>CM065661.1:12945676-13205676 GCA_033220385.1 Triplophysa yarkandensis
TGAACAAAAAATAACAGTAATGAAAAAAACAGCTAACAGCATCATATATTTGTAAAATAATAATTGCAATGACATCATCTTCATTCATTCTTTTGCCCTCAATTAACATGTTGTAAAATTTGATAACCTAACATATATTTATTGTTTAAATGTATTATTCTGAATATAAAAAAAATATTAAAGATCAAAAGAAACAATGTAAATGTAGAATTTTGACGCACTGTTCTGTTCTTCACGTGTCAGTCAGATTGCAGCTCAAATGTGTCATGAACGAGAAAGCTTTTAGTGCGTTTGTGTCAGGATGTGAGTGTATGTGTGTGCATGACCTGTTGCCAGAATTCTGTAGGTGTGATTGGCTCACAGCTGTAGATAATGGATCAGTTCTCAGTGGACTGTGAAGGAGAAGGTTTGTGAGCAAGGAAATCGGCAGTACGCTTTACCATGGCCTGCAGCCGATGGGCCTAATGACTGTGGCCTGAGACACACACACACACACACACACACACACACACACACACACACACACACACACACACACACACACACACACACACACACACACACACACACTTAACACAGAAGAAACCACAGACAGTCATTTAACCACACTGTCTGTTATTCAGTAACACGCCAGCTTGGGCAGTAAGGTCCATGCCAGAAACTAAACGTTCACCACCCTTGGAGAGTAAGCCTCACACTCACTGTCACAGTTTCCCATACACACACCCACTTTGTCTGTGTCTAACAGACACTTAAGAGCTGTTTTTCAAATGCTGCCAAAGACAGATTTGGAAATTTTTTTGTATTACAGATGCTTCATACAGACTTTACACACAAAAACAAAAAATGCTTCATTGGCAGACTGCTTGACAGGTTTTCTCAGTGTTTGCTGAATCATGTGTTTGAAAAATTCAGGAGGGAGGAGATGAATAGAGGTACTTAGAAAATATAGTAACATCAACAGGGAAAAACAAACAAACAAACAAGCTATGTCAGTCACATCAGACTGACTTATTCCATTGTTTTCGTTTGTATATATTCTTGTTTGGGTGTGCTCCATTCTTATGGTGCTCATTGTGGTCACATTGGGGATTAGTCATATAATAATTCTTAGAAAAAAAATTCCTTGCCAGCGTGTTGTATTAAGCATGTATATATTCCTCGGTTGAACACAAAGAAAGATATTTGGAAGACTTAGATTTATGTGGCACCATAGCCAAAAAAATTATGTTTAAATATATTTTGAAGAGTTTATGAAAACAAATAGTTCTGGGGCTCCTTTTTTTTCCTGTTACCCATGCATGTATTAATCATGTGAAATAGCAAAATGTAAGTACGCCCACACTTTCTACGTCACTACATTTGGAGATTAGAGTAAGCCTGCCCAAATGTTTGCGTTTAAGGTATCCTTAAATGTCATTATAGTGTTGTGGATGCTTACGCAGAAATGTCCAGGACGGTGTGTATTTGGTTTAACTTTGGGCTTCCAAAAGATGAATATAGCTAAACATAACTGTCCTGTAGGTGTATTTCCAAGAATATGAGACGGTAAAAATATTCATGTTTATGAAGCATGATTAAATCAATTATTGTTTTTTCAACCCAGAGAAGTAATAGACCAGCACATAAACTTTCAGTAAAAAGTGGAGCAATTTCAATTTATTATAACATCACAAATACACCCTGACTCTCAAACTCAAAGTCAGTAAGTTGTCTTTCAATGTTTGCACGGAGTAACGCGAGTGTTGAGTATATTTGTCATATGCTTGTGTTATTAGTGCATGTAGTTTTTTTAAAGCTATACAGAGAATTACACTCATTTTAAGACAACATAAGTAGCTATTATTAGTAATCTCTCACATATTGCTCAAGTCGTGCTGGCAAAGATGACGTATCAGTCTGATCTTCTTCATTTAAACAGAGATTTTTATGGGGATACTCATGCCATTTTATCGCCTCTTGCCTTTCGGGATCTTCGTGGCTGATGTAACAAATATGGTTAGGGGCGTTACATTTTAGTTACACGCTTGCTGTTTTCATCAAATCACAACGCACTGGTTAAATGGCCAATCAAAGCACACTTCAATTTTCACAGAGATGAGCTTTGTAAAAATTAGCACGGTTCAGAGAGGCTGTGCAAAGACGAGATATAATATTGTACGGTATGTGTAAACTAATGCGTTTTTTAACCTTAAACAAGGAAAAATAATACAAAAATTATATTCGTTTTAGCATTGTCATATAAAATTTTTTTTATATGATTGGCAGTGGTGCCCCAGACATCTCAGTTGTTAACCCTCTTCCAAATATCTTTCTTTGTATTCAACAAAGCAATACATTAATGCAGGTATGGTACGTCTTGAATAATTCAATACTGAAATGATTATATTTTTAATAAACAAGCTAAATGATGTTTGCATGAAAATGTGAAAGAGCAGAATGGTTTGTGTCATGGTTATGGGATAAAAAGTATACCTTGTTATGTATAGAAACTTGATTAGTTACTGTAGTTTCTCACAATGAATAAATTACAAAGAATTAATGTTTAAAAGTAAAGAAATGTTAACAAACAGAAAATGTCATTGACAAAAAAAAACTAATTTAAATTGTCATTGACAAAAAGTATTGAATGCAATGAAAAGTCCCTGTCTTGATAGAAAATGAATGTGTTTTGGGATGTTTTGTTTTTATGTTGTCTTTGACTCTAATCTAATAGAAGCTTATTGTTTCTTTTTGTTATTTCTCAACAGAGAGCTAAAATTGGTCCCAGCAAAGACAGCTCATCCTCCAACATCTCCAAATTCGACTCCAATGGCAACCGGGATCGCATGAAACTGTCTGACTTCAATTTTCTCATGGTGCTGGGCAAGGGAAGCTTTGGAAAGGTAAATCTCAGCATCTCTCTCTCTCACTCTCTCTCGCTCTCTCTCTCTCGCTCTCTCTTTGGCAGGCTTACTGGGGCTTGGAACAGCAGATAATCTCAGTCGGTACAAGGTCACTCTAAACAACCAAAATGAATGGAACGCATGGCAGAAAGCGAGGAAGAAGGGAAATGGGAGGATGAGTGGGCATTCTCTAAGTGAGCTTAAGTTCCAGCTGCTGGCAGTTGCCATGGAAACAAGGTTTAAAAATGATATTGATATGTTGAGGTGTAGCGATGTAGTGGTGGACCTCTATCAGCCTCATTAGATGAGACATCACGACAAACAAAATGTCAGCCCACCTTTCTCTGTGACAGAGTCACCCATTCAGTTCCGTCCATCACCTTCTTACTCAGCGGAGACCAGATGTGATACAGGAATATAAAAATAACCATGAATTTCTGTCAATACTCGTTAGGACAGAAATTAAAAAAAAAAAATTCAAAAGGGTTTAATAATTAACTTTATGAAATGTTTCTTGTTTTAAAATAAAAATCCATAAAATTATATACATTTCTATTGCATGTATATTGGCAAAACAGTCATAAATCAGAATTTACTGATCAATATTTTGGACTGAGTCACAACAGATTCTGGAACAGTTCCATCTTAATTCCTGCCCAGTGCCCCGCAGCCACTCGGTTACAGCTCTAGCAGAGATTGTCCTTGAGACTTTTAAACACTGTGAGAAGCAGTATTCCTTTTGTTTGATCTGTTTTTTTCTAAACAGGTATGCAATGGTAATGAATGCGTAGGAATGGATGTGATCTGCTTGCTGCCAGAGTGGTGTGTGCGTGTATGAGGGTGTAGATCCTGTGAGGAGCAGATGGTGTCCTCTGTAATGTTGAAGTCTATCGCTTCTCTTTTCCCATCGCCAGTCACAAGGTGTCCATCTGGGGCCGCCTTTACAGTGAAATAACTCGGCTCATTACAATATGTGCATTTATTTTCAGGAGAGAGAAAAAGGGCAGATCCAGATTCTCCGCCCTTGCCGCGAAGTTCGCTCAAGCATTACTTTTTCTCTGTCAGGATTTTCATTAGGTGACCTTGAAGCAGAATGTGAGGGAAAGTATTTGAGAGATGCTGATGAAGCTCAAGGATTTGGTGACAAGTGCTGCGTCTGTGGCGGGTGCATTAGTTTGGGTTTAAATGCAACATCCATCCACACACACATACAGCATTGAAGCTTTTCAAGCTATAGATAATTTAAATGGACGGTTCACCAAAATTTTTTTACTTTCTTTCTTTTGCTGATCATGAAAGAAGATAATTTGAAAAATATTGGTAACCAAAATCCAAAAGAGCCTATTGGCTTTAATATTATATGTTAAATTTCCGACAAAACTAACTCTCTTTACTTGGAAGTACATATTTTTTAAGTGATGCACATCTTTTTTAAGCGATATTTGATAAATTAAAAGTTCACTCATAAAATTAAAGTCATCGTTTACTTATCCTTTCATCATTTCAACCCTGAATGACTGTGGCAGAACATAAAGGAAGTTTAAGAAATTTTGTTCATTCATCCATGGTCTTGCAATTTAAATGAATCACTAGTTTTAGTAAGGTTATTAAACATTTAACTTTAAACAAATACATTTACATAAATAAAGGTTTATAAATCTTTGCGTGGTTTTGCTAAAAACAAAAATGAAAACCAAAGAGCATAACATCTGTGGACCCTTTCTGTATTGTGGTGATGCATTGGTCTCAAACGCTGAAACACTCAGTAATGATTTTGAAATATTGTTGCACTGAAGGTCTTCATTGTTTATCCTTTAGTAGATGTGAATGAGATGAGTGAGAATAGTTATGTTTGTGTGGTAACAGATGTTTTCACAGACGTCTCAGTAATGGAGAATATGTTTTTGCATTGCTTGACTGCCAGTCTCTGCCTTACTTTCCTTTCATTGGTTTAAAAAACATAATCAGAGGATTTTCAATTTCATAGCGTTCTTTTTCTTATGCCACAAACAGCTTAATCTTCAACCGCCATGTGACTTATGTAGTGTGAAAGTTCACCCAAAAATTTTAATTAATAATTTACTCACCCTTTTGTCATTTCTTCTGCAGAACAAACAACATGAAGAATGTTGGTAACCAGACAACAGTGAAACACATTCACTTCTATGGTATAAACTAAAAAAAGCATTACAAATGAATGGGATCCAGTTACCAACACTCTTCAAATAACCTTCTTTTGTTTATTGCATAAGATAAAAAGAACCTTATGAACCATTATGAACCATAATTACAACACTGATTCTCACTCTTTCTCCTTTTCCCTATCTTCACTCTCTGGTTGTTCTTTTTCTCTTTTGCAGTGCCTTCAGGCACAATCCAAAAAATTAGTACAATTAAAAACTGCTCACTCTCATCATTCATGTTCCCTTCACCATCTCATTGTGCCCAACTCAAATCTGCTTATCTCTCTGACGCTGGCATAAGAGTTTTGTCTCTACTGTCTGTCATTTCTCCTCATTCACCCTCATGTGCGTGTGATTCGGTGTCTTTGAGCCTGTAATCATGTCGTATTTCATCTGTGCCTCATTGGGTAATAACTGTCTTAAGGCCACTGCAGCTGTGTTCTCTGGCCTTACAGGCTTTTAACATGCCGAGAATGAGCATTAGGTCTGCGGCTCCAGCTGTATTGATCCGCAGTCAAAGGCCTGCGTTTCCTCTGCTAATAAATGAAGTTGTTGCATTGTATTTAGTTGTTTCTTTGCTCATTTCCTTTTGTTTCCTTGGTTGCATGCTTCAGTTATATGCTGCGTTTCGTGTTTGGTGCTTAGCTCTCTCTCTCACTCTGTTTTTGTAGGTGATGCTAGCCGAGAGGAAGGGAGGAGATGAACTGTTTGCCATTAAAATCCTCAAGAAGGATGTAGTGATCCAGGATGATGATGTTGAATGCACTATGGTGGAGAAGAGAGTCTTGGCCTTGGCGGGAAAACCACCCTTCCTTACTCAACTGCACTCCTGCTTTCAAACAATGGTACAGCGTTCTGTATTGTAACTTCTGTCTTTTCTTCTAGTCTCTTCTCGTGTCCTCTCCTCCAGTCTCATCATTTGTCCTAGTCTTCTCTCATATCTTCTCCTCTAGTTTCCTCTAGTGTATTCTCTGCGTTGTCCTCTTTGTTCGTGTCTTCTTTTCTCATGTTTTCTCCTCTGGTCTCTTCTTGGTTCCTCTTCTCAAGTCTTTTCTCGTGTCCTCTACTCTGGTCTTATATTGTGTCCTAGTCTCTTCTCGTGTCCTCTCCTCTAGTCTCCTCTAGTATAATCTCTCTTCTTTCGTGTCTTCTTTTCCCTTGTTTTCCCCTTTAGTCTCCTCTCGTGTCCACTCCTCTAGAATCCTCTCGTGTCCACTCCTCTAGAATCCTCTCGTGTCCACTCCTCTAGAATCCTCTCGTGTCCACTCCTCTAGTATCCTCTCGTGTCCTCCCCTCTAGTCTCCTCTCGTGTCCTCTCCTCTAGTCTCCTCTCGTGTCCTCTCCTTTAGTCTCCTCTCGTGTCCTCCCCTCTAGTCTCCTCTCGTGTCCTCTCCTCTAGTCTCCTCTCGTGTCCTCTCCTTTAGTCTCCTCTCGTGTCCTCTCCTCTAGTCTCCTCTCGTGTCCTGGCCTCTAGTCTCTTCTTTTGTCCTCTCCTCCAGTCCCATCTTGTTTCCTAGTCTCTAGTCCTGTCTCATGTCCTCTTCTCCAGTCTTATATTGTTTCCTAGTCTCTTCTCGTGTCCACTCCTATACTCTGATCTAGTATAATCTCTCCTCTGTCCTCTTCTTTTGTGTCTTTTTACCCCTTGTTTTCACCTTAAGTCTCTTCTCGTATCCTCTCCTCTAGTCTCCACTTGTGTGCTCTCCTCTTGTCTCTTCTAATGGTCTTTCCTCAAGGCTCATCTTGTGTCCAAGTCCTAGTATAATCTCTCCTTTGTCCTCTTCATTCGTGTCTTATTTTCCCTGGTTTTCTCTTCTAGTCTCCACTTGTGTGTTCTCCTCTTGTCTCTTCTCGTGTCCTTTCCTCCAGGCTCATCTTGTGCCTAAGACTCTTCTTGTATCCTCTCTTCCGGTCTAATCTTGTGTCCTAGTCTCTTCTTGTGTCCTCTCATCTTGTATCCTTTTCTCTTCTCATATCCTCTCCATGTTCTTTTCTTACATCATCTCACCTTTTCTCTTCTCATCTTGCCTTGTCAATCCTTCTCTTGTTTCTCTTCTCATCTCTTCTTCTGTCCCTCGTGTCCTTTTTTATTTTACAGCACACAACCAAAGGTACACACGTGAACATGCACACACAAATGCATCCCTTACCAAAACCCCACATATTGCTTTTTGACTGCATTCATTTTTACATTGACAATAACAGTTTGTGTGTGTGGTCCTGTAAATGTTGCATATTTGGGTTGCTGTGTGCCACACACTCATCTCTGGCCACAGCAGAACACTGACAGGCAGCCCTGCTGCCTCCCAACATCCCACTGAGCGCTGCATGTGCCTCTGTCACAGATAGCGAGACACAAAGAAATTGAGACATACAGTGAGAGTAAAGCAACAGAGGGGACTGAGTCAGAAACAATCGAAACTCTGGGGGAGGAAAGGATTGTGACATCACACAGACCGAGCCCCTTCCTGGAAATTCATTGGATTTAAAATGCAACATCATAATATCATCCTTCCACTGTATATGCGAGAGTTAAAAGTAAAAAAGCCTGGTTGGATGGGATATGAATGTCTTGTCCCGTGAGGTGTTTTGCAGTCAAACAGGTCTATTCATGTAGAATGTCCTCAAGTTAATAATGTTGTGCATGTGTGTACATTCAAATTCTGTAGTGTTGGGGTTTTAAATATTGGTGTGTAGTGGAAAGGGGTAAAGACTTTCTCATCCTCCTCTTTTTCACTACAGGGATTGGACCTCTTTGAAGCCCCACCCAAACACACACACACACACAGTCCTCATCACTTTCAGTCTCTTAATCCTCACTGACTCTAATTCGCCTGACCAGCAACACACACACACACACACACACACACACACACACACACACACACACACACACACACACACACACTACCACCACTGCAGAAAATTATTACACCAGCCACATCTGATGCAAAAAAAGTCTCATCATTACAGAAAATCACAGATATGAAGACGTCATGCCTGTTTTCGGCCCCGTATTTTGGCCTTGAGGTTTTGTCTTCTCTAAAAGCACTGTTCTTTCAGGGTTTGGAGTAAATTGAAATCCAATACACCGATATCTAATTAGAGACAATAATGTGTTTTTAATGTTAACAGACAGTAAGTTCTCTTCCACCTTAATATGCACAAACAACTCTATCAGCCAGTCACTGGACTTTCCTTAATCTTATCTACTGTATTCTATTCTAAGACTATGAGAATCAGATCAAATATCACATAATTTAAGTATAACAGAGTTTTTCGCCCTTTCATGGCAAGGTGTGTCCTACAAAACTGTCTGGCTGTTTGGGTCATCCATTCTCACCTCTCTCTTCCTGCTGTCTTTGTGTGTCTGCAGGATCGCTTGTACTTTGTCATGGAATACATCAATGGTGGAGATCTCATGTACCATATCCAGCAGGTTGGCAAGTTCAAGGAACCCCACGCTGTGTGAGTACAGGTTTTATAACTGTCTGTGATGTGTTTTCTAATAAATGACATAACAATGATTTCTTTAAGCTTAAGAAACAGTTCACAGATAAGCTCACAAATAGGATATTTAGTTAAACAATTAGAATATTTAGTTAGAACAATTATTTTAATCCCCATTGGGACTCACAGAGATAATTGAGCTTATACTAACTACGTTGCTCAACTTTCTGCTCACCAATGACATCACTGCAGATTTTACCAAAAATTTTATTTTACTAATAAATTCTTCACGATAAGATACTGCTATGCTGTGGTACTTATCTCTTCAAAGTGACCTTAAACCAGTTCGGAGTACCTGAATGTAATATCTTCATACTCTTCAACCTGCCTTCCTGCAGGAGTTAGGTGTGATGTGTCCACTCAGCTCTTCTTTCTGTACTTTGGTGCCCCAAGGCCAGCTCAACCTAACCCCATCTCTGTTTCTCACTCTTTTCCTTGCTTTTATTCTTTTTTATTCATCTCTGCCCCCTATGGTTTGATGAGGTGATAAGTGGGAGGAGAAAGGAGATGTAAAACAGTATTCTCATTATGCTGTAGTGTTTATGTTTAGTTCAAATCTACATTAGTTTTAAACGTGGTAAATAAAGATGAGGGGTTTGTCAAAACAGGAAATAATTCACAGATGGAATTAATCTGTGAAATTTGCATGCATTTTAAGGGA
The DNA here is from genome assembly GCA_033220385.1 of Triplophysa yarkandensis. Classification (NCBI taxonomy): domain Eukaryota; kingdom Metazoa; phylum Chordata; class Actinopteri; order Cypriniformes; family Nemacheilidae; genus Triplophysa; species Triplophysa yarkandensis. The sequence goes on from CM065661.1 coordinate 12,954,916, forward strand.
TGGAGCAAACACTATGTGTGCTGATTTGGTGTCATTCAGTCAAGGTTTTTACTCTCTCTTACATGTTTTTTATTTAGAACCAGCAACAGTTAGATTTTACTGTATATGAGATATAGCTTACATTTCTCCAGTTACTTTGATTTCTATTTATTATTAAATTTATATTTAGCTTACTGAGTATATGTTTAAAAATATGTTGAATTTATGGAGATACAGTTTTATTACTCACTAGCTTAAACAATAGCTACCAATAAAAGTTCTATTATCATTTACTCAACATTTACCCTGACAATTCAGAACACCCTTTAACTTTTATTGGAATTAAAACCAATGTAAGTAAAAGAGTTTCAATTACTGTTTGCTCATCAACTTTCTTTAGAAATGTTTTGTGTTCTACGCAAGAAAGAAAGTCTTATGGGATTGAAAAAATTTTACTTTCCTAATTCCTTTTAAGCAATGCTTTCTACCTTTTAAAATGAGCACACACTTACATTACAAAGACAGGACAGACAGACAGATATTTCAGTATAGGCAGTACATAGCCAATAGATGCAGTAAATGACTGAACTGACCTTTGTGGTAATCTCCTCTCAGAACCACGTTGGGTCTTCAAATCTAACAAGCCCGGTCTCTATTTGTTCTCCTTCAGCTTGCTGTCTGCCCTTTATCATAAAGAATTAGCTCATCTCAGAGGAGGGGAAGAGCGTTGGCATTGTGTTAGAAATGGAGCTTAGTGTAGTTCAAAGGTCAGGATGATTATACCAAGGGCAGGAAGGGAAGAGAACACTCACAGCAAGTTGTAATTGTTGGTATTGGAGATGTACCTGGTTTTCTCAAGCTGATAAATGTTAAACTCAACACGTATGGAACACTTCAGTTTATTATGCCATTTTCTTTTCTATCGCCTTGACTTTCTTATTCGCTGTCTCTCTCCTTCTCTCTGGCCCATTGAATGTGGGCGCTGTGGACTGGAAACAGAAGTTATCTTTTGACATAATCTTGTTCTGTAGTGATGCTTTTTTTTGCTCCACTCCCAACTGCATTAGTCACTGAACAAGAGCACTACAGTAATTCTCTTCAAATGTTGCTCTCAGATATGTGACAGACAGGCAAACCATCTGATAAATAAAACATTTTCTTGCATGTTCGTATTAATAACAAATATCTGGCTTGCTTTATCTCTGTTTTGCCATTGTCTCTGACTTCTGTCTTCATGCTCCAGGCAGATACTGCTGCTATATTGATTTATTAGATGTCTTTCTGGAATATTTTGTTAGGATTTATCAAGCAAAACACACCTCAAGATCAAATTTTGTTTATAAATGACCACTAAACTGAATATTTGACCAACAGGGTATTAAAGAACTCTGTTACACATCGGAAATGATGATAGATTGTTCTATTAAATTGTCAAAGAAAGTTTAAGAAGACATCTATTGGAGTGTTTAGATTTACAAATTAATGCTGACTTATTCTGTGTTTAGGTTCTATGCCGCAGAAATTGCTATAGGCCTTTTCTTCCTGCATTTGAAGGGTATAATATACAGGTGAGTGTCTTTTTTCACATTTCCAATAGAAAAAATAAAGGGACTTTAAGACATGAACAGTGTACAGTATACTAATGACAGTTTCTTATGATGTGTTTAACACTTGTTAATGAATATCTCTCAATAAGCAAAATGATGGGCATGCAGTCTGGATGTGTACACACACACACACACACACACACACACACACACACACACACACACACACACACACACACACACACACACACACACACACACACACACACACACACACACACACACACACACACACACACACACACACACACACACACTTCTACATTTCTAAAATTATTAATTTTTGCACCACTGCAGCCAGTTACACCCCTGCAGTGGCTCTAACAGGAAGTTACTCTGTAATCCAAGATGTTAACAGGATACCACCAAAAGCCTGAGCTCAACCCTCACATGGCATATTTCACTACAAACAGACAACACTCATAAATTCTTTACAGAGCATTTCCCTCGTTTTTCTCCTTCATCAAACTCATCCAGTGCTGTATGCTCTTCCTCTTTATAAAGCTCCAATACACACACATGCCTGGTCAAGAAAACCTAGCCTTTTCTTCTACTCTTTCCAGAAAGACATTAATTATCTTTTAGTATTGGTTTATTACAGCTCTTGTGTGCTATCATCTGACTCTTCTCTTTCTACTTCAGAGATCTAAAGCTTGATAATGTCATGCTTGATGCAGAGGGTCATATCAAAATTGCTGACTTTGGCATGTGTAAGGAAAACATGTTAGACGGAGTTACCACCAAGACCTTCTGCGGGACACCTGACTACATAGCCCCTGAGGTATGCGCTCATTTTCACTATCTGTACTTGTGTTGATGAGCTGCAAAGTGTTCGATAAGAGGAAAGCTATCCGCATACATATTTAACGTGTGTATTCTCCTTGGAAGTGTGTCTAATGCAACTGAACATCTACAGTCCTTTTATTAATGTGCCACAGATATTTGCCAATGTCATGAAGCAACCCAGATGCCTCTCCGTACATGTTTACTGGTTTATTTATCCTGCAGTTAGCACGTTATTTGCAGTCTTTGCTTGCGGACTGCTTTTGCACTGCTAGACACAAACCAAACCACCATTTAGCGATGGGTTTAACTGAATTTATATGCAAAATAGTCAGTTGAAAACAACTTGCACTGCGGTATAATTTGCAGCAGCTCATAGTGCCAGAATCATGTCCAGCAGGACATATTGTTCCCAAGAAAAGTGTTATATTGTTTTACTTTAAGTTGCCACTTCAATATTTACCATTGGAATGTCATCTAATATGCATCACTTGCTTGGAAGGGAAAGGAAAATAGATATTTTACCCTAAGGCATCAGAGGGTTAAGTTGATTAGATTTCTCACTTTCATCTGTCAGAGAAGCAGATGGTACCACTCCATATCTAACAACAGAACCATGAACTAGAGAATGGATTCATGTCGAACAGACACGTATTGCTGAGGAGCCATTACGGATTAGCTAGTCTTCAAAGGTTCAGCTGCTTGTTTCGTATTGTGTCTGTAGAAAACAAATTGTGACAGCTGTTAAAGGATATGTCAATGAAAGAAATGATGGGATGCTTTAGATTTTAATATAAACTTGTCCTTCTAGTATTGGTTCTATTGGTTCGCCCTTGTGCTTATGACTGATATACTTGTGCCCTATGTATGTGTGTTTCAGATTATAGCTTACCAGCCGTATGGAAAGTCTGTGGATTGGTGGGCTTTTGGAGTTTTACTCTATGAAATGCTGGCTGGACAGGTATGATAATGCAGAGCAACACAAAAAAAGAAATCATTATCATCATGGTAAAAGAATGATTGAATTGTTTTAGTTAAAACTTCATTGAAAACTGGATTGTTGGAGTAACTTGATGTTATACATCGGTTCCATGTAATTAAATAAAGTTGTTCAAATTTCAAGAAAAATGATGTTTAGAAGAACATGATCAAATTAAGTTAATCCAAAAACCCATTTGTTCAGTGTAATTCATATACGTTGAAGACTACTATTTACAAAATTATTAAATAAAGTGTGTTTGTAAAACTTTGTTGCAACATTGTGACCACACATTATACAATGTTAGTTGATTTAATGATATTTAGGAAAATAATTTTTTTTTACTAAAACTATGCAAAATTGTTCGTTTTTTACTAATAATAGTTTTTTGAGCTGTTTATTCATTTAATTCAACTCTAGTTTTAAAGGGATAGTTCACCACAAGATGAACATTAATTTAATATTTACTCACACTTACATCATTACGAGTTTCAACCTACTGTAAACACATTTTCTAAAGAATGCAACAGAAGTTGTTTTTACAAAAACTAAAGTAACCAAACAAAACTGTCCCCTATTGGCTTCTGTTGAGAGACTTCTCACAATATCTTCTTTTGTGTTCAACAGAATAAAGGGTCATATACAGGTCTAGAAAGGCATGGGAATGAAAATAGAATTACAGAATTAATATTTTACTAAAAAGCTAAAATTCTAATGAATGATTGTTTTCATTCAAGAGTAGATAGGCCCTTGTGGGGGATGTGCTTTTTTGGCCCCCTCACACCCTCTTTCATTTCCTCTATAGTGCTTTCAGTAAATAACTTCTTGCTATCTCAAGGTCAGTTTTTATTAATTACGTTCTGCAATTCTCCTGAGACTAGCGGCAAGTATTTCATGCCTATCAGGCTTAGTCAATTATTTATGAATTGTTCTGAAACAAGTCAAGCTTTGAACACTGGAGAGAAGAAAAGTCAAAATTGTTTTCAGAGAGTACTGCTATTGAGTTATCCTGACAAAAAGACATTGTGATTCTCTTTCTAGTCTTCCCTAAACAAACAAGAACAAGAAGGAGAGGCTCTTTATTATGGTGATGACTTTCGAATTCCTGTTGTTAATAGAACGCAACTTCTGTGGTGGAACGTGGGAAAATTACAAGCAAATGAGACATAATCAATGTCATTATTGCGTACCATTTATAGCACAAGTAAATGATAATTCTACTTTGCTTACCCACTGCTTTCTCTCTTTTTTCTATTTCTCTATAGCCTCCATTTGATGGAGAAGATGAGGATGAGTTGTTTCAGTCCATCATGGAGCACCATGTCTCGTATCCAAAATCTATGTCCAAGGAGGCCGTGGCCATCTGTAAAGGGGTGAGTACAACATAACAAATTCTGGAACCAATGACCTCTAGCGATGAATTCTGGTTTGGGCAAAAAGATCAGTTTTCAGCAGTTTAGGCATCAGTGGCCATCTAATTTTCATTTGCAGTCTCCCTGAAAAAATACAACAACCTCTGACCCGGCTGATCAATATGCACATCACAGCCTTTCCAAAATTTTGTAGTAGACCATCACTGCTCTTGAGTTGAGCACTTGCCAGTGAAGCAGTCGAGAGCTCATGATCAAATTCTTTATTTGAGAGATCATCTTTAAAAAGCACATGAACTTCTTCAGAAGGCACAGAGTGTGAACGCCTGTGATTCTTGGCTGTGTGCAGACCCGGATAGCTGAGCTCTATTCACTGCTAGGAACTGAGAGGTTTCAAAATAGACATGTTATTTTTCAAAGATAAATCCCCAACAAAACCAGACAAAAGCAGAAGAATGTCAGGGGCATCTCAGTCAACAATTCAAAGCATTCCCTCAAAAGTGCCTGAGAGACGGCTCGTTCCTGTTTGCTCAGTCCTTACATGTTTCTTTCTGCTTGTCACTTTGCACCCAGAGTTGAGCATATGGCTGCTAAGAAAAGGAGAAAAAAGTGTTTTGTAGAAGAATAAAGTAAGGTTTGTGCCATAGAGGATGCTTAGTGGGTGTGTTCCTATGGCAGGTTGGGAATGGAACATCTGTTATGGGGTGAATCTTATAAAATCTGTCAAGAACATGTCAAAAACATGGGTCATATTTTATTTCAGAATCAGAGGCATTGGTTATATATTGCACAATGCTGTATGTCAGCTGGTGTTTTAGATTAGATACATTATGTTTAAGGTTTGCAAAAGTTCTTTATCGGTTATATTATTTTCGTTTTTATTCTATAATGGAAAAAGTTGGAATAACAAATCATTTAAATAGTATTTTTATTGTCTTTTAGCTCATTTTAATAGAAAATAGTTGTAAGGTATGAATTCACTTTAACACTGACCCAGTCATCTTCCAGTAATAGGAATCTAATGAGACACACCAGATCGTACCCTGAGAAACACCCAGAATCTGCAGGGTTATCCTAATTTTCTAAATGCATAATACGTTTTCTTTTGATTTTAGGTTTAAATATGTCCCAGGCATGTTTTTGTGAGTTTTCTCAATTGATTTATTCAGGTTCCACCCAATATTCTGTCTGCTGACCCACTTGGTTTAAGTTAGGACAAAGGATATATTTTGGTATTGAGAGGACAACAAGTTCAAGAATTTACAGTGGAAAGGGAGATGTAAGAGCAGGTGTCTCCAAAGGGATCTGTGCACTAATACTTTCATGCTAATGTGAGCATTAAATAATGAATCAACCTTCCGCGTTCAGAATCTGAATGCTGCTCGTCTTTGACTTGCTTCATGAAAATGCAACATGCTGCTGGGTAAAGCCTGAAAAACAAAAGTTCCCCTCCTTAGTGTTATATTGCTGTGTTTTCTTTATCTTTTTCTTTATTCATCGGGTCATTTTGTTATGCTTCTAAGCTCTTTAACTGAATATAACTGTGTTGTGATTTAAAGTTTATAAAATGAAAACTGTAATTCAGACTTTTATAAATATAGTCTTGTCAAGCCCAGGTGTTTAAACTTTATAATTACAAACCAAGTATTTAAACAATGACAGGAAAATTAATAAGATGGAACCTAACAGTGTGGAAATAAAGAATCAAGGTTTACCTCTTTCCTCATTTACATGAGGCTGTGCGTTCTGAAGTTTTAAGATCCTTTATAGCAACTTTTGAAATGTTGATGGTGAAATAGCACTTTCTATTGAACTAAATGGAATTTTTTTTGGACAATTTAAACATTATTAGGAAAACATCACGAATACAATAAAGTCAATTTCGAATTTTAGGATCTGTCTTTTGTTAGAAAAAGCCATGTTAAACAAAATTAAAAATTAAAATAAGTCATATGGTAGTCACATTCAATTTGACATTCAAGAAACGCCATGAACGTTTCTTCGTAAATTGATAGAAATATATATTCATCGAAGGATTAAAAGTTCACCAAAATTGTTTAATTCTGTCATCAATGTCTACCCTTTACTCATCCTCATTTCAAACCTCTATGACTTTTGCAGAACACAAAAGGAAACATTTTGAATAATGTTGGTGATTGAACAGCATTCTTTTGAAGAATTAAAATTTTTGGTTGAGCTATCCCTTCAATTGTGACAAAAAAATACATTATTTGTTTTTAGTTATTCTATTGTTTACCCATCATATCATATATGGAGAACATTAAATAGAGTATAATATATAACATCAGCAGTTTGAATCAATACATTTTTCAAGTCAATTATTTATATAATTTAGAGTAGTGTCTATAATAATGAGTTATACGAGTTTACATTTCAAAACATGAATTTTACTATTATTTGTAAAATCCTGTGAGATTTTTGACAATAGAAGGTGCTCCACACAGACATCTGGTGTCATTATCTGTTTCATATATTTTTACATAGAAAAAAAACTTAAATAGACTAAATCCAAAAGACCTGGGTTAATGTCTTTAAGACGCTTCAAGACCCCTGCCTTCTTATACTTTAATGGCAAAATAAATGTTCAGAAAAGTCAACTTCTATTTTCTAATGACACTTTCCTGCAGATGCTGTAATTGATAACTTAAACCATTGAACCAATGAATGTACTGATGTACGGATTTGCACAGTACCTTATGTGTAACCCTTCTATTCTCACTTGTTTCACCATTCTATCATCTTGTCTGCCTCTCTATCAAAAATCTTTCACTCCGCTGTCTTCATAGTATCTAATGTAAATGCTTGGCAAACCTAATAGTCTTATAATAGTGAATTTGTGAGATTCTGAAGGCCATTGCCTCAACAATCTCCTAAAATAAAGCAGGAATACTAAATGATTTCTTGACATTTAGGAAGGATTGGAAAATCCTGTAAGTTTGGACAAGCACCACTTCAAAGCGAATTTGGGCGCAGGGCACTGCTGGGAAGACTACAATGGAGCCATGCAATATAAATGAGTTATTTCCCTTAACCAAGCAGCGCAATCGTTCATCCAACACAGTAATTGAATGACTCATTTAGTCTGGCCTTGTGACTTTCAGAGGGCATATGGATAAATTGAACTTGAAATAACCAAAATGTTGATGCTTTATGCAGGCATAGAAAAAACTAAAATCCTTTTTTTGTTTGGTTTAAGGCTCAGGCACAGAAGATGAGTTTGACAGTCACAGAATCGTTCTTTAAAGATTAGTAGTAGGACGATTATGAAGTTGACATTTTTCGATCTGGACTGTACGTGAATGAACCTGAACTTTGTCAGATGGCTTTGAAAGTCTGGTTTAATAAGCCCAACCGTAGACAGAAATGGACGTCTTATGCCGCAGGAAGCTCTCGTGCCATGCTAACAGCAGATACGTGCAGCTGTGATGCTCTGAGTGCTAATTGAAGAGTATTATCAGTGTTGATGGAGTGTACAGCTCTGATAGGAGCGGATTAAAGTGGGCTGCTGGGGTTCTTTGATATGAAACACAGCCCAGCACACCGCTGAGAGCGGCTTGTGATGCAAGCCTGATACAGACTGATACGCCACAACTAGAGCTCTCACAGAAACTCTCTTGCTTTCTCGTCTTTCTTGTTTCCCTCTACATATGTTATATTTGTGTAAGCTCTTCTCACTGTACACTAACAGTACAATGAATATCTCAAGCCATCTGCCAAGCCATCTGAATGTAGAAGATGCTCCATGCCCGGGTAAAAGTGTGTTCTTATAACTGCTGGTATTCAGATTATGTTAAGGAGAAAGTGGATATTTTGTTGCTTTTTTACTTGTGTTGATCTGATGATGCAATACTTAACTTCATGAGCTTTTACAATCATGTGATGACAATAGAGGGATACATGGAAATAGACAATTTTTATGGTGCAATACACATCCTCCATATGGACCTTTAAATAGGTAACCCGGACTGCAAAAAAAAAGATTTTGCTGAACCCATGGTGAATTTTTATTTTTAGGAGTGAACTGGTGGTCACGTCTAAGGCTAATGTGACACGACAGTGATGGGCCGAAAATTCCCATGGCTTTCTGTAGCTGTCAGTCTTTCATGTGACCAACTTAGTTATCATCACTAACTTCAAGTTAAAGTTTAAGAGCATCTATGGCAAATTCTCTGAAGAGCACTTCTGTGTGGTGAGCTGAAGGCAGTCAGGAGGGAGAGATAAAGCGATTGACTTGACTCCGAGACTGCAGGTCACTTGTGTTTTTTGGCTTTAGTCAGCCTCCTGAGCCCCTCTTGAATTGTGCTGTCAGATTATGCTGTGGCTCTGTCGTTCAAAGCGGGACGGCTGTGAAATATCAGGGCTCATGAAGAAATGGAGAGTGGATGATGGATGGATAGTCTAAGTAGCTGCAGATTTGACTGTGTATACATTAACGATGACAATAATGCTAAAGATTCAAAGGATAGTGTTACATATAGCTCTTAGCTTGCTTGGAGACACTATGGGTGTTGAGGGCTCAGGCATTGAACTCACCCTGCTTAAGTGATCCCGGATCATCTTAGACTGCCCATTTCTGTCTGATCCAGTGAGGGTTAAAGCACTTCCAGCCATCAGATAGCTCCACACCCCCCACCACCTTTGCTTCACAACAAGCCTGGAAAGACTCTCTCTGCTGCCATCAATTTTTCATGCGCACTGAGGCGCTGAAGAAAAAGTGGCGAATTGTTGAGCTTTTCCCCTCGCCTAATCTCTCTCGCACACGCTAAACTCACTCACTGGAATAAAATAGCCAAACGATTTTGTTGTATTCAACATAGCATGTTCTACTAGGGAATAAAATAGACGTCGGTGAAGGGGAAGAAGTGACAGAGATGTTAGCAGGAAATATTATTTGGCCATTGCTGCATCCTCCACAGTGATGTAAATCAAATTATGAAACTGATTATTAAATGATGTGAAGAATTAAGTCACCTTTTGAATTCATTGCCGGCTGTGAATATTCAAAGGTTGTTTAAATAGTTGTTTTTTCTGCACTGTATTGTTTTAGCTTATGACCAAGCACCCGGGCAAGCGTCTGGGCTGCGGTCCTGAGGGCGAGCGTGACATCAGGGAGCATGGGTTCTTTCGCTACATAGACTGGGAGAAACTGGAAAACAAGGAAGTTCAGCCACCATTCAAACCAAAATCCGTAAGTCACTGACTTTCTCCTCTAACCTGCACACATGATCTCTCTTCCCTATACACATGAAGTGCTTTTTAGTCATTTAAATTAAAAAACAGGTAAGTATTTGAGATTTTACTCAACAATTATGTAACTTTATACCTTTTTAACTTAATACTAATCTATGACATTATTTACACAGTAGTGTTTGAAAAGCATTCCTCTTAAATCCGCTTGGACTCTACTTGTGGACATTAACTAGTTTTAAAGTAGTCAAATTGTACTCCGCTGTAGCACCCAGATGACAAGTTCAACTTCAAGTTCTTAATATTTGGGTCCAGTGAGTAGCTATAGGGTGTAATGAGGAGTCAGTAAGTTCTCCTTCTTTTCTAGTGTGTCTTCCATGCAGCGAGTGGCACTGTAGCAACTTAGCTTCATTAGTGCCATGTGCCCGAGCCAAAGCTCTGGTAAAGCTGAGACGTGTTTGTCAGCCTCGGTCAGATTTTTAATGAGTACAGCTTCTCCTGCGTGCTTGCGCATATTGTGCGTGTGCGCATGCCTGTGCGTGTGTGCTTGGTCGGGCACATGTGGGAGCTGTCATATGAAGGTGGTGTTAGAGAGCAGCACTACATAACCTGCATGTTAGCTATTCTGACCCCACGTTCAAACTCAGACTGTGAGTGTTCAGGTGTGCGTGTTTTTGAGTGTGTTCAGGTATGTCAATGTGTTCTGTTGCAAGTGTTTGTGTGTTTTTGAAGTGTTCGTGCATGTTTCTTTGTTTGCTTGTGCTTGTACGTGTGCGTGTGCGTGTGCGTGTGTGCGTGTGTGCGTGCGTGTGTGTGTGTGTGTGTGCGTGCGTGTGTGTGTGTGTGTGTGTGTGTGTGTGTGTGTGTGTGTGTGTGTGTGTGTGTGTTTGTGTGTGTGTGTGTGTGTGTGTGTTCATGTTCAGATGTATTCATGAGAGATCTACACCTCAACAGAGCAGTTTTCTGAAAACTGATTGGTCTTTCAAGACACATGCACACTTTCTCCACTTTACCAAAGAAAGGGACCACAATACCGTTTGCATAGTTTGTCCCTCTACACATCCCAGCCTCTGGCTCTGAAACAAGGCATGGCAGCTGTGTTTGTGGAAGGATCATGGATGTGATGTGGTTTCGAGAATGAAACTCAGGGGAGGTGAATGTGGACATGGGCCTTAAAACTGTCAGAGTAACTTTACTGCTCAAGTTAGAGTAAAATGAGAGGTGCGACGCCATACGGTGCTGTTCATTTCTCTGCTGGTGGTGTTGAATTATCTGGTGGCAGGTGAAAAGTGACTGTTGATTGGTTGGTTGGGACTGTAGCCAGCTGTAGGTGGATCTCCTCCTGCTGTAGCGTCTGCAGATGGACTGTTGTTTCCTGCATGGCTATACAAGTCTGCTCGTGCCAGCATGCTTGTGCCAACCACAGGAGGGCAGCTGTCTGAATGTTGACGGTGTCTCTGCTGCCAGCAGCGCTCATTCTTACTTCCTGTGTGTCAGATTCTCTTTGTCAGTACAGATTGGATGTGGTCATCTTACCTTGACCCTTTCAAACATACACATGCTGTCTGCCATGCTATTCACCTGCTAAAGCAGTGATGGCTGATTGGTTGAGGAGAAGGCCAGGAGAACCAACAACATTGCTGGGTATTCATTTTTAAACCTAATCTTTTTTTTGGGGACTCTCTGTCCTTCATCCAATAATTCATTCATTTATCCTTTTTCTTTCTTTCTCTCTCTCTCTCTCTCTCTCTCTCTCTCTCTCTCTCTCTCCCTCTCCCTCTCCCTCTCCCTCTCCCCTCTCCCTCTCCCTCTCTCCTCTCTCTCTCTCCTCTCTCTCTCTCTCTCTCTCTCTCTCTCTCTCTCTCTCTCTCTCTCTCTCTCTCTCTCTCTCTCTCTCTCTCTCTCTCTCTCTCTCTGTCTCTCTCTCTTCTCTCTCTCTCTCTCTCTCTGTCTCTGTCTCTGTCTCTGTCTCTCGTCTCTCTCTCTCTCTCTCTCTCTCTCTCTCTCTCTCTCTCCTCTCTCTCTCTCTCTCTCTCTCTCTCTATGAAAGAGCTCAGGGGAAACACTACTGCTGCCTTTTTCTTGGAAAAGAAGCTGTAGTGTGAGCGAGTGAGATAGCGTCAGAGAGCAGGGTGTGGAATGAAGGGGCTGCGACAGTGAGAAAGTTGCAAATGGGCAGCGTTTAACACAGCAGTCATAAGACCATTTGTCATGTGTGTCTTTTATAGCAGGATCTGCTCACAGCGGACTGTGGCCAATGATGGTAATGCCTGTGGACAGGTTGCTTTACAAAGACACCAAAAAGCTTTTGCTTCCATTTTCAGAGGCTGATGAGATGCAGGTCATCTGAATCTCTGTAGGTTCAGTTGCCTAGGTGGCACGGTGCATGGAGGCGGAGCGGGGGCAAACCCTTAACTCACAGCCTGCTATGATCACAATCAGAAATACTGATGCGTCTGCAGCAGGGCGGCAGGGGTCACACCGCTGCTGCATTGGACCATTAATTGGGTTTAAATTAGAGTCGCTTCTGAATGCAGCCATACACAGATGCTGTGCTGAGTGATTTAATGGTTCCCTCACACAGATGTTATGCCTCACTGCCTCAATGTCTGTCACTCGGTGTGTGTGTGTGTGTGTGTGTGTGTGTGTGTGTGTGTGTGTGTGTGTGTGTGTGTGTGTGTGTGTGTGTGTGTGTGTGTGTGTGTGTGTGTGTGTGTGTGTGTGTGTGTGTGTGTGTGTGTGTGTGTGTGTGTGTGTGTGTGTGTGTGTGTGTGTGTGTGTGTGTGTGTTTTGCGTGTGTGTGTTTTGCGTGTGTGTGTGTGTGTGTGTGTGTGTGTGTGTGTGTGTGTGTGTGTGTGTGTGTGTGTGTGTGTGTGTGTGTGTTTTGCGTGCGTCTGTGCGTCTGTGCATTGAATGGGTTTGTCCCTGGTCTAATTTAAGGGTGGTTAGTGAACTGGTTTATTTTATGTCTTTTTTAAGGCATATTGATTGTAAATTATTAGAAAATACATAGCCAAACTTGGAGCTTTTGTATGGGATGAATGTGGGATTATTGCACAGCTTTTGGATTATTATGAAGGAGCTAATACAAGGGCATGATCACATCGATACATCCATGATAAGTATAGAAAACATTCCTAATGTACTTGACTGATTTCTTTTGTAAAACAGTTACAAAAAGGTTGTATTTCTTAACAGTTAGTTCATGGATGAGCTACCATCAACTAAGAATGAATAATACTTACATTCATAAAGCATTTACAGAATTACTCTTATTTTAAGTGTTCATTTACTAACACATTTGAGAATCAAACATTAATAGTAGTTAATGCACCATGAACCAGTATGAAAAATGCTAAAAAGCATTATAGCTTACAGTTCATTTATGTTATAAAGTAATGTCAACAAATACCTGTTTTTAAAATCTTTTAAACCTTGAATAATTAATAATATTCAATACATGTAATGAAATAAACTGTTCCAATGAATGTATAAATCATTTCATCCCTATCCAAATTGATTATTTTATGAAAGATATGGGGAAGAAGTGCTACTAAAGTATTTTTGTTTTTAAGAAACTGTGGCTAGTAGATAAAATGTTTTCGCACTTGTTATGCACATTACATTGTTTCTGACTGAACACATATTTTATCTTGTTAAGGACAACATATTTATTTTGGTCAATTTTTATTTATATAGTTTTCAAAGGGAAAAGAAAAATGCAGAAAGTTGCAGAAATACTGTTTTTATAAGGTGATGTTAATAGAATTAGCTTACCTAAAAATAAGAAAAACATTAAGTTACTTTTAATTCACGTTGTTTTTATTTATTTATTTAACACACAACTATAATGTGTAACAATTGTACAAAAAAGTGTACAGGCAAAGCTCTTGATAACCTTTACCTTTAAGATCTTAACCAATAAAAACCATTATCAATAAACATTCTTTACATTCTCTGCTATCAGAACCCCAATACATGGATTGTGATAGGCATCATAACGTGAGATGTGTGGGGAACCTCAGCGAAACTTTCTCCAACTGCCAGATTTCTCACTTTTTTCAATGTGGCTGCTGCAACGGTGTTGTTTGCCAAAGGAGAAGCTGCTGTGAGATAAAGCTACTTTATCATGGTCCAGAAAAACAGAGCTGGCTAGGTTTGGAAGGTTCTAATGGTTTGACTTTGCTTCATTTCCTATCACTGTCCACTGTTCATGAATTTTTCATGGCTTTTAAAGGTGAGTTTTGATATTGCTGTGGACCGTGACTCACCCGCGCTTTACGTGAAGGGGTCTCCCCGTGTGAATTTCATTCTCATTTACAGATCTATGTGCATGCACTTACGGGTTTCTAACCTTTTTGATGAGCTAGCTATTGAAATGTCACTTGAAGTGCAAAGGAACATTGGAAAAAGAACATTTCAAAACTGACATTTGAACCGAAGCGTATGTGTTTGTGATGTCAGTGATGTTGTTGTTGTTTTACTATTTATGGTTTTAAAGCTTCATGAGTAATACACCGCTACCATCTGAAACATTCATGTGTCGTAAGAATGTCTTGGGTCTTACACATGACTACATACATTAACAATTCTCCAAACTGGTTCTGTTCCACAGTTGCCTAATAAAGAAATTGACTATAAACAACGTGATGCTCATTTGAGGTAAACATTGAGGTCAATAAGTATTAAATCACCCTGTGATTTTGCAAAGTTCTCCTACTTAGAAATCTTGTAGGGGTCTAGAATTTTCAGCATAGGTGCATTTCCACTGTGAGAGACACAATGTATGATATTTTAACAATTTATTTGTAAATAATTGTGTCAAATAAGTATTTGATCACTTGCTTATCAGCCAGATTTCTGTTCCTCAAAGATATTTTGTTATTTATATTGGGTTTTAAATAGTCCAGCTAGACCCATGATTCTAAATTAGTAGAACCTGTTGGAGGTCATTAGCTGTCATAAAGCCACCTATGCACCCCATAATCACTCTAAAGTCTAAATAGCCTCTTGTGCAAAATGATGTTGAAAGAACTATAGGAACTGTGTGACCACTGTAATTGTAGCAAAGGTTTCTGTAACAAATATTTTTTTTGACTCAAGTTATCAAATAATTGTTTGACACAGTAATTTACAAATAAATTGCTAAAATATCATACAATATGATATCCGGATTTTTCTTTTTAGATTCTGTCTCACATTGAAAAAATAATATTGTCATACAATACTGAACACAAGGCACAGTGGTTGCCATGAAAAAAAAGATACTTCAAAAAGTTGTCGACCCATGGTCGAGTCTTTATGACCGTTGGGAACCGAAATGAGAAAACAACAAGGCAGGTTTTGGAACAGTCGTTCATTTTTCCAAGACTTACATCCATCGCATTCATATCCACCTGCATAACTTTATTTGTTCTCTATGTATCAGATTGTTCAGTTCTTTTACTTTCTTCTGTCTTTATGACCATGTTCATCACCCCGCATCCATCACATGCCTCTCTTGTTCTTCTCTCCCTCCTGCAGTGTGGCCGGGACGCAGAGAACTTTGACCGCTTTTTCACCCGCCATCCTCCGGTTCTCACCCCTCCAGACCAGGAGGTCATCATGAACCTCGACCAAGACGAATTTGAGGGCTTTTCCTTCATAAACCTCGAATACCCCATCATGGAAGCCCAGAGTTAAGGGCAACCCTCCCTCCTCCCCAAACTAACCAACCCTCCATCAACCCCATCATAATTTGTTTATATGCCATATACACAACGAAACTGGTATATGTATATAAACAGCCACGAATTTAAACTAACACATCATTCCATGTGCATGCGATATATTAAGAGTAGTCTTGCTGCAGCTTTCATAACCTTCCCTTGAATGAATGCTGGAGAAACATTTTGAATCTAGATGCCTCTTTGCACTTTGCCGTCTTTATACGTGTTTTTTGCGATACAGCTTTCTGGAATGCGACGTGAATTGCGTAGAGCTCTAGGAAATTACCCTTTAGATTGCGTCTGTTCAATCACCATAGGTGTTCAGATATGGCCATTTGCACTTAGGTGCATGAAATGCAGAAGGGCTATGCCCCTCTAATCAGCCTTTGTGACCGTGATTTTGTGCAGATTTTATAGCTGTTTTCGGCCGTCATTGCCTGTTTCCAGATACCACAAGAATGCAAACTCGAATGTTTTTGCATGACAGTTTTCATTTGCCCGTAATTATGTTTTATTAACTCTAGTATTTAGCAAACCCTTTTTCGGTCACTAACTTGCATTGTACAGACAAGTTCTTAACCATGACCAAAGTTTTTTTAAAGCATGTGATTATATACATTTTTTAGTATGCGTGAATGTTTGGATGTAGGTAAACAATGCTTGTGCCTGTATTAGCGATTTGCTTCTCTTGTCTGGTCATCTCACACCATCAGCAAAAACTCACTCCTAGGTCTCCAGTTGGTCCGACATAAAGGAAGCATGTCACCTCGGATGGATTCCTGTCTGCTCTTCCGGGTTTAGATATAGGCACTTTTTAAAGTTCTGCCAGATTTTATTAATGGATTTTTGTCTGACAGGCATGTTTATCATCATCTACCTCTTACTAGAGACAATTCCAAACATGAGAGATGTGTGTAGTATGGCAACAAATGCTAATTTCAGATTTACAGCCAATAGCATTATTACTTAACATATGACCAGTTAGGCAGACTTTTCAGTTTTGTTGAATATAAATATTTTAATGCTTACCGTTTGAAATCCCAATGCTATGATCTTGCCAGTATTAGCTTATCAGTCTGCTGATACATACATATTCTGCAGCCGTCTTTAGCAACGTTGAAGTTTACGAGGATATGGTCACCCATGGGTAATATCTTAAAATGATGCCCCGGCTCTTTGTGATTACAGAAGAGATTGTGTATGAGCAAATTAGTCTAGTACAGATTTATTCATACTGTATAACTTTACATGAATGAGTCTTCGGAATGATCTGCAGTGAACCTCCTGAGGTATCAAAAGTAATAAGCGTTCTAATGTGAAAACTATAAAGTATACAACATTTTATGAAACGTAGTGTTACATACAGTATAAAACAGACAATGAAGAATATGCGACATGGATTTTTAGTGCATGATTACTTTGTATTGGGAATAAAACATATCAAGCATGTAAACATTGCTCACGAGAGACAACGGGAGTTGGATGAAGCTGCAGTTGTTGTGTTAATGGGGTGGTTGAGTGCCTTGATTTAGTGATTTAGTGCACCTGACTCTGGTTAAGCTGAGGCTACCATGCAACTGTAGGTCTAGAAACACAAGTACCATTTATGTCAGTAATAACAGCAGAAAACGGTATCACTACAACTGAAAGAGTCACACATCCATAGAAATGGGTCATATCCTCTTAGAGTTCATGGAGCGGTTATCTGTGCTGACTAGTGGCCAGTGACTTTTATTAGAAACCACTGGGGCTTCATATCCCATCTTAATCAATGGATTTCAGGGAAAGGATAACTTCTATATAATCATTTCTCATTGAGGTTTTTAGATTTTAGTGAATATGAGACTTCTGGGAAAGCATTACTAAAAAACTATTAGTATTTCGTGTTTAAGGCACTAGCCAAAATATAGTGAGCAGGCCAGTGTAGGGCTTTTAAACTTTTTTATTGGTCTTAAAGTAATATAAGCAAACATATGTAAAAAATGTGTCAAATGTCTGTAATGTTTGTGAATTATGTGGTCAGTATTTTAAGGACAACAGATAGGAAGTTTGTTGAAGATTTTTATTATGCATTTCAAAGAATAATTAGAAGCTTTCTGCATGAATAACTGTGAACCGTGATTCCAAAGTTGAACATTCTAACATATGAGCTTAGTGTTTCAGCAAGTACTCTCAATATTGGTGTGTGCTTTCATACTTCTTTAGTGCTTTTCTTGTGCCAAAGTATTTTCCAAAAAAAGAGTATACATTGCAATAAAACTAAAACATCAATGTTTTGGTGTCCCTTTGTTTTCCTCGATGCAACTTGAGTGTACACAACCTTGAAATCACACTGTATGTATTAAACACAAAAGATTGTTTTCTTTTCGACCTCATTATGGCATTTTATTTGACCACATTAAGCATCATTTGTATGTTCCACGAAGAAGTCTTGTCAATTTTGCTCAGAGCATTAATGGATGAAATGTACTTGGACAGTGTGCTGCACGTGCCCACGCTAAGCTGCATATTTCATGCCTGCCTCTTAACATGAGAACATTTCATCTTGTTCCTCTGTCATACAGCGGATGACATGTGAGAAGAACATACATGGGTGGGTGAAAATTTTGAGGGACATATTCCATAATTCCAATCGCAGCGTTTTAAATATTTTGGTTTTAAAAGTAAAATTGGTTGCATTCAGCAGATTTATTCTATGTCTTCACATGTAAGAGGCAGATGACAATATAAAACACGGTCATCTTTTTTGGTATGGGATTGAATCTTCTTTCCCAGCGTTGCTGTGAACTTTGTGTTAATCTGTGTTATATGCAGTGTACAGTCGAGTCTGTTGCTCTACACAAGTGTTAATTAATTCTGAATGTCGCAGCCTCAAATTAAATGAGTGGGTTAGCAGCGAGTGTGTACGGCTTATCAGCTGAAAACAGGTCAGCGTTTGATACCGCTGTTCTCTTCTCGCGCTGACATCAGCTCGCTGCTAATCCGCTCCATTATAGAAAACTCTGTGCTTTAGTATCGCACGAAATTACAGAATCACGATTGGAATATAAGCTTGGCAAAACGAACACCTTGGATTAACAGAGGGTGAAACATCTTTTTAATATTGTTCCCCTCAGGGGCATGCATCTCCAACCCTATCACACATATCTGTGAGGAACTGCAGGCCATGTATTCAGATCTGCTTCAGTGACGTAAAACATCTGTAAAGTCTTTTATACCATGTCTTCTGTTGTTGTGTGTCTCTTATCCATGAACATCTTACAGTATACCTCCATGTTCATATCCTATGTTTATGATGCTGAGTGTTTCCTGATAATCTCATTTTGTCAAACAGTATCTAATTGACACAGAATGGCACTGGCCAGACATCAGCATGGCAAGCAGGCATGGATGTTCCTGTCCACTGGGACCATTTTGGACCACCATTCGTCTCTAATTAGTGTCATTTATCCTTTAGTGACGTTTCAGGGTGACAAACGTATTGTTGGATGTTCTTTTAATGCTTATTGATATCCATTCTTATATTATTGGTTAATGCATCATTTTTCAGTTTCAATTATATCCTTATAAACTTTATTCAGGAGAGACCAGAAATCTGAGACTTTAAATGAAAGCATTTTTTAATATATTTTTTCCTCTTAACCCTTGTACATTTAAACCTGACTGTTCTTCATATACTGTACGGGACAGTTCACCAAAATTAAAAATAATTTAATTATTATTTATTACACATGTTTGTTTTAAACATTCTGTGAAACACAAAAGGAGATATGTTGAGAAATGTTAAGGGTATTCAGGCAGTTGGAGCCCCAGGAAAACACCATGGAATAACTTTTTTTCTATTGTTAAAATGTGTGAAAATTCTTTACATTTGTAAAATTACTGAATCACTTGTGTTCAATGGGAGATTGTATTGTTTGGCTAGCGATATACTTCAAATTATCTTCTCTTGTGTTTTATAGACAAAAAGACTATTCCTTTAAACTTTTTTTAACAATAGCATTTGCTTTAGGCGTGAACTAAACTCACATTTTCATAATTCTTTGTATAATGATTAAACCTCAATGTTTTATGCGCTGATAACTAGAATGAAAACTAGGCTCAATCAAGGCACAATCTTGAGGTTTCCATGCCAATGGCCAGTGCCATTTTCCTCCGAGCTGTCTGGCTCCTGAGAGTCCAGGTTATCTTGTGGCCGTCGCTCTGGAGTTGTGCCTTGTGTTCTTCGCTGTACTGTGGTGTGTTTGAACCAGCACAAGGTAGGAAATGTGCTTCTGTTAGTATCATATATCTTCCTCCTGTCCTCCCTGTTCTCCTTGTCTGGAGCTGTTTTCCATGTGCACGGTGCCAGGATATCTCAACCGCTCCCCTGGACCCTTTCTCTATCTCTCTCTCTCCTGCTTTCGTTTGATGTGATCTGCATATCAATATTCGGAGTCATATGTCTTCTCTGCATCTGTGCTCCTGGTTGTTTGTTAATCTTTCTTGCTGTGCTTTGACAGCACTCTCATTTTTCTTTCTGTCTTCCTCACCTGAAAGCGTCTTGTTTTGTTCTTGTCATTTTAAGGCGCCTCACATGTTAGCATTCCAAACAGAGAATCCGTCTGAATAAAATAAGAGCTCACTGCTTCCCCATTGTTATAGTGTATTGCTTTCAAACCACAGTTGAATGTATGTTTTAATGCAGAGCACTTCTGCACTTCCCGCAAACCCCTCAGGCCCGCCATTGACCAGAAAGCTGAATTATTTAGGTGGAAATAATAACTTAACCGGATTGCATTTTTTTTCTCAAGACAGGCTTTATTTTTGCCCATATTATCCGAGCAGACGTCCGCGAGCATACCATTAATGCAGAGGGAAGGTTATGACTTTTATCGTGCCTTTGTAAGAGTTCTTTATGCTTTTCTTGGTTTTTACGTGTCGACCTTACTACAACAAAGTAACGGTGTTCTCTCAAGAATAACAATTTTCTAGCGTTTCAAATGACAAACAGCTTTTCTCGACAAAACTCATTCCTGAGACAACACAGCTTGTGTATCCGCGTGGACCACTGTGTTTGCTTAGCGCTAGCTTCTCGCCGTTGCATAGCATATTGAGTGCGGCCCCTCCCCTCCCAGTTTTCTTTTGCCTTCATGGATTTACATTGCCAAGCAGTGCATTAACAATGTCTACCCCTAGAGAAGCCCCATTCCTCTACACCTTTCTCACACCTTCTGTCATTCTCTTCGTTCCTCGCTCGGCCTTCCGTCCCCTGTTTTCATTTCTCATCCTACTCTCTCGCTCTCTCTCCTCTGTCCTCCCACTCAGTGCGTTTGAGTGTGCGTGTGTCCTTTGAGCCGGACTGGCTCTTCCCTCGGGCGCAATGGCACACAAGGCCGCAGCAGAGAGGAATTCTCTCAGTAAGAACAGGCCTGTAGGCCTAACAAACCGTCTGCCCCTTTCATTTAGACTCCTCTCACATAGAGCCAGAGACGCTTAAGCATCTCAGAAAAGAAACCGTACAGCGTTGTGTCGACGCACCGGCGAACTGTGGATGGTAAACGTCAGAGAGATATGCCTCCCATCAGTGGCCTGGACGTCTTATTAAAAGCACTTGTGTTACAGTATCTTTTTCTGTTGCACATGATGACTCTTTATCCTTACACACAGCTGGGCTTTCAGCTCGGGGTGCGTTTTTCATCAGCCTTTTTAGTTCATGTGGATAATTGTTGGAATTAAAAGCTCAGAGTGTCTCGAAGGAATGGTTCACCTAGAAATGAAAATTCTGTCATTTTTTTGCTTAACTTAACTTTAATAATGCTTTTCAGCCTAACATAAAGGAATCTTTATGAAGCTCTTTGCATACACCAGCTGGTGGTAGTTACTGTCTTTTGAGCTCTTAAAAAGGTTTTGCCTTATGTTAAGCTTAAAGAAGTAGTTACGACAAACTACTCTAATGTTGATCCAAAATTACTTTCATTTAAATTTCCTAATTGTTTTGAGCACAACTAAATATATATATGTGTGTCAATGGTGACCCAAACCATTTTTAACACAGTTTAATCAAAGGGATAGTTCACCCAAAAATAAAAACTGTCATCATTTACTCATGTTTAAATTGTTCCAAATCTGGAAAAATGTCTTTGTTCTGGTATTTTGGAAAATGTACTGTTAGACAACAAAAGATTCTGAGGAACTTTTAACTATCATTATCGTTTCTCCTACTGTGGTAGTCAATGTATTTTTCTAAATATCTTTCTCGGTGTTAAACCCAACAAATAAATATATGCAGGTAAGCAAAAACTAGAGGGTGGCCAATTTATGACCGAATTTTCATTGTTTTTGGTGAACCATCACTTTAAAATGTCTTCAAAGAAATGTTTATAGATTTTAAACACTATAAAGTGTGCAAGTAGGATGAACATTTGATTTTGGGGTAACTATTTCTTTAAATGTCTAAATGATAACACAATGAGTGAGCAAATATAGTGACATAATAAGCATTTTTGGGTGAAATATTAATTTGAGATGTCAAGGTATAATTATAAAATTTTTCTTTTTCATACATCTTATCTTTATTACTGGTTCAGCATTTTCCAATGTTTATAGATAATGCCACTAACACCCTACTTCTTTCTGTTTTTGTAGCGAAACAGCCGAGATACCTGCAACTTTGACCGGGAGTTCACTAAAATGGCCGTGGAGCTCACTCCTACCGACAAGTTATTTATCATGAATCTGGATCAGGATGAGTTCTTAGGCTTCTCCTACACCAACCCAGAATACGTTGCGCCCTCTGAGGGTTAAACAAGCACATGTTTTAAAGACTGCCAGTCATGTTTCACTGTTTCTGCCTGTATGTATGTGACATGTATGCTCAGGGTTGTGAAAGCTCACTCATATTACTGTAACAGGATTTACCAAAGGGCTCAGGTGGACCACCTCAGTGTAACTGCGCGGTCACTATTCAGGAGGGTCAGAATTTGACCAAATTGTTGAAATCACGTGAACGCAAGTGGTTCCCTCTTCCTGACGAAATCTCAAGTTGGTGTGTATTAGGTTTACAGTAAACACAGCCTTTGCAACAAATGAGGAAAAAATATGACAAACCCCAAGTGAGCAATTTGAAAAACAACAATGCCGCCTTCAATTATTTATTTGCAGTTCATTATTTTTCCCCGCTTTGGTCTCTATTTGAGCGAGCTTTAGACTGAGCTAATGTTTAATTCACTGGCTTAAACCCATTATACCAAAATATTATTATCTCCCACTCTTGACTCGAGCAGGAGCTCCCATGCAGCCTGTGTTAATTGGCAAATTCTAGGCACCAAAAGTCACAGTTGGGAAGAGGGAACAAATGTAGAAGAAAAACGTCTAGATGGTTGCAAAATAAAAAGGTTATTATCATTCATAACGCCGTGTTTCCAGAAGGATTCATATCACTGGATTTCGGGAGATTTGTTAAGCAACTAGTTCATATTCCAGAATCCTCGAGGACAAGGATTAGAAACAGCTGAATAGATCAAATACAGTAGACGCTGTCTTGCAATACAGATTTCTAATAGTACATAACCGTGTATCTATGCACCTTGTAGGAAACACAATGTGCCATTTTCAAAGGGTCTTCGTCATCCACATTCTATTCCCTGTGATTTCCAGTGTTTCATTTGCATGATTCCTGTAGTTTGTTTATCCTCTAGGCATAATACTTTTGGATGTATCTATCATTCAGACAAAAAGACTGGGTGTTCAATCATGGAAAAATCACACTGGCATTTCTGAATGCTTGTTCTAGATCAGTCATGCATATATAGCAATGTGATCCACCACCTATGTGCACTGATGAGTCATAGGCTTTGTGTATATAATGTAACTTAGCACTTTTTGAAATTTTTTTCTTAGTTCCCAATTATTTAAATGGAAAACCAATAAGGTTTTCCCAAAAGGATGCATGTTGATTCATTATGGCTAAACAGTTTAATCTCCCAATATGTTGTAATCTGTCACATTAATTGTTGTTATTTATTTTATAGTTTATATTTTAGGAAGTAAATAGATTCATGTGGGACTTTCACAGTAGTACCTGTACAATCGCTGGTGAAACCTCTAATGAAAATGACTTTGGGATAAGATACACATAAATCAATAGGCTTCTCTCTCCTGAATAAGCGAAGCTGGATTGATCTGTTCTGCCTGCTCTTGTACAGATTCTAACCTCTCTAGTGATGTGTGTATGTGTGTTTGCGTGCGTGCGTGCGTGTGTGTGTGCGTGCGTGTGTGTGTGTGTGTGTGTGTGTGTGTGTGTGTGTGCGTGTGTGTGTGTGTGTGTGTGAGTGTATGTGTGCGTGTGTGTGTGTGTCAATGTAAGGTAAACAGTTACAGTGTTTTGATTCGGCTAACTGTCAGTAGCCTTCATTTTATACTCTTAGTGCTATCCCATAATGCTGTCTGAGACCCATTAACTCTGTACAAACTTAAGCAAGGTATTGATCGGACAATTATCAAAAAGTGAAGACAAAGACATATATCAGTTGATCGGTTGGAGCACAAGGTGATTTAGACAGGAAATTTCACAGGCTTAAAGGCACAGAATGTCTGCTTAATTGCCAGCTGAATGCTTTATGACTCTGGGTCAGCTCCAGGGATCTAACATGCAGAGGATAAAGGGTCTCAGATACTGTAAACACATAGATACTGAATGAAACACTAGATAAACCATTAAAGTTATAAGTTATTGATGTATTTATGAGCGAATATGTGATATGTTCTATTTATAATAAATATATTAAATGTAAACATTCAGTTTGTCTGGTTTCTAAGTGAGTGGTAACTGCATGTGGGGGTGTACATTGGTGAGGGGGACTCTGCAAAACCTCCCACCATATGTCAATCTAGACAGCACAACACAGGATTTCTGTATGGGTCAAGATTGTTGGTTTTTTCATGCCAAAGGTATGTAGACATTTTGTGTATTTCCTATTGTAGATGACAAAATTTTTGGGAGTGCATGCACGATTGTGGCTTGAAACACATCTACAAACTTCAGTTTC
This sequence comes from Triplophysa yarkandensis, assembly GCA_033220385.1. Taxonomy (NCBI): domain Eukaryota; kingdom Metazoa; phylum Chordata; class Actinopteri; order Cypriniformes; family Nemacheilidae; genus Triplophysa; species Triplophysa yarkandensis. The sequence goes on from CM065661.1 coordinate 12,979,579, forward strand.
TGCTTTCCGCGCTTCAAGAATTACTTAAGTTCGGGATCTACGTTAATCCAAGCTTAGAATTATTGCTTTCAGGCTTCAACTGCTCAAACACAACAGCGGTAAGAAAATAAACAGCACTTTTTATTGTCCTTCATTAGTAATATGCATTTCTAAAGACTGTTTTTGGGACTAAGGACTTATGAACTCACCTTTTAGATTTGGTGTTTATCAAACAAACCCCCAAAGTTTGTCCCTTATGATTGGTTTTGTGGTCTATGGTCACATATTGGAGTTGATGATATTTAACCCATTCAAGAATTAACATTGATATTCTTCGTAAGATTGTTTATTTTATTTAGTTTTTACTCTTGGGACATTTTAACATTAATAATGTTAATTTTACCATTAATCATTGTTTTTTAAATTATTTGCCCTTTACCTGCACATTCTTATGACACATCACCTTTTAAAATACATTTTCTTACCATTAGGTTGGATTTTGTGTCACATGTAAACTGGCATTGAAGTTTGAACTGAATTTAAGCGGAACACTTTGCTAGGCAGATGATGTCTTCTGGCAAAGAAATGCCCAATCTTATCAGCCGAAGAAATTCATGTTTGAGAAATGAGAACCGAGTAACTGGGCAATCTGCGGACACAGATTGTTCCCCTGACCTGCCATCACTCAAATCAGACTTCCACATGATGTGATCCTTCAAGTTTCCCTTATCATGGTTTATCTTTCCAGACCTGTGAAAAAACTCAAGCGAGTACCTCAACAGACTAAGACCATTGAGAACAAATACCTAGACACCCTTCTCTTCAAGTCAGAATCACAATGATGTGACTTGGTCACATGAGAATATGAAGGGTTACATTTGAGCACAGATACAGCCTAAAGATGCCCTGCTGGTGCCTGAGATCTCTGAGACATGGTGCTGAGCTAGCGTTTTTGCCTTAGCTTTCATTGTGACAGCTAATGAAATTATTTGCCTTTGACAACAGCTCATTATGTGCCTCAAAGGCATTGTCTGGGACTGCTGTGTTCTGATCTTTTCCATTCTCTCTTTTTTCTTTCGGAGGTTTAAAAAAATCCAATTAAAATCATCCCCTGTGACAAAGAAGCTGCCATCTGAAGAGTGAAGTTGGCCTTAAAAAAATAAAAGGCAACATATGGGCGAGGACAGTCAGCAAAGTAAAGCTTGCTATGGAATAATAAGGTTCTTAATGACTACATCCCACAAGTCATTTATCAGCATACAATTTAGGAGAGATTCCCATACAACCTCCCCCACTTACGTACTAATGCAATCAGCTTAGTACATCCGAAACAGATGCTAATATCACCCTCCTGATACATCCACGCCAGGTTGGCACGTTCTCACCTTGCCACATCCATCCACGTTGCTAATGTAATTACCTCCGCACAGCCCCACACAACCCAACGTATCATTTTAGCGTCAGACAGCATGACACGCCTGCTTTGCCTTTAAAGGGCTGTGCAATGGCCCCCTATCCATCCTCTAATGACACCCTAGAAGACTCCTGCAGTGAGATTTACAGACCAACAGACACGCCCCTTCTCCATGTTTTTTGCATGGTGTGTAATTAAAGCAGTGTAGGGTGCATGACGCATGCATTACATCCCAGTGGTGGTCCTCTCATTTCCCCACCACATCCCTGATAGCACACATACATCTGGTCGACATCGAATTACTGTCTGTATTTTTATCAGCTAGACATTGTTTGCTGATCTGCAGTACGTCTCTGAGACGTCTACTGTCAGATGTCATGTAGACCTCTAGAAGATGTCCGTAAAAGGTTTATGATTCTCTGAAAAAGGGAATCGTGTTTCACATGATTTTATTAAAATGTGTTGTTTATGTAAACATGATTAAATTGAGTAATCCCAACAACTCTTTTAATGTTTAAATGCACGTACAAAAGCTCTTCCTAAGATGTTTAGCAGATGTTTTTACACAGCAGATGTTTTCCAGATCTCCCTCTCCCCCCATACAGCAAACGAGTGAACGTCGCTACTTATACGAATTTCTTTGTTCTTCCTGGATTTTTCCCTATCCCGTGTTCTTGCTTCTAAATTTACTGCAAACAGAAAATCGCACAAAAGTTATTCTCCCCAAGCGCTCCGTCTGATACGGATTCCATTCCTGAATCGTAGACAACATTTAGAAGCATGACGGAAGGATTTATGGGATTTGGTAGCACTCACAGAGACAGAGTCATGCTTTTTTTCTTTAATTGTGATAAGTGGTCCGGCTGCCCTGTCTTATAGAGGTAAAACAATTTAAAAAGCAATCTCCTGTTTTAATGAAAACAAGCATGCGGGCCCGCATGGAGCTAATGAAGCCAGGAGAGTTATTACACGGGGCTCCAGGGATCTTCCATGCCGCCTGTGTGTACAGCCGCAGACGTGTAGTGTGGGAGGGGGTCTGTGAGCAAAGCAAAGTGCTAAAAAATAGAAATAATACAGTTCATTTGTGTTTGCAACACGTTGCGTGGAAAGAAGATGCAGGATCTATAAGCATCATTATCTAACATCTCTTCTGCCCTCACAAGGCCTCAGATGGATGAAAGTGTTTTCCATGTGCTCATGTATTAAGGGTGTTTTGCGGAGAGACGTTCTGTTCCATTTCGTCGCCTCCTGCCCCTTCACTGCCCTTTCCTTCAGCAAACTCAATAGTATCGCATCATCACAGACCCGCTGAGATGATTTAACCTGGCCGCTCCTTTCACAATCCCAATCTGCTATTTTCCGCCTTCAACTCGAGGAAATCGTTCGAGGTAAAGATGAAGAGAAATGATCCTTTACGCTATTGTGATCAGCAATGAAACATCTGGGATGTTAATTACGCAGAACTGATAATTACTGATGTTTTATTGGGGTCTAGTTCACAACTCCCAAACCGAACCATGGAAGAATAGTAATTACTTGACATCGCACGGGCACGTTTGTCAATCAACGGTAATCTTCCGCGAAGGCGGCGCATCTGAATTATAAAACCCCCATCACATAGAAAACTTCACACTTTTTCATTCTATAAATATTTCCCACAGTACAGAATGAATAAGTTATTCAGACAGAGAAGCCTTTCTCTTCTCCTTCTCTGAGGAGTCGTAAACTTTTCGGCACTTTTAATTGCTATTCTTCATGTTTACGCATTTGTTTCTTCGACAGCAGTTTGCACGGTAGAAAGGAAGTGAGATAGATCTGTGATTACGTAATCATCCTTTCATCTCTCTGTGAACTTTCCTCCTTCTGTCTGGGCCTGTCAATCACCATCACCCTTCCAATCTGAGGCCACATCGAGCTCGGTCCCTGTCAATCCTCCCCCAGATTTCCCAGATTCTCGTTTTGTGCGTAAAGGGGCTTCCTTCTGCTCGTTTTGACATGCTGGGACATTGGTGTCTGTGGGTTGTGTTCCCAGGGGATGTTTGGGAACATTTTACGTGCATCCTTTCGGCTCTCGTTCTTTTATCTCCATGATTCCTTTCATCATAACCCTGTGCGGTGCGAAAACTGCTTCATTATGATGCTATCATTATAACCATTAGTCATTCCGAGGTGTTCGTAATGAAGCGTGCTGACAGCTCGTAAATGTACAGGCATTCCCTTGCATTGCACAATGCTTAAAGTCTGAGTGTCTGCAGATCCTGATAAAAATGGGAAAGCATTGACATGTTTTCAAAACATTTGCATCTGTATAACATCTGCATAGCTTGATGTTTCTATTATTTAGATTTCAAATCAAACAACATGGTTTCTGTCTTCTGAGGCGTTGTTAACAGACTTGAGGAACCTGAGTAATAAGAGATGGTTTGTTTGTGAATGTTGTTAAACTGCAGCGATGGGCTTTAGGGGTCAACAATTCTTAATGTTTTTCACACAATATGCTATTCTGTAAATCACTGAAACTCTCTTCAATGTGATTTTTAGGAAACCTAATGAAACTTTAGAGAGCTTTCAGAGGATATGTGGAAATGCAGAAGTGTTCGTTTGGGGTTTTATTACCAGTGGTTTCCACTTTTAAGAGGAAAACAACATCATCCATATTAATTATTGGATCTTTCAGGGTTTAGGAATGAGTTTTGAAATTGTGATTCCAGATTTAAATGTGCTATGTAAATCCATCCTGTCTGTCCAAAACATTATTCCCCCATACTATTGTGGTTCTAATGAATAGTGGGGCAATTCTCATGTGGTCTGGCCTGTGATGCTCCACTGCACCAGAGGCTGTTCAGAAACATCATCCATTGCAGTTGACAGGGATGAATTTGAGCAATACTGTAGCATGTGTGTTTAGTCTAGGGTCAGTGCACATCACAAATGATGACAGACTCTATGGTTGATACCCATAACTGAGGGGGGGGGCAGTACTGAGACTTGGGGCTAAACCCATCTTGTGTTTGTAGGCATTTACTTGTATACAACGCACATATGTTTTGCCATTTTAATAGAAAATAAAACAATGTCCTCTTCTTCTAAGCTTTGATAAGGATGTTTTATGTATACACACAACAAGTCATAATTATAAATAGAACTAAGGCTGTCTATATCCTTGAATTTAATCATTGTTCAAATCAGAAGATAATAATGATATATGAAATAAATACGTTGGCGAATTACAAGATGACATTTTTATTAAATACGCTGTATTATACTAAAGACTATATATTTTCAGATTACGAAGTCTTAAATTTCCTGCTTTTTAGAGTTATTTGAAAAACTTCCCACAATGTTAATATGGTGTTACTGTAAAATCGTGTGAGTCAAGTCAAATTCCAAAGTGTCAAGGTGGTGTAAACACTATTTAAGGATACATTTTGTAAATATTGTACAAGAAGCTATGTGACAGGAAATTAAATCACAGACAAGAACCCTAGTGACAGTAGCTGCTGCTTGCATAGGTTATTAAGGTTAGTTTTAAAAAATAAGATACACCGATAATTCATCATCATTATAAAAATGAGTATTAACTTTTAAAATGTCATTTTTAACTTGTTCCATCGAAACAATGTGCTTACACAGATGTCCATTCTTTCCTTTCAACTTTGATTTTGAATTCAGCTGACAAACGGTATGACCCAAATTTGCATTACATCATTGACCCATATACTGAGATGACATGACTCTGAAGGTCTTTGTGTGGACAAGCATTTCTGAGCTCTCTGCAAGTTCGGATTCCTCCGCGGGGCTTTACCTCTGTGCTACCTGTGGCTTTATTTATCATGCTCACTCTGCAGTGACTAAAACTACTTTACAAGCCACAGCGCTGAATTAATGAAGGATTCTGACACAAGCACCTTCCCCTAGGGTTTAAAAAATAATTACCAAAATAAATATAAAGTAGCTTTTTTGTCTTTCCTTATTAATTATCACATTACAAGAAATATTAAGGCTAACAGCGCGTTTTAAACTGGTTTGTTTATGTTCATTACCGAGTCCATTTTGGGGCTGTAATTGGAATGAGTAGTGTTGTTCTCTGTGGAGATCTTCAAAGTGGCTCTGTAAAGGGTGAATATTAAACCACATGCTTTACACTGCTGCCATGGTTCTGTCAGACCAGCTAAAAACTGGCAGGGGAGAGACTAATGCAACAGGATTTGATATTTTAGGACGAGAGCTTTGATCATTGTAAGATGTGGATAAGCTTTGTGCTTTTATAAAAATGTGACCCTGCCTGTAAGAGTAAAGTCATTTACAAAAAACTAAAAATCAAAATATAAAATAATTCTATACAATGTAAGGAACATTCTGGGAGAATATAACATTGGTATAAACTAGGCAAGACTGGGTCAAAGATTGAAATCATAGTCGAATGAATACGTAAAATCAAACATTAATGTTCGTTTTCATTTAGTATTATTTTCCGACTTTATACAATTTAAGAATTATTCTCGAGGTGCCCTAGAATTGTTGAAGCCTACCCTCCTAGATATGGCTATGCTAACCACATGTGTTTTGTCCCCAAAAAGTCAAGTGAACCCTGGACATCCAAACGACACTACGTTTCCCGTTTTTGTTTTTCTTTTCTCTGTTCTTGCTTTTTATTAGCCCTCAGCCAGTCTTAATTTTTATCCTTTTACTCAACTTTTCCACTTCCTCACATCTTCTGTTTTTCTTCATACTAATGGAAGGAGAAAGCTGAGAGTTACCTTGCTAGGTCCTGCTTCTTTGCCTCTGCCTGAAGTAATTTCTATGCTAATGAGACTCTCAATAAGATAAGACAGTCGGCAAGGGCTGCCTCTCCAACGCAGACTTCATGATGAGAGGGGCTGCCTTCTTTACCCTCTGTGTCTATTCATTCATGTGGATATTTATCTTTTATTTATTCACTTTCATTCAGATTCTGTCAGCTTAACTGTTTGTAAGATTTTCTTTTACTGTCTAATGACATTAGACACAGTAAAATGGTGCCAACGGTCAAATAGAGAAGTCGCAGCACTATTTTTGCCTCTGACATGGATTGCTGCATGGGCTTATCATTCTTTCATTCTAACTTGGTTATCCTGCCTTTAAATGCATCAGAACCTACTTGTACATACTTATTAAATGTGAGAAATCACTAAAAAGTTTGGAAGCATTGCCACCTGTCCTGACAGCACGGCAATGCTTGTTGTCCTTGCCATCCAGATTGGGTGGTTTGTCCACGGTGACTGTCCTGCATTGGGACTCACCGTTATGTTAGGAGAATGTGACTATGGTTAAATTTAGGAGGCATGCTCAAGCCAAAGTCTTTGACATTCAAAGCCATAGCAGAAAAGCATTTAGGTTGCGGTCCCATATGAAAGCATTGAAAGGAGAATTTTAATGAATGCTAATGAATGCTGATATAATGGGAAATGTAACAAATATGGCAAAGAGAGCTGTGTTTCCTCAGATAAAGCACAGCGTTGTGTTTTCATCCTTGAGAGCGAGAGAGGAAAAAATATTGAAGACCCTTCTGTCAGCAGACAGCATACAAATAAACACATCATACATAAGACTCCCAGCAGAATAAAAAGCATAAAAATGGGAATAACTGTGGAAAATAATGCTCGCCTGTACATCACCTACATACAGTTTCTTTCCCGTGATGATCTTTTTTTGGGTCTTTTGATCAAGCCTTCAATTCTTTTTTCTTCCATTTACTTTATTGCTCAGGGAACAGATTTCTCGTGCGTCAAGAACCTTAAAGCTGAGAGATCTCAATGCATTCCAGCTCCATCAGCAAATGACACAGCTATGTGAACTGACCTTCATGCCGCTGGTCTCTCTAACATAAAACCCCACATTCCCATTTAAAGACAATCTGGAGCTCATTCACTGGCATTCATAGAGCGCCAGATCAATCAAGCCCAGTGCCTCTGTGGGGAACCACTGTGAATGAGAGGTTAAAGAGGGATGTGAACAGAGGGGTTATCGTAATCACTTCACAGGATATGGCACATGGTGAATAAATGGATCCATCTAAAACGCCCGATGTCTTGTTATTGCTGTTTTTCTTCGGGGTTGCTCATGGACAGTCTATTGTTTGGACGTATGTTAAAACAACAATGTTAGTTTTATTGACAATAGCCTCCGGGTTTCGATTGAAACAATGTGAACAGTTTCCCCGCATTGTTAGCGATATTATACTACAAATCACAATTTACCGCTTTGGATTCGTCTGCAGCTGAGCATTTGAATTATAAAGCATTCTTCCAATGATAAGTTCATCCTCAAAGCTTGGAGGAAAGCCAGAATGTTAAAGGATGGAGATGCCATAAGAGCAATGAGCATCCATCATCAGCGTAAAGGGAACGAGGTGCACTAACTAGACTTAACCAGATTAGTTAAACAAGTTATTTTGTTAACGATATGATGGGCTGTTAGACTGAGCAAAACACAGAGTAAATGCTCTTCAGTGCAAGTGATGATGTCATTATTCCAACACGTGTTTGTCCTTCATTCATGTGTTTCGTGATAGAAAGGGGGATTTGGGGATTAACAAAGGCAACACAAATGCATGTTGCACCTCCCGAAAGCATTTTTATTAAAGAAAGATTGATCTGTAGAATTGAAAGGACGCACCCCAACAAACCAACCAATTCAGAACCGGGGTTACCACTCAAATTTCTCAAAGACAAATCCCCCACTTGTCTTCCAAAGGTCTGAGTCTCCACGGATGAAATCGTCCAGGCTCTCTCAATCCGTCCACGCGTCGCTTCCTGCCCGCATCTCCGCACACGAAGGCCCGAGTGTCACGTCGGCGCCGGGGAGGAACTCCGAGATTAGACGAGAGACGCTTCGCCCATTCAGCACCGCGGACAGCAGCCAGCGCTCCTCCGTGGGCGGTGTTTTGGGTCGGAGCGTGGGAGCTGTCAGCGCTATAAGCCTCATTTGCGGGAACAAGCGTCACACTGCTGAGATCCCGTTCATTTAAACGAGCAGATGTACACGGGTGCCTTCGGAACATCGCTGCCGCACGCTGTCTGCTTTCTTCTTGTTGATCGTCGGGATGAAGTGGGATGTGCACTCCTGTCTGGAAGAAAAACACGATGGACGCAATGTTTTTGATGCTTGTTCTTGATTTATAGACACTCATAGAAATGCATTTGTGAGAAATGACACTACACATCGTTTGGATTTCCACGGGTTTAAAATGCACGTGTTTTTTCCACTCCAGCCGTGGAATCGTTGCGAGGCTTCAGACTGTGATTGACGGACGCTTGTGAGAACTTCAGGAGCAGCAACAGCGACGAGAACATTGCCGACATCACAGAGGAACACAAGACAAAATGCAAAGGGCTTTTCAACATCGGTGCGTGGAATCCGCCCGCCGGGCTGGCTAGGAGGTTCTGCAGAGACGCTGAGCATCTTGTTTCGACCCCCATCCTGAAATGAAGCAAAATGTTGATGTGTGACAGAGGAGTCCAGATGCTCATCACCACAGTCGGCGCCTTCGCCGCTTTCAGCCTGATGACCATCGCTGTGGGGACTGACTACTGGCTCTACTCGAGAGGGGTGTGCAGGGTCAAAAGTAATAATGAAAACGAAACGAGCAGAAAAAATGAAGAAGTCATGACCCATTCGGGACTGTGGAGAACCTGCTGTCTAGAAGGTAAGCCCCTTTGCTCTTAACATGTGCCCTAAAAGTGGTGACTTGTGGGGGTTCTCTGAAACCCATGGCCTGTGTTTCTGGTTTCAAATGACAGATCACTTTGTGTCAGACCCTACACCTCACAATTTTATGACATGCGATGTTGTTTGTATTCAAGGAGGCAGATTTCAGATGCGTTTGGGAGAATGAAGAATAGAGCAATGCGTACGGTGATGCCTGGAGTCAACTGAATTTGCTTGTTAATCTGTCACACATCGATCAATTCCAAGTCAATTCGAAGTGTGGTTCAAGGGTTCATTACGTGTGCTCATGACTTGATTTTCAAGCTTTTTTTGGAGGGTCCAAGCAAGATTATTGCATCTCACGTAATCAATAGATTACCTCTGTATGATCGAATTACTCACGTGTCAATCCAAAATAACAAGAGCAATCATATTGATTGCCTTAGATTACAGTTCAATGAAAGCACTTAATCCTGCAAAGTATAAATCTGTCGGTTTTGCAATTTGTTGACGTGGAACTGTTCATTCGTCACAAGGCGCATACTAACATGTATGAAAATAACCACAATACACAAACATGTATTCAGGTGAGGCGTTCTGCACGGCCTGACCCACACAGAACCCGTCCGTAAGGTCCTGTGAGAGAACATCAAAGACAATTCAATCCAAAGGCCTAATGACCGGTACTTGCACTAAACTCTACAATTTCCCGTATAGAGTTTGACAGTACAGACTTCAAACACGCCGTATGTTTCGGTAGCTTTTGTTCTCCAGACAGATTCATTTTAATTCAATGCGGTTTAGATTCGAGCAGCCCTGACAACGTTTGACTGGAAGCAGAATAATGTACTTCATAATGTCTTTTCAAACTTTGATTAATCTCCTGCCCCGGGGAACACAGAAAGGTGACATGACTGCAGTGTGATGGGAAGATCCTCATCTTTAATTGAAAGGGATGGGCGCAATCCAATAGATGTGGCCATGGCAGATTACACAAATCCAGTGATTGACTTTTCAGTTTTAATTTAATTGAAGCGTATGTCACTGTCACACAGCGAACCGGATACCCACAGCCAAATTTGATCCAAAAGAATTATTCACTGAATAACAAATAAGGGATCCATTGTTGGAAGTGGCGGTCTGAGTTTATAGATACATATTTTTGGTGGATGTAATCATTTTTACACATGACCACCCTCTATGAATATAACCTTTAGGAGTGTAAGCTTTACACACCGTTCAACATCCACCGGCGCATGAGCTTTGATGTTATTTAAAGAAATCTTGCTGCATGCTTATGCATCTTACGACATTGACCTCTCTGAGGTTATTGTCCTAAGTTTGGATGCTTATAGCATCAAAGTAACTGGACACCTGTACACTTTTTAATAAAGTGCTGCTATAAAGCAGTGTAAAGTGTATGGGGGTGTTTGTTTGTGGGGTCACACTGCCTTTCTGTTCACCCTGCTTTAATGTCCAGCAGTCAGGTCTGTTAAATGCCCCGGAGGGAGTTCATCAAGTACATCCCTGTGCCAATATGTAAATGAATCTGTCTCTGCAGGAGGGCTAAACAGCAACGCTGATCGAGACTTCCTGGATGAGCTGTGAGTGCGAGTTGGATTTGATGGGCCGTAAGATTTGCTTAAGATCATGATCTCTAGCACGTAATTACAGTTTAAATGTCAAAGTCTGATAGAACAGTTTAATGCAAACATCATTTCTAATTCGCTATTAGAATTCATCTCAAAGATATGAATCAGCGCATACATGGGTGTAGCAAAAGCCATGACTTTATTAAGTATATGTGGTGTGTTTCATAGCATGTCAGCGCGGGGAGGTGCGTTTAGTGGTTATGTATGTAATAATAATAAGGAACGCTCTAGTGGAATTTAACACGGGTTCATATGTTGAATGTAGGTGTAAGATTAATGCGGTATGTCCTCAAGTGCAGGTGGATCTCAGGGGAACGGTTTGGCCGTGCTCAGGATAAATGATGACCTGGGAACTGAGGTGGGGAGAGAGAAAGAGAGAGAGGCAAAGCAGGGGGTGATGAAGAGGGACTCTCCCTTCCAAGTGTGCACCCAAGCAAAGCCTGTCTCATACACTCTCATCACGCACACACATCTCCTTGGAAACCAGCCGCTCCCGCCTGCAAGATATGCCCACTGCTCTATCTCTATACCTTCCCCCATCCTCAGCCCTGCTTTGCAGCTTCCTCCTTCTACCCCTGGTTACGAAGGCTTTGGAGAAATACAAACAATTGTCCAACCATCACGGTACACCTCGGACATATGTCGAACATGCGTGATGAGGTGCACATGGGGTTCATTGGGACACACACATACCATGTGATATCCCAGTATGCGGGACACTACACAGGCGAATAGTTAAATGGATGGATATGGTGAAGTTTGTTTCGCATGGCACTCGTAATGGAAGAAACTTGTCAGCACTTTGCAGAACATTGTTGTAATACAGTTTTTATCTCTACGGTACCAGGTTTTTTAGGCCATTTAAATGAGCAGAAAAAATTAATAATGAATGTTTCTTTGTGTTGAAGCCCAGACAGTCAGATATGCTTTCATTTAGCGTCACTGGCAGGACGTTCTCCTGCACTTTATTGTGTGAAGACATGGGGAATGGTGAAGGCAATTCTTCCCTTAAAATGAATGAAAATGATGCCATGCAGCCTGTTTGTTTAGGGCAAAATATATATTTCTAAATAAAAAATCAATTAAAAAGAAGCCTAGAAACCATCAGTGAAAATCTTAAGGTTCCTATCAGGATCCATTAAAACCTTTGGAAGATCCATCAAATAACAGTTGACACTATTAAAGTTTCAACTAAAACCAAAACCATAACACAGAGTTCTTTTGACAATTGTGTTTTGGGCAAGGTTTTATATTTTTATTAATACCTGTGTTTAAAGTTATAGATCCCATGTGTTAAAAATCCAGTTTTTCAAGTCGTATATGTTTTTCAAGTTGTTTATGTAGAATTTTTATGTTTTTATTTGCCTCAAGGCAAACCATGTGAAACTTTGTAATGTATAACCATTGCTGAGGATTGTCTTCAAAGAACTGATATTTTCCCAAAACTACTGACGACATAAACCTGTGACATCATATATAAATCCGCAGTTAATGACATCATAAACCTGTAACCAATATATTTAGCCCATATGACCATGTGGATCAACAGTTTGAATGAAAGATCAAGCTTGGTGGATGGATTTGAGCTAAAACGATCACTGAATTGCTGTGTCAGCTCTTAGTTTCACTTTCAGTCTTCGAAGAGTCTAGAACTGCCCAGTGTGATTGAGTAAAGGCAGAGCCTTAAGTGTATTTGAATATACCTAATAAAGTTACATTCAAGGTATTTAAGGAAGAATTTTAATGTTCGAAGATTAAAGTATAAAATTGACAACCACAGGAGAGCTTTAACTTAACCAAATTGTGTCTGTCTTCTGAAAGCATGCAACATTTAGTGAACCAATCCATCAATATATACCATTGTACAAAATCAATGCGATATTGATATGAGTTTATTTCTCTTTATTTCTGACAGTTTTGTTATGAAGGTGGGTACATGGCGTTCTATGAAGCCAGCAGGAGAATGTGGACCATAGTGAGTCACTGCTGTTGTAGACTCTAGCCTGTGATGCTGCTTCTGCCCCTGGCTGCGATGACCTTTGTGAGGCAAATTACTCTTGATAGATCCTCTAACAGCATTGGTTAAGCTTGCAAAAATAGCTCCCCGTGTCTGGTTCCTCTCTCGGAGAGCTACCAGAGATAACATAGCCGGTCCCCACTTGTATGGGTCTGAGGACAAGCTGAAGTGAGGTTCTCATCTGCATTCGGGTTGGGTTATCTTCAACAACCTATTCAAATGTCTTTTTCAAAGCTGCCCGGCACAATCAATCACAATTTAATCTCTAGACGTAACAGATCGCTGATCTAAAATTGGTGATGGGAAGGATATTTATATGTGTATTGTTTTGTAAGAGACATCCACGTAGGATCGTGTTATAGTTTAATGATGTCATCTGGTCCTCTTCTGACCTCGGTCGAGTGGAGAGTTCTCTTTTGGACATGTGCCGATTCAACTGTATACATAAGCACAAACAGGATTTCACACAGACCTGCCAGAGACACTAAGTGGCTCACATTAGGTTGAGATGAAAATGCCAGAGCTGGGATGGATTACATATTGGTTATTGTGAAAGGGGGAGTGCTGAATAAAATAAGAGACTGTATTATATTGACAAGAGGCGCAGGGTGCCAAGAGAAAGCAGGCCTGAAAAATCTGTTTGTGCAAACACTTTTCAATGAGTGTTGATTTGGGCGATAACAGGGCTTGTGAGAATGTGTTACTGGCAAGCTGTCTTGATGTATGTGTGCGTGTGGCCTTCTTGCTCTGCCTCTAGTATTGTCACCTTGTTGCCATTCAGAAGGAAGACGTTATAAAGACATTTGCATTCAATCATTTGAGATATATATTTAAAAACAAACACTTTGAAAAGTATAAACACAAACATGTTTCATTTTCAATTATGAGAATTTCTATCCATGTATTTAATAAACAGCCATGGAAAATTGTATCATTCAATCTTCATTTCTAGATGTATTGTGGCCATTATTGTGGACATACAATTATCTATATATATATATATATATATATATATATATATATATATATATATATATATAAACTGTAATGTAATAAACATATGAAAGAAATATTGTAAGTAATTCACAAATACAAAATTATTTACTTTGATTATTTATGAATATTTTATGACTTTATGATAAATTAAAATTAATATTATATTGCCCAATTAATAATTTAATATAGTTGCCTGTATTAACCTTCAGTGAGGACATCATTTAATTGTTTATTCATATATTATTTATTATCAACTATATTTAACTATCGTATGATCAAATGATATATGATATATGATTTTTGTTGTAAAAAATAAACTGGAAAATTATTGACAAAAACATAGTTTATATTATTCTTTGTTACTCATAATTATGTCAGATTCGATTATTAATGAGAGATTTGTATATTCATTATTTCTTGCTTAGCACTAATTTATGAAAAGAACACTAAAAAGAAACCCTGAAAAGTAGGAAAAGTAAACAATTAAAGGAATTTAAAAAGTTTACAAGAAATGACATCCATGAAAAAAAACTAATTTAAAATTAAAACAAATCCCTAGATATAAAAATACCCAAACATGAAAAAATAATCCATGTAAGCGCACTTACGCTTTATAACTAACTAAACACTGACTCGTGTCCGCCACTAGCAACAATAGGTCTAGGAGTCCCAAGGTCCTTTGCGGTGTCAAACACACACTTTCACACTCCTTGGGCAAACATTGATTGTGTTAGCCTCTGGGGTTTCTCTCCTAATGTACTTAGAACTCAATAGTATAGCAATAGCTCTTCAAAGTAGGACCCAAAGTGTCCTGTCTGCACAAGTCACTATGAGAATTATTGTGGCTTTGGCAATGAGTAAGTGTCTTCAATATCTCCAGCATGTCCACCTGCGGGGGTTCATAAGCTCACCGCCGAACAATAGTTATGGCTTTGTCCCTGTTTTTATGAGCTATCTGTCTTGTGTTTCTGTGATCTTCTGGAGTATTGTGATTAGAAGGCCTGCAAAAGGAGCCGTGTTCCTCCCCTATGTTATTAAGTGCTGTTATCTCCCTTATGCCCAGATTGTTTACTTGCATCCACTCATGTGGAACAGTTTTTGGCACGTTGCATGTAGACGTCCAGCATTGTATTAAAAAGCTCTTATATGTTGTTTTTTCCTTGTGTTCATGGCAGAGCGAAAATAAAAGGTAGAACTGAATATCAATGTGTGTGTGTGTCAGCTAGTCTGTTTCACCTCGGCATGAGCACGGGCAGCGCGGCTAGAGTGCTAACAAGCCAAATAAGTCCATTAAACTCAATGTTGGCCCGCGCCTGAGGAGACCCCTCTATGGAGAATGGTCTGGCAGGAACCTTTGGCAGGCAGCTTCCTCTTATGCTTTCAGGGAAAGCTAAATCAAGCGTGTTGTGCTCAAAAGAACAGCCGTGAGATGAAGGCCACTGGATGCATGTGTCAGGAAAAAATGCTTTTCAGATGTTCCTCATTGCAAATCACAGTGTCAGCAGTGGCTGCTGTTTGACTCTCACATACAAACCACCTGCCTTTGAGTCCCTCCCATATGCACAATAAACTTCGGCAGAACGCTTCTCTGGATTAGACTCCAGTGGTGTCAGGCAAGTGTTTATCAACCGAACATACGGCCTTTTAGGATTAGCCCCCACACGAAATGAACTCACTTTCATGCCTCTGCCGTCGCGTGCGGTGCAGCGAGCCCAAATATTCATGAGCTCTGCCTTTGACAAGTGAAAGACAAAATGAACTCATTGAATTACAAATAGGGAATGCGGCCCTCTTTAAATGACGCTAAACGCTGTCAGAGCGCTGTGGCCTCGCCGCAATGAGTAAGCGGTCAGGTTGAGGGCAGTTTGTCATCTACAAATGAACATTTTGACATGAATGAAAGGAAAAGATGAGATATTGTTGCGAGATCATGGGGTGATGTTCTCAATGTAAAATTCAACCCCTCGGGATTGCTCATAGTATTCAGATGCTCTCGAGAGCCCCTGCGGAAGCGGCTGCCTGCATCAGCTGCTACTGTACACAAACCCTCTGCCCGTCCTCTGAAGTGTGCTGTCGCTTGAAGAGTCCATTTAATGGAAAGGACCAAAGCGGAAGAATTGAAGTTGAACAAACAAGTACAGTATTTTGGCCCCGCAGAGAGAAATGTTATAAGCAGCAGCAGAGTGTGCGAGCTCTGAAAAAGTGGGGGGGAGGCCACATTGCCAATTTTTTGCTCATTTTCCAGAAACATGATTTAACATGGACGCTCCATGTCTCGGCACTCAAATAAAGCACTACTTGCTTTTTTATGTTTAGTTGAATTAGCGAGGTGATGTGCAATCCTCTCGTTCTGGTAGGAATATTGTTGTGAGGAGTACAGTGCCCTGTGGAGGATCATTAAAACCATGCTTAATAAATGTAGATGACTTACCGTGTCAGAATCATTAGACCAATAATTCTTTCAGCAAGCTGAGCATTCGTTCCAGAGCCTACCTGCAAAATGAAGCACAAATAGATCATTAAATATGACAAAAAGGAGCAATGGTGTCTTCGACAATTACGTGGTGGCATTTACTTGCAGAGTTGGATAAAAAAAAATTCTGGTTACGTTTTGTTTGAAGGGACAGTTTACCCCAAATAAAATGTGACTTATGTGAAAACATATATTTTAAAGAATGTTGAAATCCAAACAACATATTGACTTCCACTGTATGGGCACAAAACATTTGTCAAAATATCTTACTTTGTGTGGCACAGAAGAAAGAGTGAAATGTGTGTAGACTGACATGAGAATAAATATTGATTATGTATTTTTTATATCTGGCTGAATTATCACTCTAACAATGTTGACAGTTCTAGCAGACACATACACCTAACCTGACGTTAACATTCGACTTATGACCCTAAAGAAAAAATATACTTGAAGTTAATTTTTATAAGTACAGTTATGTAAAGGTAAATTGTATTTAAACTATATTTTATTTAGTAAATAAACTAATGTTCATGTACTAGTAGTGTACTTGTTGGTGTACTTATAGCGCATGGGACTAATTGGCCCATATTCTAGTTTATAAAGTTAAATTTTCCTATTTTAAGTTTAAAATAAGTATTCTAATAGCGCACTTCAATCAATTTCTTTTTCTTAAGAGTAGCCTGGCTAGTGGCTTGTAATATTACAATTTATAATTGGTTATTCCAGCGTTATGGAAGGGACTATTTGGGCTATGGAAATCAAATAAAAATTCCCTAAGAATGTAATTGTAACCAGTAAACTGAACCAACTGTTTATATTGTGCAACATCCTTGTTGATAGTCTTTAAAAATTTTAAAATATATCAGTCTCAGAACAAGTTTTCTATTTGAAAAAAAGATAAATAAACCTGTGTTATGGACATGGACACGAATTTTGGGAGACAACAAACTTCTTAAGATTTATGTGAATGAAAATCTATAAACCAGAATTAAAAATGTCCGACAAATGGCAAAGGCATAGCTCTTTCTAGAAAATCTAAAATTCTGAAAATAGCCCTAACTTTACTATGAAAAATCATGCACTAAAACTAAAATAATGTTCTAAACATGTAAAGAGAGACTTCATATGTGTATTTGAACAACCAAATGTTGACATCTGTGCTATAAGTATATTAAAAACCTTTGGTAAAAACTCTTTATTTTCATGGTAAGGTTGACCTTTCCACAGAATTTCCCTGTTATAATTAATTTATATTAATGTTTAATTGTATTAAATTAACAACTTGATGAATTGTATTTCAGGTGAATTCTATTAAATGAACAATTTGTTGCATTTAAGTTTTACGGCCAAGTAACAGGTTCTGGAAACCTTGTGATTTCTTTTCCCTGTTTCCAGAAATAATCGACTTGGATTCCTATCTTTGCATATGTGTACCAGACTTTAAGTTTAGGCCACAAAAGCATGTATGCATATAACATTTGTTTATGTTGCTGTAGCTAGAACTGTCTGTAAAAAAAACTGTGATAAATACCCCAGTTAAAGGTGTAATCGTGTAAGACTGTGAATGTAAACAACATTTACGATAGCTTGAAAGCTCATTTAGTCTAGGTAGGCATCTGGAATAGAGCTACGTCTTATAATACAATTGCATCAATTCATCATATGCAAATACTTTTCCTAAGATTTGTAATGTATTTGGCCATCATATTCTAAAACTGGAAAAATCCTGCTTGACGGGAATTTTTATGGAAATGCTGACTTGCGCTACGCCGCAACGATCGGCATAAATGAAGTCTTTACACTTTGACTGTAAGTTCCCTTTAAGCTGAGAGTGAAGGCATAGGCAAATTAAGCTGAGCATGTATTTCTATGAAGTGTGACTAACCGGGTGTCAGTCATTGCGAGGAAGGCAGGCAGTGTGTGCTATCAGAAGAGCTACAGCAGTGCAGCACCCACCACCACCCACTGCAGGCCACACAGGGCCAGGAGATGCTGAGGCTAAAAAAGAACACAAAAGCCGTCGAGAGATTCTTTTTCTTCATCCCCTTTTCCTTTTATAAGTGTCACTTTATCTGTCCGCTGTGCACTGAATAGGAGAGAGCACAATCTGTGGGAGGGGGGGTAAAACGTCTCCATCAGTTCTTAATCTTTCGGGTGTCTTCCAAACAAAGCTGTCACCTTTGAGGAGATCGCTGTTGAATTATTTACACAGGAGATGTGTCACTGAAGTCACAGACCCCTGGCCCGCTGCTCGGCGCTCTTTTCACCTTCTCTCCGAAGCGGAGACCCCGGGGTCTGAAACAACACAGGCAGATGAGTTGTTTTCTAATCCACACAAAGGTAGACTTTAATTGAAAACATGTCTCCAGTGAATTTACCTCAACGTTGAGTGTAAACAACCCTCCTGTACCTTTCCTCTTTCTCAATGTCTCTATTGACATGGGAGTCCGAGCACATCATTAGGTTAAAGTGTGAAAATGACTCAGATGTAACTAATTGTTTTAAGATGGTCCCGAGAAAAACGGGTCATAGCAGTTATGAAGACGGATCTTTTGACCTACAGATGCTCGTCACTGTTCGTGTGAATGTTCTCACAATGTTCCAATTTCCTTATCGGATTATTTTGAATCACTGGTCAGCCAAGAAACCAAATTAGACTTTTAATTCAGATAGAAAGTATTCCTCGCAGGCATTTTTCCAGGGGACCCTTTGAGCTAATAGCATCAGTGTTGGGTTTATTTATTCAGAGGCTGTTTGTAATGATAGTAAACACGAAGATAAAAGCTAATGAAATACTTCCAAGCTAATGCATTTCGCTTCCTGCGTGAGGCTCTCTGACAGCTCTGCAACTAAAGATGTGACAAGCACACGGTCGCTCTGCAGGTTTGTGTTATGAAAATGGAGACAGAGAGCTGGGCTCTAAATCTGAGTGATTGCAGGTAAAAGCAGCAGCTGGATCTCATGATGCTTTTAGTGTTGGTGTGATCCATTGTGACGGATTGAAGGAGGAAGAGGAAAGGTTTTACTTCACACTGTGGCAAACTCAGAGGTGCGGAGAGGCGATGTTTTACATGCCCTGAGATGATATTTTCAGTTAATATCCAAATAGCCTGAAGGCAAAAGAAACTACACTTCTTGAATGAATTGAAATAAAAACTACACTGTTAAAAGCCTGTAAAAATAATATATAATGAATAATTTAATAGAATTTTACGTGTTATTATTTTAGTTTTTTCACCTGTATTTTAAACTATAAAATTAAAAAAAGGTTTAAAATTGACAAATACAATTATTTTGAGTTGTGTTCTTAGATGTCCGTATATTAACGATAATCTACTGCTCTGCTGATTTTTTACACACTCTAAATAAAATGAAGCAAATTCCCTACTCGTTCATCACTGTAATTAGAAAATTAGATTTTTATTACTGTACTAGAATTACTGTAGAGACAAAACAAATTGTATACAAAATATACATTAAAGGTGTAATATGGTCCAATAATAATATTATTTTTAAAGATTTGTTCATTTATCCACCGATACTGATCGCTGTGATCACTCAGATTGAAATCTCCCGATAATTTGGTGGTTGTATTAATTCACATTATAAAACATAGACTTCCGTTCCTCAATTCTGATTGGTTAGCAGCTGTGTATTCATGATCGTATCCTTAGCAATGTAATGTATTGTGTGCTAACTGTTTAATAAAAGCAAAAAGGTACTTGAGGCAAGGCAGTATTGTGAATAAATCACGGCTGAAGGGGTTGTAGACACTTCTCGTCATGCCCTTCAACAATAATGTATTAATAGTACAGCATCTACCTTTTTGCTTAATTAGACTAAATTCTTAACTTTGCGAAAGTTATTATTTTATATAACAATAAATACAATTTGAAAAAATGACCAATTATTTATTTATGTACTGTTTTAAATAATATTATTTATATATATTATTATTTTTATATATATATATATATAATTTTTGTAAAAAAAATTAATTAAATGTTTTTTAATAACAATATTTTATTTTAAATTGTAGGATAATTTGTTCTCATTTTCCAGACAAGATTATAAACATAACATTTCAGATATCATAATCATGTATATACTGTTACCATTACATAAAATTACTCATGCTTCAATTTTGGCCTATTTGTAATTTTTTTTTCCAATGTAGTAATATAGTAATATATTATAGACTGTGTTCTTAAAATCTTGTAATCCAGCAGTATACTTCATAATATCTAATCATTGTACATGACAACCTTCAAGTGAAGTCATAAATAAAAAGTTTTTTATGCCTTAATTTGAAATCTCGTTGAAATTTAAATCAATTTATAACTGACATCATATTAAAGCCCCTACCACTCAAGGCATAAATACGTCACCGCAGTCACAGTCACCATGACGATAACGTCCTGCCCCTAGAGACATTGTTGCCTACTCCTTTTTGATTACTCCATCTCTGTGTTATGAGCAGATATTGTGTGTGTGAGAGAGAAATGAAAAGAGTTAAAATGCTGTGAATGGACAGCGTGTCGGGTCACCTGTAGACACAAGGAGGATGCGATGGGGGTGGAGGGATTTCTGAAGAAGCCCAAATGTCCTGATTCACTCTGAATCATTCTGAATCGTCATCGTCCACCACAGAGACGGCTTTTCTCTCATCGCACAGACACACAAACACACTTACAGACACACATGTTAAAAAGCAATGATATGGGTCAGATATGGTGACCGACTTTTTAATTGCATATAGTACAGTCTCCACCTATTACTATAAATTAAACAATATTAAAAAAAGACATATTTTCTTTCTTATTGCAAATAAATTCTTAGAACTTTAAATTTACTAGAATATTGGGGAAAATGATTGTATGTGTTCATATGTGTTCACATTTTAACTGTGTAACCCTTCCCCTAATATAGTGTTCAATGTGACAGCATGTCACAATGATTTTCCCTACGTAATGCGCATGTATTTGGTACGATAAACCTCTTCATTAGTTGGTCACATGTTACGCCCCAGGGCTGAAGTGTTATTTTTGTTCATTTGTCATCTTAAACGCACAGCCGAGTGAACAAGGGTTGTCAGCAAATGCACAAGACGGGATGCATACGCACACGCACGCACGCACGCACGCACGCACGCACGCACACACACACACACACACACACACACACACACACTCTCAAACATACCCAAGCCGCTTACTAGGGCCGTGCTCACTGACCTGATAAATGCATAAGAAATCACAGGACAGTAAATACACCAAGACCTATTAGCTGCTTACACTGACACCAGAAATGGAATTCTGTAGTATTTATACATACTGGTGTTTAACGCACGCACTAAAAAATACAGACTAACAGTCTCTCTTTCTCTTCTTTATGGCTGCAGGAACATTTCGAGGTGTATGTAAGAAGATTGACCACTTCCCTGAAGATGCAGACTATGAACAAGATGCAGCAGAATATTTACTACGTAAGTCTGATGAAACAACACATATGTGTGATTCCAAAACAAAAAAATGTTTTTGCTTTAAAGGATAGTCCACCCAAAAACTAGATTTTTGTCATGATTTACTCATCCTCAATTTGTTCCAATCCTGTTTACATGTCTTTGTTTGTTTGAAGACAAAGATAGAATGTTAGAATAATGTTAGCAAGACTTCTGACGCACCACTGACTATCATAGTTGCAAAAAATAAATTGGTTTAAATTGATTTAAGCTCTTAGCAGTTGCTTTTATCAAAAGAATTTACATTTATCTTTATTGTCTCCTTGACCATTCTAAGTCTTTAGCATATTTTCTACTATGTACTATGTATATGTACTATGTATCTACTATTTAAATGCTGCCCACAACTCTCAGGTTTTTGGATAGACTATACCTTAAATGAAATAGAGGAATACAAGTATATTGTAAAGGTTGTCTTTAAACAGTGTAAGATAAAAGGAATTCCATCTGCCCGTAACAAAGCATAGTAACATAAACATAAAAGGAAACATTGTATTCCAAACCCTGATTGGAAAAACGGCCTTCCCATTTTACAATCCAGCCACACAACTCCCCCATCGCTGTCATCTGCTCTCATCGTAACACACACATCCATCCCGACAGTGATGACATGCATAGAAGAAGCTTGTATTTGTCCCAATGATTTTTCTCGTTTGGTCCTGCTGGGTTTCCTTTTTGCTATGACCTCCACACATTTTACCATCTTATAGATTAGGTGCAGCGTGTCTTGAAATTGCTTAGTGACTGAACCCGAACAAAGTAGATGCACGCACTCAAGCATGTCATATTTTATACTTTGTGATAAATCATGCTTACCCATACGCCATTATTCTAGCCATTTGGTTGTATTGTTTAAGTGACGTCTTCTTTAGCTGGCTCCGCTGTGCAAACTCTTTTTTTATCTTGTTTATTATCTCCTTGTGATTCTTGTATGTTTTTGTTTGAGTGTGTTTGTTTGTGTGAAATATTTATTAATGATGAGACACCCAGCAGATGCCCATGATTATATAACTCTCATGCAGCAATGTATATGCAATGCATGCCACATTGAAGAAATGGTTTACCCTAAATGAAAATCGATCATATTTACATTGCATTAAGCAACGTTTGTATATACATTGTTCTTTTCAGCAACATGTGAGCAGGACACAAAATAATACATACATTCTACATACTGGTCCTCATGGAATATGCCACCATGTTAAAACACTGTTTTTGGAATCAAAAACAAAAATCATTTTATCATCAGTTCCACATGATTAAATAATTTTTTCAACATCGTTTCTCATGAAATTTGAAAATAAATAATTGAAAATGTCAAAAAACCTCAATTTAATCCTGTGGAACCAATGTACATATAAATTCCTTTTTTTGTGTATAGACAAGCTGAAATAAAGGGAGGGCGATGGTCTGAGCCATTGGTTGCAATTCGTAACCTCACCACTAGATGCCGTAGCATTTCATGAGCTGAACCTTTAAAGGTTACAGAGTTCATTTATGGACATTATTTGCTCCATTTAAGTTATGCAGTGGCTTGGTGTGTCATTTAATATTATGGCTTTAAAAGACATTTTGAAAATGTGAACATGTTGTTTTGACTGTTTTCCCTGTTTGGTTGGGGTGCTTGACAAACAGTCACTTTGAACTGCTTAATGGATGACCTGTGTGAACAGAAACTGTGTCATTTGTTTTGCACAGAAACAGTAACAGCATGCAGGTTACAGGACATGAGGGTGGGTAAAAATGACCTTTCTGGGCAAACTGAGAGTCTGAAGGCATAACACTTTTTTGCCAATAACTATTAACAATAAAAGGAAGTTTCAGTGAAGACAACACAATCTGTGTCAGTATGCTGACTGTTTGTGAATAGGAGAAGTAACAAACAGACATCCTTTCCAAGAATTTAAAGGAAACAAAGACTGTTAACAGAAGCCCAGAGGCATGGTTAAAAGCTATGCGTTGTAGTTTCATTCTGTACTCCGTAAAAATGTTTATATTGCAGTTAACTTGTAATTCAGAAAAGAATTGCAGTGAAATGCATTTACGAGCATGGCACCTAAACATTTTGTAAATAGATCGGGGAAGAGTGGAAAATGAGGGCCATTCATTCTTAAATTGTACACTATATACTTACAATATGTACTCGGCCATCACATGTATACATTTAAAATGTGAAAAAGCTAGTGATTGTTTTGATTCTCTTTCTCTCTTGATCTTTATCTCTCTTGCAGTATTTGTCTTTCAAAGAGCATTTATGTTATCCATGAGATGTCTCTCTCCTCATGAGCATTCTTTTTATTCTCTGTGTTATTAATTAGAATTCTCTGTCCCATTGTGCTTGCAGGTTTCTGGCAGACAAATCCAGACGGGCTTTTCACATTTTTATTTTTATTATTTTGTTACAAATATTGTTGAAACAATACATTTTTGACCAAGTAATGAATGTGCAGCCAATGGGAACTAAGCATATATGAAAATCCTTTAAAGCAGTTCAAAAAGCTTTCTAGGTTAAGACCTCATGAAGCTGAATGATACCATTTTAAGTTTTCATTTGTTAGTCAATGGGTTTCTAAAACATTGCATAAATCTAGTAAGCTTAAACATAACAAAGTTAATTTATTTTGTAATCTTAAATAATTCCAACAGTTACAATTGTGTTATTCCAATGGTTTCGCTGGATTTATTATTATTCTAACGTAAAGAATGTGTAAAACTTTGTGTGGATATTATTTAAATATATGACTAATACATATATACACGTAAATGATTACATTTACATCATGTCCACAAATTGGTATTAACACAAACAAAACCTGAGTGTATCCAATTTTTAGAATGTGGTGCTATTAATTTTTTTTTATATTACCTGTAATAGATAGACAACATTTGTTACATTGCACAAGCAACCAATGCTACGTCAACGTATTGCAGTGAAAGTGTTCCAAGTGGTTGATTATTGTGCCAGTAGCACCAAAAGGACACTTTTAAAAAAGTGTCTGCCAAATCCAGCAAACATTCACAGCTTCCTCTGATGCAACTTTATTGTGCTACCTAGGCGAGTTCAAAGAAGCCCATATATCTAAATAACAAACGTAAAGCCACAGTCAAACTAGACAACTGTAAATGTTTCAGAACCCACCCACCCCATGAAGGTCTTACCCCATTGAGATCTTACCTGTCAGCCTAACAGTGCAACATCAGGGACTTTAATGTCATCCTTCAGTTACATTCTAACACAGTTGTCCTACATAAATATATCCCATTTACAGCTGTAATTAAGCGGGGCTCGGCCAGTGATCCATTTTTCAAGGATGGCAAGAAAATTGGATGATGAAGTAGAGTTTTGTCTTCCCCTGGGCACCGATATATTAATGAGGTGTGCCATGAGAGACTGCTGATCCACCCAGGAGAATGAGAAAAAACGTGAGAGAATGAAAGAGAGAAAAGAGGATGACATTTTTTCTGCTTTAAAGAAAGACAATAAGCCTTAGGGTCAGGTCGTTATATTTATAAAAATGATTTTGCATAATTAATTACCTTTATGTTTAAGGTCAATACCTGTAATTGTTCATTTTTATTGGGAACAGTTTACAGGAAACAGAAAACTTAAGATTGAATTGTGAAAAAAATTTCTTTTCTCCTAAACTTCCTCAATGTCTGCCGTCTAAAATATATTAACATTACAGTTTTTATATATTTAGTTAGCAGCAGGTGGTTTTGGCAGACTTTTTTTGAATTTTTACTTTTACATTTTTCTGCAATCATCAATTGCTGTTGTGTTGTTTTGTTATGTTACAAACCCATTACTCACACATACCATAAGCCCAAAGTCTTGTGTTTAAAGGTTAACTTCAGATTTGTGAAAGCAGACAAATTCGCAGAGCCATGAACCCCAATCACAAGCTGTTATTTATCTGTAAACGCAAATTCCCCTCTTGTGCCAAAGTGTTTGTTTCTTAGAAGAGAACAACTCCGAAGGGCAAACGCTGTAAGGTTGCAGTATGCATAGCAACAGCATGCTGATAAGCATGCTCAACTAGGCGATTGACATTGATCCTGACACTCTAAGATGCCTCCTTACCTTTTATCCTGTTTCCGAGGAGACTGATCAAGCTTGATCCGAAGGCACGGTGAAGGGAAAGAGGGGTTCAGTCTAAGTGGCCCCATGTGAACCGCATTCTCTGCATTAGAATTCTATACAAATAATTGGAAAGGAGACATTTTTGGACAGATGCTCTTTGTGCTGCACTGAAATCTGTGAAGACTTAACCGAACACAGCACCTCAAACAAATTTTCTTTCAGTGGAGTAACTTAAGATTGCTTGCTCGGGATTGAGCCTTCAGGTGCTGATTTATTAGTCAAAATACCTCTGTATCGTTCCCTTAATGTCTGGGATTGAACAATAGAGGGAGTGAAAATTAAAAGTTTTCTATTACAAATTTCATCATATATGTATACTATAATACTTTATATGATATGTTTTGTGCAAACAAAAATTGACATATACAGTGAAATCGACATATTTCAGATTTCGACACCATATAAAAACTGGGTTCCAGACCTTACTAAAACATATTTTCAATGTGTTCACACATTTATTGTGGTTAATCCGGAATCGCCTGATCTCTATGATTTTCAGAAAAGTAAATCAGGTTCAAAACTGGTGATGAAAAAGCGATGAAGCAACAGTCAGGTATCAAGTAAAAGTCAGACTCTATTAACAATTCAACATAAAAACATTTCCCAGCCGCCCACGGTTGAAAACTCCCGTAGCTTCAGGCAGCAAGCTCCGCCATCCCACTTTAACGTTGCATAAAAAACATTTCATGTCATAGTTTACACATTCAACAGGCTTTCCCAGATCGCATAAAATATTTTAGCCTATAGGGAGCCAGAAGATGTGCTATTTTGTAAATATATCCACGGGTCATTCATCATTTTTATACAAAAAGGTGTCAGATCTTTCTTCCATATTTTATTTTAGCATGACTGTAATATAATGTTCTATTGACCATCATCATTTTGGAACAAAGCTATGTGTTTTATACATAATGAATTTATGTTGACATTAAGACAAAGGCTATTCTTACTTTATATGCAATTCTGTATTACAGTGTTTATTATAAATAATAAATCAGTACTTGTCTTTTGTTTTATTGTGTCCACATAATCTTCAATCAAAAAATTTTACTTCTCCGTGCGACTTATGTCTCAGTCTGGGGGTGGGACTATACTGGCTTTTCAAGGCAAGGTGTTCAAGCGATTATTTAATTCCAGGATTGAATCAAGGCCCACTACACAGATTTTTTTTCTTTCAGAAGTTGTTTCAGTCAGATATGTCAATTTAGAAGAAAACAATAGCTGAACTTCCCTTTCATGAGGAATTTAAATACAAATGAATAGCACAAAATGCTAAATGATTTACTTGCATAAACGCATCATAAATATGCTATGTGTTTCTCATTTAGGAGCTGTGAGAGCATCCAGTATCTTCCCCATCATGAGTGTTGGACTTCTGTTCATGGGAGGTTTATGTGTGGCCGCCAGTGAGTTTTACAGGAGCCGACACAACGTCATTCTCAGTGCTGGAATCTTTTTTGTTTCAGCTGGTAAGAATGATTCATCTGTATCAGCCCTAACCTAGCAAATCATTGTAAATTACTGTCAAGAGAAGCGTTTGAGAGTTTCCACACCCGATTGTTGGTTTAGAACACATGTTGAGAATGGATTAGTTCATACAGGTTACAATGTGGGCCAATATACACTACAGATCTGTGTTGACTTCACAGATTAACTCTGATTATTGACAGAGGAAATTGATGAGCCAACTAGAGGAGTGTAAACAAACAGCAGGACAACGTATTGACCCACTGTAGTTTTGGCCCCGAAAAAGGGTGACAGACGGGAATCCTCAAACAGAGCGGCGCGTTGGTCAAATATTTAGAGAAGGACCCCATTAGGTGCTTATGAGTACACAAATGAGCAGAAGTCCACATGTTACTGTCAAATTGAATGATGAATCAATTTGCCCCCGCATTGACTGCTCATCACTTAATATCTGCAGTTTTAATTGTCTCATCCCAACAGTGACGGTCTGAATATTCAATACCAAACTGGTAGTTATTTACCCTTCACTATCACAGAGATTATTAAAAGCTAATTAAAATGTTTTGATTGTTCTTTTTATCTTTTGTTCAGCAGAGCTGATAAGTGATGCCTTCTTGTGTAATGATATGGAATGATGCGCCGCAGCTGCGTGCTGAGCATTACCTCTTTCTCTCTCCCCTCTCTTTTAGGTCTAAGTAACATCATTGGAATAATTGTCTACATATCTGCCAATTCGGGTGACCCCGGCCAGAGTGACTCGAAGAAGAGCTACTCGTACGGCTGGTCCTTCTATTTTGGCGCTCTGTCCTTCATCATGGCTGAGATGGTGGGCGTGCTCGCTGTGCACATGTTTATTGAAAAGCACCGGAAGCTGCGCGCCAAGTCCCGCACCGAGCTGATCAAGAAGTCTGCCTTCAGTCGCATCCCCAGCTACCGATACCGGTTCCGCAGGCGCTCCAGCTGTCGCTCCAGCGAGCCGGCCTCCCGTGATGCTTCACCCATGGGCAAGACGGGGTACACGGGCCCTGCAGCGGCAGACATCTCCATGTACACCCTTACCAGGGATCCTTCCAAGGCTGCAATGGGTGCCTTGCTCAACTCTGAAAGGGAGTTTTTGCAGGCTCACAACTCCAACGCGAAGGACTTCAAAGACGCGGCAAGCAGGAGGACCACTCCAGTCTGAACGAGATGAAGACATCGGGATTCTTCAAATAAGCACAGAGGAAGTGCCATGGCTGAGACGTTCAAACTTGGGGGCCCGGCAGGACGAGTCCACTGAAGGCCTGCGGGACTCTAACCCTCTTTATATAACAGTATACGTATATAAATATAGATGGTAATTGTTAGATCATTGGTGCTTCCTTTTAATCCTCATTTCTCAATGTTTCTGTCCTTTCACACAGAATCTAGAATCACACACCTCCCTCCCCCTAAGGGCTACTTGAGAAGAATGCTAGTCCTCTCCTCAATGTCATTTGTCTGAGTATTGCGATTTGAATTGCTGAAATGCTCAAGGTAGCCCAATGAAACTGTGAAGCCCTATGAGGGGGAGGATTTAAATGATTTTGACAGATAAACCGAAAGGCTGTCCCACTATTCGCCTTATGCACATCTCAGTAGCCCATAGCTGGTGAGTGCCTCTTCACACTCACAAGATTGTACACATTGTTGGTTTCTCTCTTGGGTTGGACATTGAGCCCTCACCTAGTGCCACTTCACACGCCATGCTCGACCATGGGCCCCATCACACCTATTCATCCCACCTGCAGGGGGCAATGCTGCCTCAGCTTCCACTGTTCTTTAGTCCCATGAGCTAATTTTCTGGGCTCTGCATGCTTTTCAGACCAGCCCTGAGTCCCAATTTGCATACCATGTCCCAAATAATTGCGTTAAAATGAGCATCATTAAATGTCTACTAATTTCGGTGGAAGTTTTGATGTTTGTGCATTCTGTTTTGCACCAAAAGTAAATATTTTCCCGCTCAAAAATAGAAAAAGTAGGCGAATTGGGACACAATATATATTTTTTTAAATTTGGCACCATTTTTCCCATTCCTAACATCCCCTACATTAACTTTTATAACAGGGTTTAAATGCTTATTAAATATAATCTTTTAGCCCACCAAAGGTTTTGGTAGTACATGTGTTTTATTGAGATTTTAAAATTGTAGCTTACTGTGATATACAATGAGATTTACAGCCTCCTCGGTTAGAGGTTCATTTAAGGCCATCGTTTCAGATGATAATTCATAGTCTTATTAATATGGATACTGTTGTCATAATTACTGTAGATTTTTCATCTATCAGCAGCATAATAGCTGGTGGCTGCCAAATGTAGATTTCCTAATTGTGTATAGTTGAACTATTTTTAGTGACAAGCAGAAAACATTAAAAATGTTCATACAATTGCCAAAAGCTGAGCATCAAGGGTTTATAAAAAAAGAATGTTGCGAAAACAAAGAGAACTGCCATGTGCTTCTGTTCTTTGTTCAAGAATCTGAGTAGTGATAGCACTATTCACATTAAAGACAAGACTCTTATGGCTTATGGGACTGAAGGGTCCCAGTCTCAACACAAAATGAATATCATTAATCTTGCAAAACCTGTTGAGGACTTTATGGTTGTGGGTAAACTGTATCCTTTTTATTCTAGATTAATGCTACATCAGTACAGGTACTTAATATAAATATATACACATTTTAGTTGCCTAGTTAATATCATCAGCATTATATTGATTCCTATAAACTTTAAGGGCTTTTGGTTTCCAACAATCATACAAGGGCTTTGAAGATGTTTAGTTAACATAGAAAACAATAGATTTGCCCTAAAAAGATTTAAATAGCAAAACATTGCCATATACACATATGCGAAGTCCTATTGTTTTTCTTCGCATCTTCATTACTAATCACTGTGTCAGTTGGTTGGAAATGGGCATAGAATCTTTAACCATGGAGTATCATGAACATTACAATGTAATTTCTTAGACATCACCTCATTTCAGAACCACTAAGAATTGACATGCATGTACTTAAGCCTCACACTAGCCAGTCTCTCATCTGCCGTTTTATTCATTCAGCTAACAAAAATCCAGATATCGATCAGCCACCTCACGGGAAATATAACTGTAAATGTTGCTCTTGTTTGGAGCCACTTTATGTTGTGACGTTGTGCTGTTCTGGGTCTAAAACAAAGCGTTTCATTTCTGAAGGAGTTTCACCAAGTCGCTCTCAGAGCACCTAGTGCCTGTCTCTTCTGCCTCCTCCTCGCTTGCTCCTTCATCTCCATATCACAACCTTGCATCAGCTCCTCTTTAACAGGACTGTTATTATATCAGCCAATCACATCCATACAGTCTTAGGCCCTGTCACTCACCACGTAGGCCTGCAACATTGTGTATGTGACCTCTTGACAAAAACAGCAGTTTCAGCTTGATACATGCTGTAGAAAAAAAGCACACCTTTTAAATACAGTAGTTTACATCTATACTAGTTAGAAAGATATTTAAAAATTTAGAAAAATAAAGTCCGTTTTAAGAATGCCAATGATGCTCGTCTTGTCTGTAATTCTTCCCAGAGTGTTTGCAAATAAGCCGCCACATTTAGAGGAAGTTGGAAATTAAGCCAATGATGAATGAGAGGTCAAATGTTTTGCTACAAAATCGAGAATTTAATGCAAGTGTGTGAAGTCAACATGAAATTAAAATTGACCCAATTTACTTAAAGTTTTTTATTGGAATTACTGCACATTATTAACTATTAAATACAATAAAACAACATTTATCTTTAAATGGTTTCTTTAAAATGCAATATTTATCTCCATCTCCATTACCAAGCAGCAGTCAAATAAAGATCAGTTTACCAATCCATTATTTTGCTATGAATAAAGTTTAATATATTATAGAGGTAAATCGGGTTAAATAGCATTTCATGTTGACTGTAAATAACAATGGTACATCCTCTAAATATGTTTGCAAAATAATACCTAAACTCACATAACTTTCACCTATTAAGCCCTATCAACCTTGATCAAGAGCGATGAAGGGTTTTTGTGCCAAAATTTACACTAAACGGCCAATCACAACAGAGCAGGAGATTTATCCTCCACTCTGCCACTTCTGGAAAAAGATTTGAAACAATTTCTTTCGGAAAGCTATTCATCATCGCACGCGGTGGTAAAAAGCTTCAAGGGTTCCATGGGAAACGTTTAAGCCACTCAGATTCGCATACACTCAAGGCACAGGTAAGACATCCATCTAACTCAAGATCTGTAAGGGCTACTGACAAGAGGAATGAGTGAGAGCAATCTGGGCAGTTCATCAAGCCCCCCTAGAAGGGCAGGGAGTTTAGTATGCCAGAGAGAGCGCAGCTTACCAGCAGCTTGTGCTATAAAATCAATAGAAGCCCTGTCCGTGGCATATGAGCTCCAGGCTGCAGCTTTTCATCTTCAATAGGGCAGAAATGCTTCATTGGAGGCAGTGTGGGTGAGAGCTTCAGACGTCGGACTCAAACTGGACGATGGAACCAACGAAGGAGCACCCAGGACCTCCAGACAGGTGAGGCACCTGAGGCAAGTCTTGGGTGATAATCACTGAGTCACAGTGTGTGGTTGGCTGAATACGAATATGTGGACACTTTTATGTCAGTGAAATTACCTAAGGCAAGTGTCTCTAGAGGTTGTTTTTTAGTTTTGGCAAAGGAGAGGAAGGGAGGGATGAAAGGTTTTGGCCTTGAGGCTGGTCCCTCTTCGGGGTGAGTGAGGGCAACCATGCGGGCGGTATTGAGTGAGTGTCTTTTGGAGATCAGGGGTATCTGAGTCATAGACAGAGAACAGAACAGGTTGATCGTGAAAAGATTATCAACAATAGCATTGCTATTCCTGGCGGGCACGCACACCATCTCGCTTCAACCTAGCGAAGGCAGATAACTATCATAGAAAGGTCATGTTTTTCAACAGGTGCTGCCCTTTTCGCTCCTTCCTTCCCTGTTTATCCCATTTGAGCCCTTTAACCTGAAACAATCAAAAAGTCTGAAAATTCAAAAAAATATGTTTTTTTTTTCTGGGCTCGTCTGGGCTTTATCGCCGAATGAAAATTATGAGAAACAAGAGGATTTATGAAAACCTAATTTCTGTTCTAAAAAGGATGAAGGGAATTTTGGATGTGTGCTTTCTAAACAGGCTTTGATGATTCACTGGGTGAGTTATCTCCAAGAGCAAGTGCAGGCTACAGATTGGCTCCTCTTTGCCTGAGTCTGGAGATAGTCAGCCATCCTCACCATAATAATGTTTTAATCTCTGCCTGTCAATTCCACTTCCTCTATCTTAACTCTCACTAACACAGCTTAGAGAGAGGGGTTAAAGGCTAGGAGGTTGCCTTAAATATTAAATATTACAAGCAGTCCACAAACAACTCAAAAATTATATAGTTTCTCCCGCGTGCGTGCGTGCGTGCGTGCGTGCGTGCGTGTGTGTTTGTTTATTTATACTGCGGTCCAGAATGACAGGAATTTAAAATAAAGGTTTCTTTTCAATTTAGTGCTGCCATGAATACAGTCCCACATAAAAGACGTTCACAACAAATAGTCAACAACACAAATAACTGAATTTACAAAAGCCCACTATACTGAATGATATTAAAATTAAATGTTTCATATTTTGCAACTTGTTTAAGAATTTCTTGTTTGTCCTGAGCCATTTAACTGTCCAAATGTCAAGGCCACACTATTTAAATTTGGGGATATGTAAACATTTGGACTGGTGTAACCAATGATTATTTTACTGTGTATTTTTCATACTTTTATTTAGAGTCTACTGCACAAAGATAAAATAACCGAACAGATTCTCAAACATTTGAAATGAATTTTTTTAGCTAGTCCCGATAACATTTTTAATATATGTACTTTGTCATATCCTGTAAAGTTGTCCTAACAGTTCAGAAAGACTTTGCAAAGTTTGCGTAAATATTGTGTGAAAAGGTTGGTAGTTCTAAATCTGTTGTATACCACAGAAACTCCACGCATAACACTCAGGTATCAGAACATATTTTTTGCTATTTTTGAAGTCTTTATTATACAACAAATTAGAGCACCTTTTATCGCAGAATGGAGACAATAAAAGCCCATCCAGCCTGGTAAGATTCTAATCTGAGCTGCTGTGTCAACATTTTTAAATTACCCTCTTCTACCGATAAAACATGCCTTATCTTCCCACCCTGCCCAAATATATTAATGTGAAGGGATTGAGCCACAGATGGGCTCAAATCTACCCAGACTATTTCACACAAGTCCTGACAGGAGCTAGGGGATCAGATTTAGAATGACCTTCTCAATCACATTTTAAGGACACACCAGGGCGTAGAGACAGAGGCCAATGAACCAACTCATTGTGACAGCAGTCAATCTTTGTCTTAACAGAAATTGAAAAATGGCTTAGGGATTTTAGAGAGGGGCAAAGCAATTTCATTACCTAAAATGGCTGAAACTCCTACTCTGACTTTACAGTGACTCTTCATAACTTTGGGTTGGTGTGCTGAAACACATTCCGCTTTCTGTGGAGCAACACTCCACTTCCACGTTTTATTTTTTCATTGCTAGACTTGTATTTATTTATTCTTACTCTATTTCTTTACGACGACAATGCGGGAAGCAGATGAACACGAATTTTTGCGAATATGCTTCCTCTGGTGCAAAGGAAACATTCAGAGCAGCTATTCATAACTACTAGAATAATTTCATTCACACTCGGCTTGAATTGCTACAGAGGGAGATAAGGAGCTGAGGAAATGGCAGAGTCAATTGGTGTAAACAGATAATGACTGAGCCACTGGCTCGAGAGCTGCTTATAGATGCTGGAACGATGTAGTGTGCTTGATGACAGCACACATTGGAGGGATCATAATAAAAAAACAGACAAGATACAGTTTGTCAATTATCACCCACATGCTGGTAACAATCGCATCGTCAAATTTATCACGCAAAGAGACAAAAACTCACTTATGTATAAAGACAAAGTGCACGCTTTCACTCCTTTCACAAACAACCGGCATGAAACAAAGACATGCATACTAGACACCCAATTAATCAGCATTCAAGGAAAATAAAGCTAATTGCTGAGTGCTGGGCGATGCATTGAGAAAAGTACATACATATTTATAAAACGGTGACGTATAGGAACAAAACCCCAAATTACAGAACAGCTCACTGGGTGGTCAATTTGGAATACATGATGATGCTTGTGAATGACTAATTTGCTCAATTAGTTTTGACTTAATTCCACTCTTTCTCACTAGTGCACACTGTTACATTTAGATCTAATTATTTACACCAGTTTGTGGGCATACTAATTGTACAATCAGATTTCAATCTGATAATTGTCTCATTAGAAATGTAAAACATTTGAAGTGATTGAATCGGAAAGCACCAGTCTGTCATTTTGGTTTTGACAACAAAGACGCTGCTGAGCAGTACATGTATTTAGAAACATACAGAGTTTTCTCCAACTCGAAGTACAGTTTCCTATAAAAGTTTCAACTATATGAAAAGTGATATCTGCGCAAGCACTTCAATGGTTAACAGCAGTTAATTTAAAGTCTAAGTGTTTAATCAGGTTGAAATTGTTCTTCCTTGTAATGGTTCCTGTTAGAGATAAAAGTGATCGAGCATAAAGACCTCCTTAAGTATGTGTTCATGGTTAAAGCCGAAATAAAAAGATGGGTTTGAATTACTGAAGTAACTTTATTGTTGTTAAAGGGATAGTACACCCCAAAATGAAAATTCAGTCACCATTTACTCTTCCCTTTTAAACTGTATGACTTTCAATCTTTGCGAATCACAAAATATTTTTTTTTTTAAATGCGTTCAAAAAACATATTGACTTTAGTATGGAGACAAAAATAATACATGTCAAAAGGGTGTTTTTTACTGCACTTAATAAAATATCTTCTTTTGAGTTTTGAAAAACTCATTTATAAACTCGTTGTTGGACAACACAACTGTTTTTTACAACACAGTTTGACAAAAAATGGACACAAAATTTCAAGGCATGTTACGATCGTTTTCGGACTACATGAATGATTTGTTTAGTGTTAAAATATAATTGTTAAGACTGACAAGGGATTTATATTTCCCAGCATGCTTTGTTAAGATTGATTAACACAATATATTTCTGTTTAAGATAAATTAAAAACATAACTGGTTTAACATAATTTTAGTACGTGCAACCAATGTTAATTTATCTCTTAAGTTTTTTTTTACTGTGTATGCTATTGAATACACTAGTGGCACGCTATAAAATGTACATTGACTTTGAACTTCTGAAACTGCTATGCTAAATAATTCATTCAAGAGCCTTAATCTAAAATTCTAATCAGACGAGCAGATCACTCAGGTCCAAAACTGCATGACCCCAAGACTTTATATTTCCAAGTCAAAAAAATTCACAAAACTTGACAGAGCATCTGGGTGAGGAAAAAATGTTGCATCTGTCTGCACCCAGTGTTGTCTCAAGCAAGCTGTCGCTATCACATGACAGATGACGGAGACACCTGGGCATGCTATCCTGCTGCGTGCAAAAGGTTCAAATACCTCACAGGTGAACAAGTGTGTACGTGGAGTGCTGAGTGAGATTGACTGCACAGATATGTGAGGACATATGTTTGCTCAAAGGTGTCTTACTAGTGAGTTTCACACAGAAGGCTAATTCTTTTCCAATCTGTGCTGTTTATACACACATGCACACACACAATCACTCATCCTGCTCCACGCTGCACTCACTGATCCCATTTAACAAGGTTTATTGGGCTGTATAAACAAGTGAAGGTTTCTCTCTCAGAAAGAAAACCCCCTACCCTAACATCTGGCTGGATCTCCAGGGGACAGCCTATTCACTTTGATATCCCAATTAACATCTCTGGTCCTTTTTACATTTCTTGAACCAAGCAAAAAGCTGTCAGACTGCTAAGCAGTCCAAAACAAACAAACAAAACCATTGCAAACAACTGTTACAGGTGAGATTAGAACACCCAGCGAAATGCTGCCCAAAGGCTCTTCAACAAAAGATGCATAGGCAGGATCCCCAAACAAGCCTAAAAAATTATTTTAGATGCCAAGCCAAGAAACAAGACACTATTAATATTTCAGTCAAAACTGGCACGAAACAATGAACATTAGCCATTCTTTTGACATAAGTCCTAATGAAGATGAACGGACCAGGACTAGGGCATCATATGTTTGCCACACAGACTAAATCAAGTATTAGACAGCCTGTGTCATGGTGAGTTAGATGCAGTAATTTGTTTTTCTAGTTAAAATTCATCTGCCTTCTGAGACGGTTTCCTTGTTCAAGGCTGTTAACGGTGTCTCAAAGTCTCAGGAGCATGATGACAAGATTTAGGCTCCAAATATATAAAACAAATGAACATGTGCCAGAAACAACTTTTTCCACAACTTTCACGACACCCAACAGCAGATTTTCTTGCAAAAGCAAGATTATCTCCAGGTGCAAGGAGGTAATGGTGGTCGGTTTCTTTGGGTTTTGCAGAACTGGGTGAAATAGGTGGAAAACAAGTAATTGCTGTCTTTATGTTTCACTTTTATATATATTTAAATATCAAAAGAAAAAATTTTTGGTATAAATTACAAACTTAAGTTTGCATTTGTTAAAATTAGGTGGCTAGCATAAATAAGCAATGAACAACACTTATGGGATTTCTTATTTTCAAGAATATTTTAATGTTTTTTTTTATGTGGCATTTTTAATACGTTTTATAACAAACCAGGTTTAAACATTGTGATGAGCATTTTGTACATAACATTTTATTTTCCAAAACATGAATAATTAAATGTTGTTTATGTAACCAATCACATCAACTCAACAAAGAGTGCAGAGATTTTGGCTTAAACGATCATTGGACGGCTGTGTCAGCTTTTATGTTTACTTTCAGTTTTAGTAGCATCTGGTCCTGTCAGTGCGATTGAGTCAAGGCAGGGATAATTGGCATTTTCATATATCTGCGACTTCTAAATGAAGTTAAGGTGTGAAATTATATTCAAGCTTTTTTTTCTTACAGAAATGAAACTTTAAAAACTTTATAGTTTATAATTTTTTAAGAAAGTTTTAAAAAAATGTAAATATTAAAAATATTTTAATGGTAAAGTATCATCATTAAAAATTAACAATTGTACTGACATTAACTAGCAGTAACAACTGTGGAAAAGCCTAAATTGCTCATTGTTGGTCCCTGTTGTATTTACTTATCTTAACAACTACAAATTGTGGTTTTACCTAAATTATACCCCAGACATAACAAACTCCAGTTTACCAATTGTTGACAAAAGGTCACAGTTAACAAGGTCACTGCAAAGTATTGTTTCCTTAGTTCTGCTGGTTGTTATTAAGCTGTCACTTCATGTTATTTTGTCCCATCATCTAATCCTGAACAAAGCAGTGGGCCCTTCCATCACTACCCTCCACGTATTCCTGTTTCTCTCTGGAGGGACCTGATGCCCCTCAGGAATTTGACACTGACACGCATGATTCACTGTATGGGTTAATGTCAGCTGCCAACACACATAACACACTGCAATGAATCAAAGCTATATTTCATCCCACTCAGCTATAAAGAGCTTGAAGGGATCCGCACTCACTGGACTGCGTATGAATATATATGAGACCCCTCATGGCTCCTGTTGTCAAGTTTGTCACAAACATATTTATCAAGGTGTGATAAAGTATTGGAACACTCATCATGTCTGAAAGTTATCCTGGATTTTTTCTACTTTGGACTGAAGTTAAGACCAATTTTTTGGGGGGAAAAATTATATTAAAAAATAATATTAATAACATTGTGATATAATATATAATATATATTATGTTGTGTAGAGTATATAATTCATAGTACTAATATAGATTATGTGAGTATGTTATGGTACCCAACGTACCCTCAACAAAATGAAAAAATACTGTATTTTTACTTGAAATAATTTACACAAAAAGTTTGTACATTTTAAAGCTTTGAAATGAATTCAAATTCTGAAGAAAATGAGATTGGTGAATTCCAAAACTTGGAACTGGGCAGTTAGAAAGACGATTCTCTAAGCCACGCCTGAAATCAGCTAACCTTTATCTCTATGATGTTCTGATGAAGAGATATAGGTTTCGCTAAATGGTTGCTAAGTTAATGTGTTTTTTTGCCATGGGCGTGGCTTTACAGCGTAATAATGATTCGGAGAGTAAAATGAGATGATTTTGTGTATATAACACTTTGCTTTTAAGAAGAAAATTTGGAAGAAGATTTGGAAGAAGAAGAGGAAGAAGAAGAAGAGGAAGAAGAAGAAGAAGAAGAAGAAGAAAGAAAGAAAAAGAAACTGCATTACGATAGTAATGCTTTACGTTCTGCAAAAGCACCACTAACAAACACTTGACTCTTAAAAATAAGTAGCTTTGGATCTAAGTTTGAATAATATTTTTTAAATGCCAACAAAATAAAATCATAGATATTCTAACATTACATTTATCAATATGAACTGCAATCTATTTGTGTATTGCACATTGTTCCACCTCTGGCAAATATAATATTTGGAGGTTAATGTATGGGAGTTTGATTATGTTTAACTTGATACTATCTGATGTAGTACAGGTTAAAATTAGAAACCAACAGCACAAAGAAAATTGTACTCCTCAGGAGGAGAGAAGGAGATTTTGGGAATCTACGACAAACCAAAACGAATTTTAACCAGGTGTACACCATGGGTCAAAGCTGCCTCCCAGCTGTCAGCTGCCACTACCAAGTGGGCAACCAAGAGACAGCCAGTGACCCAAAAAACTCTCCCCTTAAGCATCCCCTCCTCTGCTTCACCTTCATGCCACGCTTTAACTTACATGTGTATCATGTAAAGGATCTTGCCGGAAGAACATGAGACACAGCACCACGTAAACATCCATGTATCATATGTTCATTTCCTAGCATCTGAGTGATCATGTTTGCATTTGCATCAGTATTCTCATCAACATGAGAGTAAAGCAGAGCTTTGTGAGGCAGTTGAGTGGGAGGCAGCCTCTGTACACAATGGCTGATGATTTGCTCTGTTCCCTCCTCCGCTGAAGTGCCAGAGCATCCTTCCTCCCCAAAGTGCACCTCTCCAAACATGCAATGATAGCGCTGATTTTAATTACCTCTCATGACTGCCGAGGTTGTGGCTGCCTGACGCACAGCAGGGAGGATCTTTCGGATTTATCTCTGGAAACACCTGCACATCTTTAGCTCTCTCTCTTTCCTAGACAGATGTGTTCGGTCATCTCCTCTAAGCAATACTTAATGTCTCTGATGTCTGAGTGGAAATAACAGAAACATTTTTTCAACTGAATCTAACACTGGAACATACATACAAGTGTAATTACAGTCATCTGCAATTGGGTTATTCAGTATCTCCCCTCATGCTACCTTTTTTCTTGATTTTAACTTTTTTGTTCCTTATATATTTTACATTAGCTGGCATGTTGAAATCTTTGTTGGATTGTTGACCACATTTCCTTTTACAGAGCCTATGGGGAATGATACTTTCTGCCTTTTAAACAAGAGATAAAAAGCAATCTTGAAAAATTGATGTTAATTGATGGTGGTAGTGTGGTCCAACTGAAATGGATGAAACAATCCTTTGAAAGGAAAGCAGTTTATAGATAGGAAAACTAGATTCATTTTTTTTAAATAAAATTAAAGTTATTCAGGTAGATGACAATCAGTCAACTGAGAAAAGAAGTGTTTGGTGTCACAGAAGAGAACCCACAACCTCATGGATAATGGATGATTGAATTTCGAAAAGTTCAAGTATATCGTGGAATCTTCCTACTCTTTGAACGTACCAAAATACTACAGAACTGGGTCTAAAAATAAACATATTATCAAATTGTGGCAACAGAAACGTACTAAAATAATGCTAACATACTTCAAATGTCAACTTTTCTTTCACATAAACTCAAGTAGAAGATGTGTTATGAGAGAGTACTCCAGTACTCAAAGTACTCCAGAGGGTTTTGCTGTCCTTTCTTCAAAATATCTATTTTTCCTTTCAATAGAATATTTTTACTTTTATCACTATGGTGGTCAGTGGGGTATCTCTGTATCAGAATCTCTGTATCAGAAGGAAGAAATGCATAGCAAGTGATGACAGTTTAGTGTGAGGGTGAACTATAACCCCTTTACATAAAAGTCAAAATCATAAACCCATACATGTTAGTTCATACACATTAAACTGCACGCAGAGATATTTTGATAAATGTTGGCTCGAGATGAAACAGAGAAGACACAAAAACAATGGCCTAATTGTGTCAAACTCATTACTCACTGTGTGTCAGGCAGTTTCTGAATATATCCTGCCATCTTGTGGTATTTTAAATGATAAAACTACAAATGAGTGTGTGGGTAAAACATCTACAAAAAACTAAATCTGCATACTATTATCCTATTTTAACTAATGTGTGTAACCAAAACCCAATGTTATATACTGATAACTAAATATACCTCAAGTTGACCCTGTTCGCGCATGCGCACTCTCACTGTGACGTCATTAGTCTTCGCCCCTGCGTTTCGTCCGGAAACCCCTCGGATCCAAACACAAGCTGTTGTATGAACACGACCTGTTCTGTGATTTTAAACATCGGTTTTGTCGTCAAGTTTCGCAACGGGACGCTTGGATTACCGCTGCAGTATTTTGAACACAAAAACGCACACTCATTGTTATTTTTTTAGTATTTTGCCACCGTCTGTTTTCTGTCAGTGTGTGCGATGGAAGCCATTTTAGGTTGAGCTTCGAGCTACACCGCTCAGGCCTCGAAACTTCCACCCGGTCGCGTTTTGTCGATATTTGGACTTCGTGGGAAAAACCCAACGGAACTTCGAAACCAAACGGACACAGACGCGAAATATCAGCCCGGACTCTTCGCGTTTATCCCAACGGACATTGTTTGAACTCTTGGGTGCTCGAGCGGAGTCGGACGTTGCTAACGGCCAACGGTCGCGTGCTCCCGGGACATTAAAACGGCGGGAAAATTCCTCGGTGGATTTGGTGGACAATGACGCGCTTTGCTCTCTGAGATTGCGCGTTGCTCTTGACCTTTGAACTCTTGATACATCGCAGTTTTATCATAACTATAACCGTGAGGCCTCCGTGTAGTGGTGGCCCTTAAATGGTTGAGATGATGAGCAAGTGGTGCTATGGTTCTTAAACTGTTAAAGTAGAGTATTCACATTTAAATAAGGTTGGTCGGTGGGCTCGCCCACGCGATTGTTCGGATTGTAGTTGAGTTTGGGTTGTGTGTGGTTGTGCGTGACCACGAGGATTGTTTAAACATGTCTTGTGTCCATTACAAGTTCTCTTCGAAACTTAACTACGACACGGTCACCTTTGATGGCCTTCACATCACTCTCAGTGATTTAAAACGGCAGATTATGGGCCGAGAAAAGCTGAAGGCCGCGGACTGCGACCTGCAAATCACCAACGCTCAAACTAAAGAAGGTTAGTTGTGTAACACTTGTCTCTACACTTTCACGTCGTTTCCATATGTTCGAAACCTAAAGTGTGCCCTTGGTTATGAAGTGTGCTGTTTACATGTAAGGGTTCGACGCTTAGAGATGCAAAGCCACCGTTGAGTAACAAAGCTAGTCATGCTAATGCTAACAAGCACGACGTCTGGTGTGTGTTGTTTGTCTTCGATATTTAGTTCACGTTTGCTTGTATTGTTAGTTCTCTGGTGTTCTGTAGTACTTATGAGGGTGGGTTAATGTTGCTATACAGTACTAGTAAGAGTAAGCAGGTTATTGTCTGAAGCAATGAACCATTTGTCTATAGGGACTCCATTTTGTATGTTTCAACGTGAGCTCCCATGTTGTAATGTTCATGTTTAATGATTACGTCATTCTTGTTTTTGATTGTAGAATACACGGATGATGGGGCCCTCATCCCCAAAAACTCGTCGGTCATCATCAGACGAATACCTATTGGAGGGGTTAAGTCGACAAGCAAAACATATGTCATGTAAGTGATCTGACATTTACTCATCTCTGACACGCTTTGTTTTGCTGATGGCACATTGGAGAAATTTGTATATAGGAACCATCCACGACGAAGCCCCCAAAACACACTTATTAGTTTTATGTTAGGATGAGACCAAATTTACAAAAAGGTTCCCCTCTGTTATTGCTGTCATTTTCTTATTTATACATTGGTATATTAACACTTGGCTCAATGTGGTTATATATGAGACAGCATCCAATATTATTGGATGTCTTGAGCATCAATCCTGCCATTATGAGCTATTTCTTTTCTATGAAAGCCCATACATCTTGATTAGTAACATTAATTATGAAGCTGTTTGTGAAAACCCAGCTACGGAATTTTTTAGGCATTTATTGTTTTATTCAAAATCGTCCTACACAATGTAGAAAAAATTCTTTGAGTATATAACATTGATTTCTTTCATATTGACTGAACAATACATTGGCAAAGATTATATTTCTAGTGAAATTGGTAATATCAAACTTTAATGGCTCTATAGGAGGGTTACAATTGAATATTACTATGTACAGAATAAATGTTACCTTGCAGTTGGAAAAAGTGGTTTTAACTCAAATATATATTTTTTTTGCTTTGCAGCGATCGCTCTGAACAATCAAGTGGATCTTCAAAAGCAGTATGTAAAAACACCTCATTTCCTTGTCTCATTGCATACATTTTCAAACTCTTCAGCAGTTGCTTCATCTTAAAATTATTTAGGGAACTTTTCTCATGCTCCTCAATGTTGTCTTTGAAATCTGTTTGAAGATGACAAAGTGTGTTGAGCTGAATGTTATATTATAATTGCTACATTTGTTGCATTGATTTTGATGTTTTATGCCATTTCAAATGTGTACAGAAGTCTGTGCGCATGCTTATACACTGTTTCATATTGAAATAAGAATTTTAATCCTTTTAAAAACATGAATTGTTTTACAGTGTAGTGTAAGATCGTATTGATCTATATGATAATAATACATGAACATGGCCTATGTTCAGTTTGTTTGTCCTTAAAGTGACATGTGTAAAAAGCTGTCTGTTTTTTGTTTTTAAATAAAAAATGCATTGTGTTTTTTACTAAATTACACCTCTCATGTATATCACAGCTTTAATGTCTGACTGCCCTTGTTTACACATTTTCTACGGTAGTTTAGAGTTGCATGAATACATGAGTGTGCTGGAGTGTATTTAAAGTGTAAGTGAGTGTGTGTCAGTGTAAAGCTGAAAAGGGTTAAGAACAAATACAGTAAGCATATACATTTATTAAATGTTCTCATTGAGAGAAGGCACTGAACTGATACTTTGTTCTTGACAGGGCGTAGTGTTTTTCGGGAAACTCTTGGTATTTAAAGGAAAAGTTTGCCAAAAATGTAAATTTGTTTACTCATCCTTGTTTTTTTCAAACCATTATGACACAGTAGAAAACAAAATAGAAATGCTAGTAACAAACAACAACGTTTGTTCTATTGTATGGTCA
The DNA here is from genome assembly GCA_033220385.1 of Triplophysa yarkandensis. Lineage (NCBI taxonomy): Eukaryota > Metazoa > Chordata > Actinopteri > Cypriniformes > Nemacheilidae > Triplophysa > Triplophysa yarkandensis. Next base: position 13,023,448 of record CM065661.1, read on the forward strand.
CAAAACTGCGAGGTATTCCCCGCAAGGTAAATATTTCTCCTGTACAGGTTGTGATTTATATGAGGGTGAATAAATGAAGTTTTCTTGGCTAAATTCTTCAAAATCATCTCATGCACATTTATTTTTAAGTTAATTTGAGTGCCAACCCTCAGCAGTTAAACCATGCTATAAATTTAATGAATAACGTAAGGTATATTAGTACCTCTTGAACCCTATGGACAAACTTAATATTCACCTATAAGGTGCACTTTAATTGTTGGGGTTGATCACTCTAAGGCAGTTATGTATACTGCCAGTAAGACTCAAGCTCCAAGGCGTTTTCCACGGCAGAAAACGCTGCCTGCGGGTACTAAAACAGTTTTTTTTTTTTTTTTTAAGGCGCATTGGTTACTAAAAAAAACTGAAAACAAAATTTGCTCGTCTCTTAAAAACAATTGGAAAAACATACCAGGAACACCTTGGTGGATTGTAATTGCAGAATCACTAAAAACCGTTTTCACTTTCTGAAGGCTTCATTTGCCAAAACCATTATAAAAATGGCTTAATGCACCAACTACAACCCTGAGTAAAGGAGAAACTAAATTATTCTAAATGTATATTGTCAAACTACTATTTTTATATTGTATAAATTACTTGTTTGGGGGGTTATTAGTATTCCACAATTTATTGTTTAAAAAGTGAAATCACAGTTGCTGCACCACTATAAATAGGTCATTGTTGCGTTACACAAACTAAGCAGACTCGTACAGAAACACTGTTGTATCCACTGCGATTTTGATAAAACAGCAATAATATTGTAATATTGAGCGCCACAGCACATTTGTGTGATTATTGCGAAGAAGCTAAAGCTCAGTAAAAATCTGTAATATTCAAAGTAATGCAAGAAATACCCATGCTGGCAGAATGTAGTTATGTTGTGGATCTAGCTTTAAAAAAGCTGACGATGGATTACTTAAACTTTGGAAAAACCAGTGTGCCCAGTTCTTGTTTTTCATACCTAATATTAATTATTCCGGTGCAAAAGGGGTTTAAAATGTGATATTAAAACTCAATTTTGCTATTGTAATGTAAAATGTTTCAAAAATGCTATGACCTTATGTTTAAGGATTAAGTAGGAGTGTCTTATTCTGAGATACTAAATATTTTAAGTGCATCAACGTCCCTTTTGCACTCTGAGGGCCACAGCTAAAACTGCATAACAAGCATGATTTGAGCCTGCAAATAATTTGCATAACAGAAGGTGCCATGTTCATGGTTTAAAAAGGCCCCTTCATGGCCCCTTTTTGAATTTGGAAACGCTCCCATCTGGAATGTTACAAATTCGGACAACAGTAAAAATACCTTTTCTATGACCGTAAAATGTAAAGTCCTTTATGAATGTTTTGTGCCCTTAGAGATGAGCACATAAACGCCTTTAACACTTGCAAAATCACAATGCATTGCCTCTTGTGTATTATTGCTCAGATTAAAGGTGAGCAGTTGTATGAAACTTTTCACTATGGGACTAAGTCTTCAATTGTTTTGCACTTCATCTTTTGTCTTACATTTTTTGTTTGTCTCTAATTTCCTAATGAGTTTTTCTTGTTAAAAATGTTTTTGACAGTCACAAAGTCATTGATTCCTAGCCATACTTTTGAATCCTCTTAAAACAAAATTGCCTTTTTATCTTTGTGTTAACAAAACAAAACTCCTTTTTGTTTCCCACTGTTATGTTTTTAACATGACATTGTACTTTTTATAAACATTCCTATGATGCCTTCATTCCTATTTGACTTCAGGTTATTTTGTACTTTTTTAAAATCTATGTACTTTTTTTTCTGTTGTATAAAAGTCAAACACTGGGTCCTTCATGATGTGGCAGATAACTTTTATACCATGTATGGAATTTGTTGGTTTGTAATAGCACATGTAGCATGCTTTCCCATGTATGTTATGTTAACACTGGATATACCTTGAGAAGCTGGTACATGTAGTTACGTATAACTGTCAACAGGACAGTTTTAAAAAAGTAACCATTGCAGATGACAAATGAAATATTCTGCTTGGCCTGTTGTACAAGTTGCATTTTCCGTATGATATTTTTTCTGATATACTGCAAGGAATTACAATAAAATAGTGCTCATTTCCTTGACATCTTTCTTTAGGCCCCGTGTGTTCACTTTCCATAGGGTTTCTTAGAGTTTTCCCTTGATCAAAGCAATTTTTAAATTATTTTACAACTGAAGAATCAAAGATCAAATATTTATTTGTAGTGAAAAAGTAAATATGCACTAAATGTACACCAATATTTGAATACAACCAAGGACCTATATTAAAATATATGTAGTTTGGTTTGTGGTTTGTTACTCAAAACACTCAGTTGGACATGGAGTTGTGCATTGTCATGGTGATGAACTCCTCTTTGTTTTAATGTTATGTTTTCTAATGACAGATTGATGATTCTTCATCCATTTCTCTGGCCCTGCTTTCAAAGGTACTTTAATTTCTGAAAAAAAACTTTATTTTCTGTTGTTATGTGTGTCTAACCTGTGTGTTTGGATTTGGCAAGCCATAATCTTAATGCACATACTTCTATTTTGTGTTAAAAATGTTGTGGTTTGTCACATTCAACATTGTCTTTTATACAATATATATGATAATAGTTTTGAATGCCTTCATCCCAAACTGAGTTTTATATTTGTATGTTTAAAAAAGTGTTTTTAGCGTATTTATGGTAATCCCATAGATTTTAAGATAGAATGTATGATTGCTTATGGGTATTCTGTTCGTTTTTATGTTTAAGTTCTGACACTTATGTTAAGCCTGGTCCTGTCATGAGTGAGCTCATTGCCTTTATTAGTGTTGAGAAGAGTTTTGTCCAAGACCCATTTACCATAAGAAGCACTATGGAATCCTGTTTTTTGTTGTCAGTTTTTTCCACAAATCGAAGACCAAAGCCTATGGATCATGCGTTACATTTTGTCCCTTTGACCATTTTTAAATAACAACCACATTTCATCACAATTCTTTTATTTTTCTGGACAGTTTTTGTTGCCATTTTAAATCATCCTCCTGCTGGACTTTGCTTGTCACCAGCAACATTATTTATATTTTTGTCTTTTTATTATGGGATATCAAGATAATTAACCAATATATGTAACCAAATCACAAGGTTATTATTATTTGAATGTAGTCGATGCCCCGAATACTGAAATAATAACTTTAGTTACTGTGTTTATTCCAATTGGAGTTTTGACAGAGTTATAGGTAACGACATGAAGGCATTTGTGTAAATCTTATCGTTTATCAAATTATATTCCCATGTATAACAATAAAAATAGTATTCTGTTAGACAATGGACCATGCATTAATTGTACGTTTTACATTGATATGGTTTCACATTTATCCTCGCTTGCAAAGTTCTGAAATCTAAAGGCCTTGTCCGTCAATTAGTGTAATTGTAATTATTTGATCTCGAACTGATAGAGGCAAGTGGCGGCTTCTACAGGACCAAGGTTTAAGTTCATCTTTGGTCTATGTTCAATATTGATGTTATCTGTGAAAACGATTGTGTTAAACAGACAGCCAATCTTGCTGAAACAAATGCATCAGAGGAAGATAAAATAAAAGCAATGATGTCTCAGTCCAACCATGATTATGATCCCATAAAGTAAGTCGTCAATACAAAATATTACATTTCTTTGCTACGTTTCTTATGCATAAATTGAAATGTAAATCTTTCGTCATCAGTTATGCAAAGAAGCTTGTTGGTCCACCTCCTCCGAACTACACATGCTTTCGTTGTGGAAAAACTGGACATTATATCAGGAACTGCCCAACGAATGGGGTAATTGGGCTTTTGTTATTATAGCTGTCCTCAGCATTACAAAAGTTTAGAATTTCTTGACAGTTAAGCTTTTGATTTAATTGTTATGCCACGTTGCATGGAGAAGAAATTTCACCTCGAATGTCAACTATGTGTTAGCAGGACCGAAGTTTTGAAGCTCCTCAAAGAATAAAGAAAAGCACAGGAATTCCTCGCAGCTTTATGGTAGAGGTTGATGATCCAAACCGTAAGGGAGTCATGCTGACCAACAGTGGAATATATGCCATTCCCACTATTGATGCGTGAGTAAATGTGTTTGGTGAAATTTCTTTCGATTTGTCTAAACAGTGTGATTTGTAATGCATACTTTGGTTCCTATACAGTGAGGCCTATGCTATTGGGAAGAAAGAGAAACCACCCTTTTTGCCCCAGAATCAGTCATCTTCCTCCGAGGAAGAAGATCCAGTGCCCGATGAACTACTGTGCTTGATCTGCAAAGATCTTATGACTGATGCTGTGGTTATTCCCTGCTGTGGAAATAGTTACTGTGATGAGTGTAAGTATTTGCTTAAATACATTATACATGAAGTAGTTTAACCTTTGACCTTACACAGTTGTCTGGCCATAGGTATCCGGACGTGTTTGCTGGAGTCAGACGAACATGTTTGCCCCACTTGCAAACAGTCAGATGTATCTCCTGATGCTTTGATTGCCAATAAATTTTTGCGTCAGGTGAGATGAACTTCCCTAATAAATGTTCCTATTGTTATTGCCAGAGTTCAATCACCCTTATGTTGTTCAAAACCTTTGCTGTTTTGTTCTCTAGAACACAAAATATATTTGTTAGAAACTCAATGGGTTTTTGCCTATACAGTGGAAATCATAGGAGGACAATGCTGTTTGGTGACCAATATTTCTGAAATATCTTATGTTCTGTTGTTTACAACTCTAGGCGGTGAATAATTTTAGGAATGAAACTGGATACACCAAAAGAATGCGCAAGGCGGCTGCCCCTGTCCAACCTGGCCAATCAGGTTCCCAGTCGCAAGCTCCTGTGCAACGGCCACCCATGAGACGCCAACAGGACCCTCTGATGGCCAATGTTCCCAGCTCGACAGCAGCCAGTACCCCTCCCCAAAGCATTCCTGCTGCTGCATTGTCTCCTTCTACCACTCACCAGCCTCCCAGCCCATCACCACCACCTGCCGGCAGCTCTTCCACACAGAGTAGCAGTGTACCTGCGGAGTCAGACTACAGCCCTTCAGTGAACTCTCCTCAGCACTCTGCTAAGCAGGATGATGACTTGCCTTTACCCAAGTAATTTTCTTGTATTACACAAGCAGTGCTCAATGTGTCAAACCTGAGCTGCTTGACTTAGTTTGGCATTAACTGCTTTAATTTTCATCTGATGGACTTGGTATTTTTTACAGGGAATCTGAGGTCCCCGTATCTGCTGCTTTGCCTTTACCAGAGGCCTCTGTTCTAACAAATACTCATTCGAAGGTATTTTTTTTTATTTAGGTGCATAGTACTGAATATAAATGCATCACATATCCATTCCAAATCATTTTAAAACGCTTTTTTTCTAAATGTAATTTATATGTATCTGTAATGTTTAGGGATACCATGTTCCAGTTATTGGGCAGCCCAGTATGCCACAGCATGTCATGCACAGAACAGGTAATTTCAACTTTTTACAACTTATTTCAGTTTGGTTTGTCAACCCATCAGCTGTACATTTTTTAACAATTTACTTAATTTTAGGGCAGCCCAGGGCGAGTGGACCAAGGCCAACCTCAAGTCGTCCTAACTGGGACCAGTAAGAGTCTACATGTATTCTGATGTTTTAGCCAAATTGCACAAATTAATGGCTGACCACAAACTTTTAATCTTGACAGATCCACAAGTAGAGGCAGAGGTCCTAGTGACCGCCCACCCCGAACACAACCTCCCCCAGTGCTAAACCTTCCTCCTGTGCCATGTCCTGGGGCTCCAATGTTCATGCCTCCTGCTCTTTTTCCACCTCCGCCGCACCCCATGCCTCAGCCACCTGGTGTTATTCCTCAGCAGTATCCCATGCCTTTTCCTCCAGGACAGCAGCCTCCCCCTCCTTTCAACATACCACCACCAGTGTATCCTCCAGTCCCACCAAATGTTCAGGCTCCATGGGTGCCTCCTGGTGCACAGCCACCCATTACCAACCCTATCCCCAGTATACCAACAGAACCTTTCTTGTCCAAGGAGGAATTCTACAGACAGCAGCGGAGACTGAAGGAAGAGTGAGTAGAGCTTTGCTTAGTAGTCTTACAACACACTAACTTAAGTTTGTTTTTGTTTTTGCTCTAAATTGTGTGGTAATGAATGATCAACTTTAAATTATAAAGATTTTAACTATGAAGTTTTCTTCCTGTTTTTTGATAAATAGTTCCCAATGTCGATTCGTTACCAGGGAGAAGTCCAAACTTGAGGAATTTACAAATGATTTTGCCAAAGAACTGTTAGAGTACAGAAAAATTCAGAAAGATAGAAGGCGGTCCTACTCAAGGTAAGGAAAAATAAAAGGTTGACACCAATCTGTCAATTTTGAAAATTTGAAAATAAAGACTAAACTTTGCTATTTCCTTTAACAGATCAAAATCTCCATACAGGGACTCCTCATACAGTGGCTCATCATATTCCTATTCAAAATCTCGCTCACGGTCCCGAACACCACGCTCCTACTCTCACTCATTATCCCGGTCTAGGTCCCGCTCACGTTCACGTTCCTTCTCTCGTTCGCCATACTCTCGAAGAGGCCGAGGGCGAAGTCGTAGCTATCGATCCAGGTCACGAAGTCCAGCATACCATCGCTCCCGTAGCAGATCTCCATCATATAGAAGTCGGGAATTAAGTGGGATGGGTGGTGGAATGTTTCGTTCTCGCTCCCGCACGCCACCATTTAGGAACTATAGTCCGGGAAAGAAACTCCCACCTCCTCAGATGGAGGGTGAGCGCAAGTACAACAACAGGTTCAGAGAGCTCCCTCCTTACGACGCTAAAGCTTATTATGGGAGAAACGTAGATCAAAATGATCCCTATGAGAGGGAGCGCTACAGAGAGTGGGAGAGAGAGTACAGGGAGTGGTACGACAAATACCTCAAAAGCTACGACAACCCACCAGGTGCTCAGGTTAGAGGCCGTGGTGGAAGCAGTAGAGATCCTTACACTCCTGAACGTTACCCACCTCCCCGACCAAGAGAAAACTCCCCCTACAGTAGGGGACGACGAGACGATTACCCGCCACCACCTCAAAGCCATGGTGGCCCTCCAAGGGGTCGCGGTCCAATGACGTACCAAGAAAAGTGTGCGGAAAAGTTTGGCCACCTCCATGGTAACACTACTGCACCTAGTAGAGGTTCTAAAGAGTCTTTAAAGCCTCTTAAAGACAGAGAGGTGAGTGGTGGTACTGCCACAGACTCAAAGTCTTTGAAACATAAGAAACATCGTAAGAAAAAGAGAGATGACAACGACCTCTTTAGCCATTCGGACTCTATGGATGAAACCAGGAAGGATGACCGCAAAGGAGACTCCATCCTAATGAATTCAAACCGAGATGATGCCACACCTGTTCGAGATGAGCCCATGGACAATGCTGCAGTGCCTTTCAAGAGGACCCCTGAAAAAGAGAAGAAAGATAAGACTAAGAGCAAAACTGATAAAGTTAAACGAAAGACCGAAAGCAGTGGAGGAAAAAGAGAAACATCTGGAAAGATGGCAAAACCTTCTAAAGAAAAAGAGACAGATGCACCCAGAGAGAAGGCGGCTCCTACTGAACCGGCCATTAAGAGAATAAAAGATGAACCGTCACACAAACCTGATGCCAGTAAACCTCAAACAGACTCAAAGCTCATGCTCCCTCGTAAGCTTATGCAGTCTAGGCCCATCAAACCCAATCAAGATCTCAAGCCCATTAAAGATGATCTTAAAAACAAAAAAGAATCTGTAAAAGAATCTACAAAGCAAGACAAAGTTCCCACCAAAGATATGAAAGTCAAGAAAGAGCCAGAGAAGCCTGTGAAACCTGATGAGAAAACGTCCAGCAAGGCAGTTGAGACTAAGCAGGACAAAAAGGTATCAAAGCGGAAAGATGAAAAGTCATCTCTAAAAGATTTAGATGCCCCTCCGTTAAAAGTAGCAAAGATGGAAGGTGATGTAACTAAAGGCTCGCCAAAACCCAAACCCAGGCCTGAGAGTGAAAGGCCTGTAGAAGACAAAAAACCTGCTATTCCGTCCTTGTTGGATATTAAGCCGGAGCCTGTAAGAAAGATTAAAATTAACAGAGAAATCGGCAAAAGAATACCTAGCATTGATTGTCCGATTCCATTAGAGGACTCGACTCATGCCACTGCAAAGGGCAGAGAAGAGAAGTCAAGAGGAAAATTGAGAAGGAAGGTACATGTTTCTGATGGATCTGGGTCTGTACTTGTCGATTACACCAGGTGAGATCATTTAATTTTCTTGTTTTTTTCCTTTGTTTGATACAAATCAGAACTGTTGTCTTATTCATCTTTGTTATCTTTGACAGCACCAGCTCTACAGGTGGAAGCCCCATCAGGAAGCAGGATGACAAGCTTGACCTGAAGAAAACTGTGGTGAAGACTCTGGAGGAATACACAAATGATAGCTCCACCCCGGCTGAGGATGAAATCGTCATGATCCAAGTGCCCCGCTCCAAATGGGAAAAAGAAGACTACGAATCGGAAGACGATGAGTCTAAGGGTACCACCCGACCAAGGGGTATCAACCCATCCAGCTCTGCTCCTGTGGGAGAAACCACCGCTGCAACATCAACAGACAAGGAGTCTCCCGATGCTGACAAAGCTCCATCTGCCTCTAAAGATGCTCCGTCAGATATCAAACCTGCCAAGGACTCCACATCAAGCGATAAGGAGAAAGATAGTGACAAGGAGAAGGACAAAGAACGAGAGAGAGCCAAAGAAAAAGACCGCAGCGCTACTGAACGTGAAGCATCTGAAAAAAGGAAAACAAATCCGGAGAGAGAGCGGCCACAAGAGAAAAGCAGTGATCATGGCAGCGAACGGAGCTCTTCTCAGTCCTCAAGAGAAAGACCAGCTGACAGGCCTGAATCAAACTCTAGAAAGCCAGCAGGTAGGGAGACAACCACAGGACCTGCCAACAGAAAACCAGACCACAGGGATGATGCTAGAGACCATTTAGGATCCAGATCGAAAGATGAGAGAGAACCCATCAGAAGGAGAGCGTCACCTTCCCCACCGCTAAGGGTTAAAGATGTGCATGCGGATTCTGGAAGAAAGTCTATGGAAGTTTCTCAGGAGTCTCAAAGTCCATCTAAGGATAAGAGAATGTCATCCCAGAATGTCCCAGAGACCAAAAGAACAGGGATGGAGGATCACAAAGCTGACTGGTCATTTAGTAAAGAGAGTTCTAGGCATTCTGATGTGCGACCTGCAAAGGACAGAGAGCACAGGACTACTCACCGAGCTTTGACTCCAGAGTCAAGGACTGATATAGAGAAAGCTGGTTCACATGGGGACCACAAAGTCCCATCTGCACGCACCACACGACTGTCTTCAGATTTGGCGCGGGAAACTGATGAGGCTGCGTTTGTACCGGACTACAGTGAAAGTGACAGCGAAACTTCAGACTTGGAGGACAAAATTGAGCAAAAAGGGAGAGAGAGAGACAGTAGTGGCAGCCACAGCCCAAGCCCTTCTGGAAGCCATGGACACAGCAGCAGCCCGAGTTCTCCAGGCAGTCAGGATAGCAAAAAGAAGAAAAAGGACAAGAAGGAGAAAAAGGAGAAGAAAAAACACAAAAAGCACAAGAAACACAAAAAGCATAAGAAGCATACAAGTAATGAATCTGAATCTGAGCTCAAGGGACAGAAACACAAACATAAAAAGAAAAAGTCCAAAAAGAGTAAAGACAAAGATAAAGATGAGAAGGAGGAGAGTGAAGAACAGAAGGCAAAAGTATCCGTTTAATCGGCTGACTACTCATATTGGAGATGTTGAAAAATTATGTCCTAAGTTCTGTTTAGTTTTCATTCTCTCAGCTGTTTCTTGTTGGTTAAAAACATGCATTTTGTTTGACCATGCTAACCCCTGTCAAGTTAGCTACTTGAATGATTGAATGCTGATTGTTTTTTTGGGTTGTGAACTTTCATGAATATTTTGGTTATAATTTACAATCCTCGCAGACTCTCATAACATCACGGTTTTGCATTGAGGCCATTGTTGAGGAAGCACTTTAATATGTAAATGTGATTGCAGATTTGCCAAGTTGCAAAAGCCCTTTTGAACCTCATCTCTTGTATGTTTAATTTGGAGAAAAACATATCAATATTACAGTATGATGATATTGTTACGGAGGAAACTGGAGAGTAGTGTCCAATCATTGCGGCACATAGTGATTGCAAAATTTAAGTTTTTGCACTGTGAATATTTCCTGTACTCTTAAGTTTCATTTTATTCTACTTCAATTTCACAAGTTATTTAAAATGTCTGCTGGAATGGAATTGCATTTGTTTTGAGGATAATAAATTTTTCAGCAAATATAAAGTTTGTCTCTTATTGGTTTGCTCATAAAAAGTTCTCTACAGAAGATGATTTAAAACAATTAAAATGTTTTATTTTTAATTGTCAAATTCCAGTATTCACCAGTATACTGAACCGTTATTCAATTGTCTAAACATTAGAAAATGTATGCATTTTTTAAACGAACACGTGTAATGAATGTGACAACTTATGTTGTAGACTTAGTTAAACCGTACAAACTAGCAAAAATAATACTCAATTTAAAAAAAAACATGTTTAAAATTCATAAAATGCATTAAACTTTTAAATTCAAGTCCGTCTCTCAATATAATTTAAGACCTTTCATTGTAAGGTTAATCTACATGGAAGTCTATTTGAACAGACAGTCGTTACTACTTATGATATTCACTCCTCATGCGCAGTCATTAGAGATATGACATTTTTTGAGTACCAAATTTGCACATTATGAATTTCAAGAGTTAACTGGACCGTACACATGCAAGTTCTTTGTTGATTCATTCTGTTTGTTAAAGGAACTGGGTTTGGTGGACACGCAATGTTGGCTACATGCAACTGAGACGGCTGCATTAATCAATATACTATTCATCATTTGGCTGTAATAAAAATATACAATCTTTTTATACTTACTATTGGATTTAAGGAGAGGACACAGTGGAACTTGATGTATGACAAAAGGGTAAAGCATTTAAAGGATTTGATACCAAAGGTTGTTTACAATAGAGGAATGAAACAAATTGAATGAATAGCAAACTTGATCAGATATTTGTGGCCAAAAGATGTTTGAGGCCTCCAAAGGTCATACAGAACAAAACACATCTAATGCAAACTTTGTGGGGTTAATTCTAGGGAACATACTTGTTAACCATACAATTAGAATGCAATGTAAATTGCTTTGGATATGTGTAAGTATTAACTTGCACAGACACTGAAGGTAAAGTAGAAATAGCATGATCATATGAAAAAATATAATTTTGATGTAGACATAGATTTAAGGCTTTACACAATGTGTTGTAAATATAAAAGTTCATTTTTACCCACCAGAGGGCGTAAAAGGCTTAAAAGACACATGTGCCTTGTTTACTAACCACAGATATTGGCAAACAGCATTTTGGTTAAACCATAAAACCTACTTGTTAAGCCCTGGTGAAACAAACAGTGTGTAGCTAACCTGATTTATTTAGTTGTGTATGTGCCATGCAATGCCAGTTGGATTCTTTCTTGTCTCTTGATGCACACATTTGCTTAACCTTAACCTAACATGTATACCGAAACAATCTTAATTGCGGCTGCCAAGCTGATCTGTATGACTGTGTAAGATCATCCTCTACTAAAGATGAAGGTCCACAAAAGTGTGACTCACGTGAAAAGCAATTTGACTGTCTGGTCTGGCATAGATCTCTACTGGGCTCTTCCCTTCCTTGGCATAGACACTCAGATACAGTGCCAGCAGAAGTCTGGGTGCTTCCATGTGTTTGGTCTGTGAGATAATTAAAGCATTCCACACATTGACAGTAGCTTTGGCTTTATCTCATCACAGTTAACTGTGCCACAGAGCCAAGAGGCCCACAAAGTCATAGGGCATCAGTTTAAAAGGATAGATCAATTAAAAATAAAAATAAAAATAATTTCTCCCTTGAATTTTTACAGACTGCTGTTCGATATTTTGTTATTTGAAACACAAAAGAAGATTAAATAATTTAGAAAAACTAACTGTACTGTGGCCCATTTGATTAGCATTTTATTTTTAAATTAACTCTTCTAAGCATCGTTCTTGGTATTCAAAAGAACAAAAATATTTATGCAGGTTTGGAACAACATGAGGTTGAGTAATCCATGACAGAATTGACATTTTTTATTCACCTAGCCCATAAAAAATTATTCTATTTTTCTAATAAAGATTTATTATACTGCTATATTAATAGAAATGCTATATTATAGTATAAAATTTATTATGCATCATCAGCTGTTTACCATTAAAACATTGCAGGACTCCATTATTAGCTTTAATTCTATTAGAATTCATATGTGTTGTATATTGTATTGTATTGAATTGTATTATTTTCTATCATATCATATTGTATTATTTTCTATTATATTCTATTCTATTATATTATAGTATATTATATAAACGTATGTGTAAATTTGAATAATCAATTTTAAATCATTTAAATGTGAAGTTGGAATTATTTTACAAAAAAAATAGTCATATATTTTATTTAACATAAATGCCTGTATTATAACTGCTATAATAATAATAATGATGATAATAATAATAATAATAATAATAATAATAATAATAATAATAATTCAATATGATGTAATAGTAAATATTATTACTTCTGTAATAGGTTGATATAAAATAATAACTTATATTAGTCATTTCAAACTTAGATGCTTTGTGCCTGTTTAGAAATATCTGGACTTTTATTCGGTTTTTAAATTAAAATAAGAGATATCACGAGCACACAAGACATGCGCACTATCAACCAGAACCGAGCAACACACATATACACACAAAACACGGTACATTGTTTAACATTTACATATGCATTCACATTAACATTGTACATTATTATTTAACAGTGTTTAATACTAATTAAAACGTCAAAAGTCGAAGAGATAAGCAGCAGGTGAGTTACTGACACTTTCGTTAAAAGTCCTCACGTAATATCCTGTCATCGACTCTTATTTTGTCAGGTAACGTTCAGCCTATTTACTTGAAGAACTTATAATGTTTGTTATTGTTCTTTATACCCGTTGTTGTGTTGTAAGGACATGTAAAAAGCTGATTAAATGTTAACTCTTTAAGTTGCTAGGCAACCGTTTAGCTTTTGCTGTTGCATAAATCATTTTTTGAAGCAAGATGTGGCCACTGTAGACAATTATTGGATGGAAAACAAAAGAGTTGATGATCAATAAAAATATTTTCATTTAATTTAAAACTCTGATTTAGCACTGTGCTTAATATAGTGGACAATAAACCCCGCTGACAGCGACCTCTAGTGTTTAATATATGAAAGTGTGGCACATATTTACATTTACATTTACATTTAGGCATTTAGCAGACGCTTTTATCCAAAGCGACTTACAATAGTATAAACATATAAATGCTGTTTGATGGTTGCATCATGAAACATTTCAGCTTTTACTCATGTATTTAAACACAGATTACTATAAACTACTCTGTATAAATAGGTGATGTTTACAAAATCAGTGTTATATTTGTGTGCATGTATTCCGGCATGTCATAATCAGTATGGTTCATGTGTTTGCTATTATACAAAGTGATGTCTCTGTTTTCTGTGTCTGTATCTGTGTATAGAACAGAAGCTGCAGTGAAGAGAGGCGCTGACTCCTGATTGCGTCTCTTACACCAGCAGCACTGCTGCCTGGTCCCGCCTTTGACCAGAGATGTGCACAGAATTTCAATGAGCTTTGTGGAGGAACGAGACGTTGTCTGTCTCACTGTGTGTGTGCGGCTGGATAATTTCAAAGCTGCTTCTGATGTTCTGAGGTTTGTGTAAGCTCGGTATTTAACTGGGTTATTTTATTTTGTCGTTTTAACGGAGAGGGACACTGTGATCGAAAGGATTTGGGGGAAACTCACAAGGTGGTCGTTTAAAAGATAAAGCACATTTTAACACCCATGCTTTATCCCCTAACGCAGTTGTTGTAATGCAGAAAATAATATTAGATATTGCTTTCAAAATTCTTTCAATCAAAAATTCTGTCCTCATTTAGTCGCTCTCTTTTGACGTTTTTACCTATAGGATCTTTTCTCCTGCAGAACACAAAAGACGATATTTTGAAGAATGTTGGTAGTTTGCACCCATAGATTTGCATTTGTTTCATGTGTATACAATGAATTAACTGGGTGCTACTTCTGTTCAGCTACCAACTTTCTTCAAATTTTCTTCCTTTGTGTTCTGCAGAGAAGAAAGGTCATACAGGTTTGAAATAACAATTTTGTAGTTTTTGTTGCTCTTAATTAGTTTAAAATTAATGTAAAGACTCAGATTATAAAAAAATTATAACAGTAATGAGATTATATGTTTTTGAATATTATAGAATAAACAATGCTGAAATTATAAAGTAAATTAAGAAATTTTGATAAATAGAGGAAAATAATTGCAGATAAGAATAATGATCATAAACAAGGTTTAATTCTTTTGTTTTCTATTTGCCTTGATGGGAAATGTGACTGGCACATTCACTGTTATGGATCACTGACTCTGACTGCAAGCAATGAGCTCTGTGTGTGGTTTAATACAAATTCTGTGATATTCATGCTCGTCAGATTATCTGTTAAAGTTCAGTGGTCTTTAGGGACGTTATGTTATGTGATGGTGAATGTTTGGAATTAGACTAGTTGGCAAAGAGGTTAAGAATATGTGTGCTTTCTGTGCTTCAACACAATAGGGGTTTTGTCAGCCTGAAAGAGAGAGAGCCAGTGCGAGTGTGCCGGCTCGCAAGGTATCCAATGTATGCAAGCGTGACGCAATGTAAAGTGCGCCTTGCAACAACCCGACAGTAGCCGTGACCCTGCTGATTTAGCTATTAACAAAGGCAAGCATTCAAATGAATTAGGCTGCACTCCAAGAAGGGGCGGGGGGGATGTGAAACAAGACATCTCGGCTGATGAATATTCATTGAAATAGGCATTTCTGCAGTGTTCCTATGCTCTCACGCCAGGGTTCTTTCTCTGTGTTCGACGCTCTTTTCATTTGCCCCTTTTTTATTTTGATTTGTATGCGTGATGCCACCTGCACTGATTTGCTAATACAATTGCATAGGAAGAGTAGGAGATGGTGCCCCCTGGTGTTCCCCTATTGCTCTCTCTCTCTTTTTCTCTCTCTCTCTCTCTCCTTCTCTCTGTCTTTCTAATGGTCTCTCTGTATTCCATAGGTACTCTAAGTCTGGGGACCCTAGATTTGTCACGTGACACTTTCAGCAACGTTCACGTGATTGTGGGGATGGCTGCGCAACACCACATGTGATTCTCTCTCCTAACACGTGAATCAAAGGGAAAGAAAGAAGCAAGGAGTTTTATTAGAAAGGGGACTGACATCATCTTTCACCTGCAATTTCCTTGGGTAGCCCCAATTTACCTGTTGTAAGGCAGATTGTGTGTGTGTGTCATTTTGTGCATGTTTGTGTGTTTGTATTTCTCAGGAGCAGACTCTGTGAACAACCTGCCTCTGTTTATGTGTTGCAACTGCTGCTTGGGTAAGTTCTTAGATACTCGCATCTATTCATTTGTTCGTAACAGTAAAGTCATTGTGATGCACGGTGTCCGTTTTATACTGTTACGCTCTAATGAAAGAGAATGTGTGGTGCCGTAATAGTGGTGGTACATGCATTTGCAGGAGCTCTGCTTTTTAAAGTCTTGTCTATTGCTACCTATATTATTTGATGTGTTACATAGGCTATATTTCATGTCCAGCCGAAATATCTGTCTGCACTGAAAATAATTGGCTTGTGTAAAGCATGTACTGTGGTGCTGACATATATTGCAGTAAGTGGAAAGTTTGTGACTTATTCGACCTAGTGCTTATTATCTGTTATGGGGGTGGGTGGGGAACTCCGAGCTCATTGGCTGAACATCTTTGAATAAATTAGTTAGTGTGTTCATTTGTGTCCTGCATTCTTGTGTATGCAGTGTAATTCAATAAGACATTAGAGACCATGGTTCACCCCAAAATCTATTTTATTTTGTAAGTTACTCACCTTCATGCCGTCCTGGATGCATATGACTTCCTTCACAATTTGATTCATATTGAATATTGTTTTTTGTTTCTTTACAGTTCGTTACAGCATTTGAACATTTCCCTTTTTTGGTGCTCTACAACACAAATTTCAGTCATAAGACTAATCCATACGAAATTAGGGGTTAACGAATGTGTCAAGAATCACAATGATATGTTTCTTATATGTAAATCAGTAAACTGTATGCATATTGGCGGCACACCGGCTTAATGTGTTTCAATGAGGAATCTCAGTGGCTTATATGTGCATGTTCAAAATGAAATGTAAACAATCTTAGCTCTGTACGCTTAAAGATCAGGTTGTGCTCACTTTTACTTAAAAATTTTTCACTTGGCTGTAGAGGTCTTCTCTGAGTCTTCTCTATCTGAAGATGTTATACAAAACTAAATTATGTTTCGTTAATGGGGTTTTTAAATAATGTTTGTTGCCATTTATACCATATGCAATGAAAGCAAATGTAAACAATGTAAAGTTGATACAAATAAACCCTGTCCATAACACAAAATACATATTTTTTATAGTCTAGGATTCTGACAGCCTAGCTGGCCTATGTCTCTGTCTCTAGACAATATCATGTCTATATAATAATATCATGATGGGGATCACATGATGTGAAAAAATATTAAGCGTGGCTTAATTGGCTTGCCAAGCATAGGCATCGCCTGTTTCGACTAAAGCATTAGGACAACAGGCTAATCCTTTGTTGCTGATGAAACCAGTAGTACTTAGAGGATAAAACCCTTTTAGCATTCTAGGTGTGTGTGAGTGTATTTGTGTTTAGTGGTTCATTCTTTGCTGCGATTGTTGTTGACATCAGTCAGATTGTTTAGTCTGTTACAAAGAAGGCCCAGCTGAGGAGCAACCGCTTGCCTGCTGGCCATTTATGAGTCAAGGGGAAAAAATCTATTTTATGCGTCATACATGGTATTAAATGTCATGTGGAGCTACCCGGGGATTTGTGTTGCAAACTTATGTAACTTAGTTTGGGTGCAGATGTCTGGTTTCATCCTGTTTTAAATTGCTTAAGTGTGGAAAATCAGCAAAAAACAGTAAAAATCTTTTTTATGTCTCAGTGGGTGGATTTATCAGGGATCTATTTTATAAGCTTGTCTGTTGTTTTTAAGCAAATGGATTGCTGTACTGTAAATGTTTAACAATAGATTTATTACACTTTTTAAAATAAAGGTTTTGGGCATAAAATAATCTTTCATCTAAAGAATTAAGCAATTTTATTTACATTACAAAAACTTTAGTAATTTTATTTACATTACAAAAACTTGAAATTATCCTGTAGTTTTTAGCTAAGGGTTATTGCCCAAACCTCTTATCTGGAGTAAAATGTTTTTCCCCTCCTGCTGGAAGAATTCAGTCATCAGTGAAACATTTTAATGAAATTCATTCATCCAGAACCTGGTCCTGTTTTCTATCTTTTTTTCCCGCAGCAATGGTTATAAATGTGCAGACTTCCCCAAGAACGCAATATATATACAGTGCTGTCAAGCTTGATTTACAATCTCAACATTCAAGTTATTTTGGGATAAAAAGCAAAGGTACTGTTTTGGGGTGTTTTCAGAAC
The DNA here is from genome assembly GCA_033220385.1 of Triplophysa yarkandensis. Taxonomy (NCBI): domain Eukaryota; kingdom Metazoa; phylum Chordata; class Actinopteri; order Cypriniformes; family Nemacheilidae; genus Triplophysa; species Triplophysa yarkandensis. Next base: position 13,041,173 of record CM065661.1, read on the forward strand.
TTGAAATCCATTTCTTTCTTCCGATCAAACTTTGAGACTGGTCACGTGCGATAAACCTCCCCTTTGACTGGCACGTGTTTATTTTCCAGGATTCTAAAACGGATTACTTTCACACTTGTAACGGACTGCTCAAGTTTGTTTGCTGTTGGGCGGACACTAACCTTGTTCAGATGGTTTTGGTGCAATTCTTTTGGCGCAGGTCAGAGTGTGATTTCCGTGTTCACATATGCTGAACCAAGTGAAGAAGCGCACCAAGTTTCAAAGCAAACACTTAAAAAACACCCTTAAACAGTCTATCTACAGTCCTGTCTTTGGCACGGGGAAATATCAACAGAACATCTATAGGCACAACATTGCCAAGATCTAACTAGGGAAATTTGAAGATGCCTGAAAAGTTGTTCTTAAACGACCTTGAATACACTTTGTAGGACAGATAGGAATTCGAGAACACGGCTTATCCAATGATCAGAACACAGTAGCTGTCCAGTGTGCAGTGCTCTGCACATGCTGAATAGCTCGCTTCTCTCAGAAACCTGTGTTTTTGTTAGGCGGCACTGTGCTTTTGTTCCGAACAGAACATGAGCCTATTTCAGCTTGGCGCACTTCCAGCGGCCTCCAACTCTGAATACAGGGAGCTCTTTCATCCCGGCTCAGAGTCCTCCATACAGCAGCCAAACGTTCCACAGAGACACGGCCAAGTGCCATCACTTGCTCCACACTGTGATTAATGTCCTAGGCAGACACAACAGCAACACATCTGGAAACGGCAAAAAGCCTGTTTTATTGTTCACCACTGCTACACATCGGGGTATTATTCAACACTTACAGGTCACTGCTAGAAAGATGCTGTTTTCAGATCGCATTTCGCTGGTCGGGTATTGTTTGCTCAGTCCATCCAGAGTGTTTTGGAAAAGTTTGGTCATGTTTCCTCTTTGGCAGTATGCAGCAGCTAAACAAACAGAGACTGGTTTTAAGCTGGACACAAAGACAGGAACAAGACTTTTGGCTTGAGCAGGCTGCCCAGTTCTTGAGAAAACGGCCCTCACTTTCCCACAGAGATTTTTGTGTTGTAATTTGAGAGAACGAGAGAGAGAGCTCCATGACTCCATGACAACCATGACATCATCACAAACCAAACAGTCTTTCGCGTTGCATAGAACCACTTGTGCTGGGCCTCAAGGAAATGGAGATTAAAGTAAAATAAGACTTGGACAGTAGACACAGCCTGCTCATGGGCTTTGTTTGATAATATTGGAATATGCATGCTGCTTGTCTCCTGTGCTGTGTTAATATAAGTTCCTCTCAGATTTTTCTTTTTATGTGTAGTGTTAATGTTTAACTGATAGAAATGACCTGGTTTGTTGTGTTGGCTCGGATCTGATCCATTAGTAAAGAAAGCTTTTAGGTAATTGTTTAGATTTAGATTTTATGTTTTTTTTTTATTATTAATAAAGGTTGCATAGCATTATTGGTTATGGAATATAAAAATAGTTTTTGTTTACGTAAAAAGACAATAACCTGTGGTGCAAACAAAAATAGCGATAATTTTATTACATTAAAAATAAAATAGCAAAATTCAGTGTTGTAAATCTGAATTTCTGATATAGTGTGAATGGTGTTTAATAACATTTGTATCATGCAATTTTAGGAAAAATACGTACATCTAAAGGACTTGTCATTGGTAAGGGACTGAAGCAGGTGATACCCATGGCATGTCCCTGAGGTGTTGACAAGAGAATTATTCTGCAAAGTGTAGACGTAAAACCCTTTTGAGAAGCCCTTGAGAAAGTTAATGTTACACATATTTCTTATGGTTAATGGAAGCAATTTCACCGTTTTTTAGACCGAAAGCATGCATCAAACCATATTTAGTCATGTTTAATATTTGTTATGCATTCTGTCTGCGTTCTGTGTGCATTTCTTAAAAGTTTGTCCCTCTGGGTCTGGTGCATGATATAGACTATATTTTACTCATCTAAGGTGGAGTATGATGTGCAGAGAGAGTGAGAGAAATCAGTGCGTGGAGCGTGTGAGCTGATGAGATGATGTGTATGCCTGGGGCTGAGAAAAGGGAAATGAAACTGGCATACAGATGGATTTTTCCTCTGCCTACAGCTGTGCACAGCTAATGTAACCCAGTTACCATAATGAAATGAAATGAAGTAGCTAGCACTTCATAAAACCTGAACCCGGACCTCAGCTGTAACATTGCAAGAAAGCAGGGGCTCATTTTAATCAATGGTGATAATGCAGAACAACAATAGCCCTGGTCCTTTGGTTTACTCTTTATGTGTGGTGGTGGAGGGGGGTGTCTAGACTGACCTATTCTCTTGAGAGTTGTAAAAGCTTCAATATTTGACTTGCCAAGAGTTAGCTTTATCCACCCATCACTGCAAGGATGTGTATCATAGAGAAATGACTCCTCATAATAGCTCTGAATATATATGAAGAGGAGACTGGGGCTGTTTCTCAGAAACTGTTGGCCTTGTTTGTTTCAAGTCCAATTATGAAAATGTAATTTCTTCTTTGTAGAAACTAAAGTTTCTTGTTTTTGATACACGTGTTAAACAAACAATAAACAGGATAAACAACCATTTACAACATGCCATGCGATTGTTAAGTTAAGTGGATATTTACCCAAAATGAATTTCATGAACTTATTGTAGTGCCAAAGGTGGTAAAATTTGATATTTTGGAGCATCAAAGTGTCTATCAAGTTGTAGTTGTTGTTTTTCAAGTTATTTTCTAAATTTAAATTTAAACTGACTCAGTTTCAAAATATCTTCTTTTGGGTTTCTTCAAAGGAAAATAAGTCATCAGGGTTGCATCAGGATTACAATTACAGGTAAAACAAGTACATTATCGCCAAACGCCTTAAATACAGCTGTCCATTTGTGCTCTTATCTGTGTATTTTGGCAATATGTTTGGACACTAAATTCAGTGGTTAATCAAAGATTTTAAAATTGATAAAGGACACCTTTAGTTTTTGTTTCATTTTTGTTTCTAACAACTTAACTCCCATAATTATTTGTTACTTACATTGTATTATTTTGTTTTGGATGTTTAAAATGTATCATGCAACTGATCCACAGAGGGTTAAAAAATATTTCCAAATTTGAATGTAAAATCTATTAATTGATAATAATAATGGCAATTACAAGACCACAATGAATAATCGACAATTATGTTTTTGTCAAAATCATGCAGCCCTATAAGTCATACATGTTTAATTCACAATGGGTTGAGTAAATGATGATGGATTTATTTTATTTTATTGGAAGTAAGTCTTCAAACTCTTGTTGGCCAGGGGTTTCGTTAACCTGAATATTTGTCTTGGACACAAAAGTAAATAATTAAGTAGTCAATGGTTAGTATGTCTAACAACTTTCTTCTGATACTGAAAACCTGAGTTTTGTTAACCCATATTTCCATGGTGAGCTCTAAACTCTTCTCTCGGCTCATTTGGTAAATCTGTTGAGAGTGGGTTATTGTTTTAGAGCTATTCAAATCCTTTTTCCTTAAACGCATATTGACAGGCCGAGAGGTGTAATTTTTGTGTCAGATTTTTTTGCCAAGCAATCTGTGTGCTATTTTTGAAGATGTGAAAGATGTACAAAGCAATGGCTGGTGCTAATTTAATTATTAGAGGGGTGGACAGTTAAAACAGAGGATCACAGCACTGTAGTGCTTTATGATTAATAGTCACTTATAGCATTCTGGACATCAGACACAGCTCAGCGTATGAATTAACATCTCAAAGGGACAGAAAGGCTGGTGACATCCCATTGTGAGGGAAATGATTGCATTTCTACAGACCTGCTCTTTATAGTTTGGCTCCTCACCAGCAGCCAGTAACAATAGAGAACCTCAACACCGGTTGTCTCCCTGCATGCGATGTTGGCATTATGTTTCATTCAAGCTCAGTTGGATGTTTTGATACAGAAAAGCTCTCAGTGAATAGTACAGTGTTGGTATTCTGGAGTGGTCAGGATTTCAACGACTGGTGGAAATGCATCATTGTGTTCCTCACAGTAACATCTTTGGCTGATTACACCATTTCAATGTGGTTCAGCTGGTCTTTGTAACATGGTATATGCTTTTGACCAAAGTGGACTTTAACATAAAGCTAAGGGATCGTTTTTAAATGTATTTAAATGTATTTATTTAAAAGGAATTGAATATAAATATTCTGGTAATTTTTGATTTATATCTAATATCTGACATGAGTTTCTTAGAGAAACTCTAACAAACATGCATCTAACAACATGCATGTTTAGCAAACATGTCAAATAAAACTTGTTTTATTTTGTTTGTTTTTTCTTCATTTTTTTGTTATAAAATGATCCCTGTAGTCCCCTTATTTTGAGTTAATTATTGTTCAAAAATGTATTTAAAAAAAAGATGCTAATGAATTGGCCTTAGTTTGGTGTCTGGTGTGGCTTTGCCATTGCTTTTCTGTTCGTCAAAACCTCATATCATTCATAAGCAAGTAGGTCACATCATGGTCAGCTTCAGGGCATTAGAGTGATTCAGCACCCAGCTGTGTCCAGGTTTGCCTTTCTCTTTTAATCTTGGCCTGGTTAAACAAGTTCAACTGTACTGTCCAGCTCTAGATAAATCTAATTGCACTACAGTTCAAATTTCTGCCAAATGGCCTCTTGGGAGGTCCAGAATGTATGATTTGATGAGGCCCCTGCCCAAATGTCAAACATCAGCATGGGCTCTAACAGAGAGCCCATGCTGGGAAAAAACATCTCTGCCAGATTTAAGCAGATATTCAAATCTTTTTTAAAGGTTCATCTAGGATTATATAGCATGTGCGATGCTCTTTTTCTTAAAAGTGACATTTAATGTTAGAGCTGATATCTGAAGCTCTATCTAGAAAAAAACACAATTAAACTATCATCATTGTCTAGGTAGTGTGTATACCCCACAGTGAGGCTGGGAAGAATAATAAATTAAAATTCCACTACAGGGTCCTGTTTGTTTTCATTTTCAAATTTAAATCCCAAACTTTTGAACACAATGCTTATAACTCAGGTCCTCTAATGATCTAATGACAAAAATGGTAAGCAATTTCATTTGAAATAAAATTAAAATGTATTGCAAATTAAGATAAAATTAATAAAATAAAATAATCTAAAAATCTAAGTTTTCTTTTGTATTTTCTTTCTCATATCATGCTTAGAGATCCAATGATGAATGACTGGGGTCTGTAGTAAAATGCCAGCTTGAGTTTTTTTATTGTGTTCTTATTTTAAACATGCTAAATAACATTTAGAAATTAATATTAAAATGTTCTTGTATAGTTCCTTATGGAAATACTTTTAATTAATTATACTTACATTAAACGTATATACCAAAAAAAAAATTATTTTACTTAAATGGCTTGTTTAAATTATTAAACAACAAATGTTATACATTATATATAGTAATTTGTTATATGTATTTTTACACAAAAATACACTATGATTTAACACATTATACATATTACAGACTTCTTATGTTTGACAACAAATAGTAGTTCATTTTAAGCACTGCAAAAAGGCTTTCACTTGTCAGCCTCTGCACTGTCATACGACATCTAACAATCTGTGTCATTTAATACTGATGAGTTTTTTCTTATTGATGTGAACTGTGTTCCCTGATCGACTTCTACTTGCCTTTTTCAAAGACTGTTTATCACCCTGTGTGCGTGCATGTGTGCACATGTGTGTAGAATTGTTCCCCTCTTTCCCCCACTATGTCTGCCTGAGATATCTCAAAACAGATCGATCAGGCCTATTAAAACATTGAACTGAAACATAACGAGGTCTCATCATGTGCTTCTAAGGATTCTTGGCTGCATAAATATGTTTCTGCAAATTAGGATCTGATCTGACGCTCAGACCTTAAAATGTAGTAGATTAAGTACAATTTAATCTGTTTACTCTTACATGTAAGGATGATAATCTGGGTGGTACACAGGGTCAAATGAGTTGGTGTGATTCGTTAGTTTCATGATGTCATTGACTGCAACAGTTTTAAATGGGTTTTTAAAATGTCTTTGGTAAACCTTTATGAAGAAAATGCTTAGAACGGTTAAACATAATTAGTATGTGCAAGGTTTGCTCAAAGCATTTTAAAAATGCCACATAAATATATACACAACATTTAAACCCTAACTTAAATCTTACCACATTTTTTATTGTTATCAGACTGCTATCCATCTCAAAATAACTTGAGATCACATTTGAACTTTCCATAATCATTTAGCTATCCCATCTGTAGTAACGCTAGAAGTAACCAAGTGTAAATACCCTCACAGATAGTGTAGGAGAAAAACAAACAAGCTAGAGCAGACGGATGATGTCGTTTTATTCTCACAGCCTTATATACAGAGAAGCAGAGCTACAGATAATGAATTACCATTTACCCCTCCATTGTGCTTTAGATGTTACTCTCTACAGGCTATTATGAGCACCCCTCTCTTAAAAATTAGAAGAAAGAGGAGGGGGTGTTTATGGAGAGGGTAATTATGTAACGATTTGCCTCCATTCATTCAATTGTAATACATTCCCATTCATTTATAATTAACCACAATACATTGCCTCTGTAATTGCTTTGGTAGTTTAGCAAATGCCTTTTGAACAAATTGATGCTCATGTCGCTGGCTGTGTTTAGCAAAAGATCAAAAGATTGTCTTATTCTCAGTCATGTTTTACCTGTTTTTACTTTTTTAAGCACTTAACTCACTTTAAAGTATAAACATGTTTTAGGTCAAGTTTGTGTTTTAATGTAACACCACAATGAAAACAAATTACATAGGTTCAACATGATTAAGTTGTTTTAACATAACTTTTCCTCAAATTTCGAGACAAATTTGTTAAAAAACGTAAATTAATTCGGTGGAACCGATGTACATGATAAATTAAGGAATTCCATAACCCCAGTTTTTCAGTGAAGTAGACATTTGCTGTTCATGTACACTAAAAAATGTTTTGTTGGAATAACTTAATTTACTAATGTGGAACCAATTTACAAGATACAATTATATTTACACATATTTAAAAAATTTTTGAATAAAGTTATGTTATACCAACTTTATTTTATTGTGAACATCGGTTACACATATTTAATTGAATAATTCCAACAACATGTTTTTTCATGGTCATATATATGGTATATGGTCAGCGTTCAGGGATGCTTTAATTGCTAATTGTCTGTTGGTTTGCTGCTGAGTGTTAAAGGTTGACAGGTGTACTGCAGTCAGTGTTTGGTTGGTTCTGTATTGCTCAGAAAATAAGCAGACAAACAGTAGGAGGTTCCCAGCAGATTTTCCTCTTAATGCCAATTACATATATGTAATTGCATCTTCGCTGTTTTAGCAGTTATGTCCTGTCAAATTATGTCTTGTTTGTGAAAGCATTCTGAATTCTTGTTAATAATAACCACACAGGTAGTAAAAATGGATATTTGACACCCAGGACTTGATCATTTGTAAGTTATTAGATAGTGTCCTTGTGAGTCGGTTTAATGACTTTGCATTATTTAAACCCCGATAGTGCCAGGAAATGAACTCGGAATCATTTCGAGTCAGTACCCACGGTTAGGACAGGTAGGTTTGTAACCTTATCCCTCACATGAATAAATAATCTTCCCCTGTACGGCCTCATTGCTGCTATGCATGTTAATGCTCAAGAGAAAACGCGGAGTGGAAAGATCCCTGTTTGCTTTGACTGAGGAGCTTTAGAGGTCTGAAAATGTATCCAAGGCTGTTTTTCCACTATGGGTGAAAACATTTGCAACTCAAATGGATGATGTGTTTCATACTAACAGATGATTTAGAAACAACAGCCACCACAAGCAAGTGAAAGTGCACTATAAAGTCATCCTCTAATTTCAACATTAACTAAATGTGTTCTTCAGAAATGGAAAAAGTTGTTGGCAACCTTGGTAAATATGAGACAAATAGGCTGCAAAAATAAATCTGCATTGTTTCTATTTTTGATCATTTGAAATTCCAAAATTTGACTAAAGTAAAACAATTAGAATATCATTGGGAGATATCATATTTTTCCTAGGTAAAATTAGGACGGTGTTTATATCATAAACTTTAGAAAAAATAAACAGCAATGTTTGCAGATACATCTTTAATTATTGTGAAGATTTTTAATGGTTGTGATTTCAATGTGACTTTTGACATTACAAAAGTAGTAGTTTCTGAAAATTCAAATTAAGAATCACAGACAAAGATGATTGTCTTTAGGTTTGCACATCTGCTGTTTTAACTGCAGGGTAAAACCTGGAAACTCTTCATTATAAATCCTGAGAGGTGTAGATGCCCATTAAAAGTGAGGTCTGGAAAGCACACAGGCATACAGATCTCCCTGTGATCTGCTAGAAATATCATAGCATGTGCCCTGTAATGAGTGAAGTTGCATTGAAGAGCTTACTGTAATTAGGAAACATCTGTTCTGCTTTGACACCATTGTATGTCTGGCTGGTCTGGATGGTTTCTCACGGATTAATTCTAATTCTAGTGCTTTACCCAGACTGAAGTCTCAGTGGGAAAAACGTCTCTGATCTCTTAAAGCTGTTTTTGTTGTAGGGCATCTAACGATAAATTGCATTAAGAATGTTTAAATAGAATGTGTAATATAATGCATCAATGTACACATACAAATATACAAACATTTTATAAATATTAACATGTATTCATTTACTAAATGACTTCTTTATCAATGTTTACATAATTTAGGATTTTTAAAATTTACATGAATTTAGGGTTGGGAAAAATGACAACATTTTACCATGGACCTTTGAAAATGACTCCACAATCCACTTTTCAGAAAAATTGTTGTATTGTATTTGTTCCATTACTTCTTACATTCTATTGACACATTAATTCATCAGCTCTCTGTGCTGGGCGGTTGGATACTCAGCATCTTATTTTAAATGGGACATTAGTTTGGCAGGATTGTTTCTTTTAATTTTTTTAACTACTCTTAAAACCAACATGAAAAAGAATCAGTATAAAATTGTGAATCCTGATTTTTCCAGTTAAAAATGTGATATAAATTTTTCCCTATATCGCCCACCCCTACATGTATGTGCATGTTTATAAATACAAAGTTAATATACACAGTATCCGGACGAATATGATGTAAACATAAATCTTTATTCTGGATGAGATTGAAAGACTATAAGCAGGCTTTTCCATTTCTTGTGCTTAAATTCTTAGTGAAACTTACATAAACAAATGTTTAATGTACAGCTTTATTGTGCATTACAGACATGATATATTGGACATTTCATGTGACATAGAATTTTTATATAATTGTTATCTTGACATTCCTTTAAATAAAAATGGTGTCTATAATTCATTTGATTTACATCTTAGTCCCCTGATGTTTCTATGGATCCTAGTTAAAACCCTGACTGTACAAAATATAGTATAGCATGCATATAAATTGTTTCCAAATAACAGCTGAATAAGGAAAAACATACACATTACTGTCCCAAGTGTGCCAACTATTGTCACCTCACTCTGCAGTAAGCAGAAGCAGCATGCAGATTTGAATAAAACCAATTTGTGCGGGACAATGAATATTTCAATTTCAAGCAGACAGCTTTAAGAAGAAATCTGCATGGAAAGCTGATGGTCTCGTACCAATTTATTTCTGTGGTAACGTTTTTCCCCTGCCTGTGCTCACCCCCCACTCGCAACTCGTAGATTGGATCTGCGAGAATTGAATTGGGTTGGTCCGGTGAAATATGATGCATTACATTGCCTGTCTGCTCTGCTGTTGCCACGGCAACGGGCGTCACATTGGCTGGCCTGACTGTGTGCGCGTTCTGCAATAATGAACGCATGGCAAGATGCCAGGGCGACATCCAACCAGCCTCATCTTTGAAACGAAATAACATTTTCCAGCATTTACAGCTAATAATTCACAGATTCACTCTGACCTGAGCTGGCTTTAACTGTGAGTCCAGCTCTCCTGACTTCTTTTGTTTGTAGTGATTACAGTCACCTTGTGTTGAGCTCTTGGCTAACTTTGGTGAAGTGAAATCAGTCAACAGAGGGTGAAATAATACACTGTCCAGTCGGTTTCCTAACAAAAAATGCTGGATTATGTATTCTCTGTTTAATAATGTTACATTCATATGGCTGATCCTTTTTATCCTAAGCAACTTACAGTATAATGCAGAAGTCAATCATCACTGCAGAGCAAACAGGGTTAAGATGTCTTGCTCAAGAACTCTTCAGTCATTGTGTGCTGACCCTGAGATTCGTACCCGCAACCTTCCGATTACAAGACTCTAACACCAGACCAAGACTGACCCTCTATAAAATATCTATTATGTCTCTTTGTTTGAGAGAGTACTTCTTATAAAAAATACCATTTTACATGGATACAGTTGATTAATATAAATAAAAATGAACATAGATCCTGTTGAAATCTAAGTCATGTTAATGCTAATTAAGCCAATTAGCATGTCGAGAAGTTCCTGTTGTCCTTCTTCTTATAGAGAAGCCTGACCTGTGATGAAAAGTCTTTGGTTATACTAAATACGAACACATGGATGGGATTCAGAATTTTGGGCTGTGGGGAGACCCATTAGTACCTGACTCCAGTCTCTATAGGAAGAATAGGCTCTTTTCTGAAAATTAGGATTTATTTGCAGAAGGGAGGGTGTAGAGACAGAGGCAAATTCTTGGCCTCTGTCTCTCACCCTGTTTACACGTACTTTTATCACCTGTGCTTTGTGATCTGTTTCCTGATGTCTCAGTAAAAGGAAAAGACATCACAAAAACAATGTCAGTTTAATGCATAACTTTACCGAGCATTGTGCATGTCAAATTCTTGTATCTTTTTTTTCATGTGGAACTCAAGAGAAGATATTTTGAGAAATATTTAAGTGGTTTTGTGTCATTGGTGTCGTGTTGGTTAACATTCTACAAAATATCTTGTTATGTGTAGGCAAAGGAAAGAGTCTTACAGGCTGGAATTAAATGAGGATGTGTAAATGAACTACCCTTTAAAAGGGGGTTAGCTGTGTTCTGGTGGTTAGAGAGTTGGAGCAGAAGGTTGCAGGTTTGAAGCCCAATACCTGCTGACAATGACTAATGAGTGAATGAGTAAATGATGAAATTATTATGTTTGAACTATACCTTTAACAAAAAAGTTGTCCAATGTCGACATGTAATAGAAAAATTATGAGATGGACAGATGAAGTTAAACTTTTGTAGTTTCATAAAAAAAACATTGTCAGAATTAAAGCTTATAATTTGGAAGTAAAACATGTTGCGTTTTTTCTTTACGTTTGTGCTTTTGCCAATTTATGTATGGTCACATAAATATGTCTTCGCCACAGAGAAACCCAATTGCTCTCAGAAACATTATCTATATCAAGTGAAAGAAAGGACCTCTGTGACTATACAGTGGTCTTATTTCCTTTATAGGTTTTTGAGATTCCATGTGAATTTAGACCAGAGGGGCATTTCCTTTCCTTGGCCTCATCAAGATGTTGTCTGTGATTTAGAATTCTACAAGATGGTCGAAGGTAAGACTATGTTTCCTTTAGAGGGGCCTCTTTCATGTGGGGTCGGAGCAAAGACAATGTTTTTTCCCTGGGAAAGTATGATAGATGGCTGTGGAAGACAGGCTGTCTGCTCATTAGAGTTGGCGTGAGGACTGCAGACTTCTATCTAGAGAGCCTCAAGAGAGAGAGGGGCCTCATTAAGACCACTATGAGCTCCACTCATCTCAAGCCGTTGCCTCTGAATACTTACTCCTTTAAACCCTGTGTCTGTTCTCCAAAGGTGAGGTGTGAAAGGAAGTAATACTCAAAATGCAACTTTGAAGATAACATTAGAGGCGGGAAAGGTGGCAGATGGTCTGTCATTTGTTCTATGCACAGGTCATGTGAGAGGTTTTTCTTAGAATTTTTTTTATAACAATAAGTAGCATTTATTGTTCAATTGATGATAGGGTGATGGGCAAATATTAGGTGCTTGATCACAGTTTTGCAGCAATACTGTACAGGTTATGCAAATATGCCAGATTGTTGTATTCTGTTGTAGCTGTGTTTAGGTGCCTGTGCTGTGTGTGTCTATTGCATTACCAGAAAACACCAGATATAATTCCTAAATGAACAAAGATATTTTATAATACTATAAGGGTTGTCATAAGACTATATGGTAGGGCCTTAAGATATTCGTGATGCAGAAAACACGGATGGAATAACGGAAGTTAGGCCTTAAAATATATTATGATGGTGAAAATCTATCACCACAATTAATGGTCCAGTTAACCACATGAAAAACTGCTAGTAAAAAATATACATCAGCAAAAGAAATAACAGAAGAAACTGGTTTATATTAACATAGTTGTACATTCTCTACTATTTTATGGAAAAGTATATTAATTTAAAAGTAGAAAGATAAAAAACACAGAATCCAGAAAAAAATTTGAATTTGGGAAAAAGAGTTCACTACAAAATACCTAACACAATGGATGTTAAACTATAACCCGTCTGAGGTTGTACAGTAAGCAACATTGTTTTTTAATTTAACACTGGAGATTTTACAGAGCATGGCCCTAACTATAAAGGAAAAGCTCAAAGTTTATAATGTAGGGTGCACTGTCATAGCGTCAGCTTACTCAGAGTCTATGTACACTGTAATAGATGATCTTCCTTTAATCCTGTCCCCCCAACCCCAACCACCCATTCACCCCCACCCATTGAGAAGGAACAATGCAGGACACAAGGTTGTCCATCTCTGTTATGGATCTTATTTAATTCAAGACGGTTTACAATGGCACACCATTTCAGGCATGAAAATTCTACAAAAATGAAATCCTTTAAATATGTTTAACATTAAATTACTAACCTCAATGTGACATCTTTATAACATATTTGCCTGAAGTGTGCGCATAAAAAAACTAAGCATCACATGCCAAAGTTCTGAAGATGCCTTACGGATGAATGCCTTTACACAGCTAGGTGTGAGTTATTGAGCCTGAGAGTGGGATGGGCACATGTAAATGAATCTCATTTGGACTGGAGCTAAGTTTTTGAATGGAGCTCTCTCATTCTGTCTGAAAACACCTTCATCTGATATATTTACCGCCTGCATACATGAATGACAATAAGACCTGACTTCAGAGCATCATTTGCATGTTTATATAACTTTAATACGAAAAGACGTCAACTGTAGCTCTGAAACAATGAGTCTGTGTGGACAGAAATCATCACAAATGTGTAAATATTAAAACACACCAGTAAAAGACTATATTTTAATTTTATATTTTACTGTTGTGAGATTTTGTGAGGGGTTAAATATCACTATTTCTATTGCAATTCCAATCGGATTAAAGTAATGGCATGTTTTTAAAACAAGCATTTCTATTTGTTAATAAATCTGACAGAACACTTTTGAATGAAATACATAAGTGATGATTTGACTTTCAAAATAAGTGTCCTGACTGCATGAAAACATGCACCGCAGTCTCTCACTTATCAGCTGATGAAGCAGTGGTGTGTATTAGCATTTATAAATGACAGAGCGCATGGCTGTGTGAAAATGATAAATGTTCTGCAGAACAGTGGTCTTGTTGATAAATCTAGCCTGAAAGCACAGCAGTGTAGGCTGACCTGAGAACAGTCAGACAGGTAATTGGTTGGATGCAGAGTGTAATTCAGCTCTGACAAATCCCCTTCACAGCTGCCACCCTGTCTGAGAGAGTGACTCTTGGGGGATGGGTGAGAGACTGATAGAGATTGAATATAATGATGGGGGTAGTGGAGGAATTGGGAGCGAGCACATGAAAAATAGCACCCTTGTTGGTACATATGGGGACCAATGAATAATGAGGCTTGTGAAAGAAGAGACTAAATAAGATTGAATAAGAGAAACCCAAGTGATGTCACATGAGTGATATCACAAGAAGTTTTTCTTTCAAATCTTGAAAACCCACATCGCAGGTGTAAAAGCCCCAGTCAGTGTGAATTTCATTGTGAAGTTTCTTATAAAATTCTCATATATTTGATTTGGGATTGAAATAACAACATTGGATAAGAGCTTTGGATTGCCCTCTATTCGGTGCAGTTTGGAAATAAGACTATAAAAGCCAAAGCCAGCCTTTTATTTGTCATGCAAAGCTGTTCCCCTCCTCCTGGCCTGTCTGCCCGAGCACAATGCATCTGCCTGCGTTCCCAGGCTCCCCTTGCTCACGGTGTCCTGGCGGGGGGAGAGCAGCCCACTGGCCCTGACCAAACTGACCCTTGTCCCACTGCAGCTAACTCGCTCACATGCAGCTGGCCCTGGACCTCCAGTGATCATCAATATTCATGCCTCATACAAAATTCATTCTCAGCACCAAAGACGCTGAGAACAGAACTGTGGTGTTACATTCTCATTTCAAGACAATTAAAACCAGACAGACCCGATAAAACACGAATTTGTCTTGCGTAATATTTCATCCTGATGGGTATTTGTGGTAACAAAAGAAGATATTGAAAAAGACTACATTTGGGTGGTGACTCACTGAACTGCACATCACTTAAAGTGAAAGTATACCCAAATATGAAAATTCCGTCATCGTTTACTCACACTGATCGTTTCAAACCTGTATGACTTTCGTTCTTCTGCAGAGCCCAAAAGAAGATCTAGATATTTGGAAGAATGTTGATTGCTCAAAAGCAATGGCAGCCATTCATTCATCTGTATGAAATCAAAACCAATGCAAGTGAATAGGTGTCCATTTTGATAAAGCTATTTTGTTACATTTCTTAAGTCTTGTGTTTGAAGTTCAAATATATATATATGCAAAAAACCCTGCTCTGTTTAATTACTGCAAAATGACTTAATGCAATCCTATATCCCCGCTGACATTGTGAAATAAATTAAGTAATACTATTCATATGTACGCATGAAAAACGCGTCGCGAGAGGTGTACTTGATAGTCACTTGTGTGAGATTCCTGCCTATTTAGGCAGAACGACCGTCTTCAAAAGGACAGAGTAGATGGGACGGTTTTAACCGTACGACACTGTTTTGCCTTCAAAGTGAAAACTAAAGGCTGGACTGCGTCCATATCCTTGCACATGTATTTAGGTTTTCCCTACCCGTACATGGTTCTACAACACTTCACAGCGGTGACGTGTGCTCTGTTAACAAACGAATGAAACCGAATGATGTTGGGCCTGTCATGCTTCTCCCAGAGGTGCAGCAGGTCAAAGCCTATAAATAATTATTTATAAAACAGTATTCGACATCTGTGCCTAACATAAGTCAGTCTGACACCGGCAGGTTATTGATCGCTGTCGTCTGCTCCGGTTTGTCCTGCATGGATGACATTTCGCAGTATTAGACAACCACACGCGTTGTGTTTTTACGCCGACCGTCTCGGTGTTCTGTTTGTTCTCAATCATAATCATGAATGGATAACTTTCCCTTGAACTTTATAACAGCAAGTTACATAAGAGGAACCACCATGAGTTCAAGTTAACCACAAACACAACACACACACACACACACACACACACAAAAGTACAGCTGATGCACACATCGTGGCACATTACAACCACACAACTAACTACACTACAGGCCCACACTTTTCTTTGAAACACAGCCTGTTTGTGGCCACCATTTTGGAGGTGAGAGTGTTGGAGGAAGTGCTCTGTGTGCCGAGTCTGAGCTCTTCCTGCAGTTACGGGCATGAATGCATGAATGCGAGAGAAGAAAATGGCGATCGAGCAGGACAAATGTTTCCCTTCCTCGACTCCGCAAATGTGTTGAAATTCCACAGCCTTATTCTTTTGCTTTCATTTCATCTCTTCTGCACTTTAAACTACGAGAGGTGAGTTTATGTTCGTGTTTTGCTCCATTTCTTCGCTTTAAACGGATTCAGCAGTTCATCCGAGCTCGGCACTCGAATGAATGTTACTGTGTTGCTTTCTTCTTGTATCGTTTTTGAAAAAGTGTAACACCGCGTTTCCGGTTCGTGGAGTAAAGAGGTTTATTTTTGCGTGGATGTGGATTTAAGTGGTTTGTTTGTCCATTTTTGTGTGGATGTTGATGTGCAGTTGTGTAACGGCGTCGGAGTGACATTGCGGGCGGTTTTATAAACGTTGTCGCTTAATCTTTATGTTTATAAAACGGAAGTGAGTGTGCACGTTTTGTTTTATAATATCAACTGTTTGTGGAGTTGTGCATTTGTGTTTTACTTTCATGTTGAATTCGGATGTGCGTGAACTTTGGTTTACAAACACGGGACTTTGTTTAAAAATATAACAAAACGCGTGCGTGTGAATGTAGTACGAAGGGTTTAATCGTAAAAGAAGAGGTTTTATTAGCTAGCCGGTTTGTTAGCATTCTTAGCTCGGCTGCTGGATTGCGCACATCGGGGCTGATGCTTTCATGTGCGACGATTTGTATCCTTCAATCTCTAGAAACATCGAAAATAGAACTTTGATATTTTGACCATTTTAAGCTTTAATAATCGCATGTGTGTGTTTTAATTGACCGCTAGTGTTTAAAAGTAACATCACGCGCAAGCTCGACAGGACTTTCGGACACGTATGGAAAACACACGACGTCATTGTTTGTAGAAGTTATTTAGAAGAATGCACTCATATCAGGATTGTTTTTTAAGGGCAGGTCAAGGTTGCTGGTTTGCCCCGTTAGCAGCAATAGCAACCGATGGGGGAGGGGCCACTGCTCTCTGTCTTTAACCCTCTTCTTCATAATGTATGAAGTTCATATTGCTGCTATTTCCATATAGTTATTTATTAATCACGTGTTTTAGATTATAGGTGGCTATAGGGAAGGGTTAATGTAAATCACATTTTATACACGTGTGTATGTCGTGTACACATCTTTTTTTCTTGATTCCCAGCATGCAGGGAAGTGTAATGGGGTGATTGTGGTTATAGTTTGTGGTTTAAAGTGTGTGTTTGTGTTGGATATATACATCAAGTGTATGACACATGTGTCACTTCTGTTTGGAGATTGTGTTGCTTTAGGTAAATGTTTACATCCATGTGTGTTAGGATCTCTGTTCTTTAACAGTTTCACTTATTCATCCATTATTTAATTTTATGAATGTGTATTTTGTCTGTATACGTCAAGGTTACAGACGGTAAGCAATGCATTTGTACATTTTGTTTAACAGCTGTCCTCTGTTTTTTTTCTAGAGAATTGGATGCTTTTGCCACCAAAGACATTTGAAGAGAAGCAACACAGGTCAGTAACATTATTGCTGTTGTCGTTTTCAGGCGTGTGGATTGATTTTTCACATGCTTGTGTCCTGAGCTTTTCCTATTCATGTCTGTGCTGGATGACACTAACAAAGCAGCTGCTGCTGGTGTAAGCAAATGCAGCTCCCCTTGAATTAAAGTGACTCGCTGTGCTGAGTAAGCTTTGCTGTTTGAAAATGCTCAACAATGTTTGTGTTGCTTTTTGTGAGACTACCTTTTTGTAGTCATGAATCAGAAGCCCATGCTTTCACTATTTACATTCGGCCAGGCTTGTTTGTTGCAATGGATAGGAATTGCTGATCTGAAAGTCAAGAATGTTTTGAGTTTGATTTGTTTTGTTGCGTTGCGGTGCTTGGACGCATTGGCATATTGCTTAACCGGATTGCTTTTACCTTAAAGTTAATCATAGACAATCTTTTGAGTTTTCTTATCAGGGGAATGAACATTGGCCTGCATAGTCATAACCACGTCCACGCCTAACAATGCCACGGACTTACTAGACCATAACACTTTTATTCACAGTTTGATGTCATGCCACGCATATTCAGATAGTGTAAATATCCCAGTGATGCATTATGAGAAAAGCCAAATGTTTGGTTGTGACTCACATTGTTGATGCATGTTTATTTTTAATGATGAATACAAAAATATTATTGTATATGCATAGTGCTATGCTGGCATGATATCGACTGGTCATCTTTTCAATTGGACTTATTGTTGGTGCTTCATAAGCAGATGCCCCTGTCTTTGTGTGTTTGTGTATGGAAGGCTTCTGTAGTCGAGATGGCCATCTGGTTAAACACTTTAAGGAGAAGAGGTTGTTCCTGGGGGATGGGTAGGGTTGTGTCAAGCGTCTTGATAGGGTGACTTTACACCCTGGAAGCGTCTATATTCTGCTTTTCACGTCAGATACTACTTTGGCCCTCTCACGTATTTATGTGATGCCGTTGGCTTGTTTTATGAGCTTGAGTGATCCCCAGAAACAGAAGGAGTTGATCTCTACTCCCTGAACTTCATACCAAGCTGCTACGTCAACAGTGATAGTTTTTATCGGATGCCAGTGTATTTAGATGGTTTAATTTAACTTCTATAGTTCTAGTCTCAAAGGTTTGTTTGTTATTTATGTATGATATGAAGTATACCTTTTAAATTTGTACCTAAAATTAAAATGCTAGATTTTGCAATGTTTTACATTAAGAGTTTTTTATTAGATTACATTGTTATATCAAAATAGATCCCTTGTTGATTCCAACTGGCTATTCTTCATATTGTGGACCAGTTTTTATATCCGTCAACAATATGTTAAGACTTGCCTGAAATGCCATTCTTTTTTTCTGTCTGACTGACTCACTAATTCCTTTCATTTTCAACCCTTGCACTCCGACCATCATTTATATAAAAAAAAAAATGTTTCCTTTTATCCCCCTTTATTTAAAGAGGTCAGTAAATGCTTAATGCGATGCATCATGCTATAGAAGACAAAATGTGGAATTTGGTATAGAAGTTTTTTCACCAATCTATCATATGTAGGGATCTATCATATGTAGGGATCTATCATTAAATGCATAAGGCATACTTTTCTGGGAACACTTTTGCAAGGTCGAAGTCACCGTTTGATTGGTTGAATTTGACAGGATTTCAATTTATTTTCGGTCCGCCGGGAAACAAAGTGCAGACGTGTTTACAAGTGACACTAGCCAGGGTTCCATCCACCATTTTAAGGCACGCTTTTGTATAGCGTATATAAATTGCTGAATGTAAACACCAAGATTCATACTAACTAAAAAATGAAAGATGGCATGTATTCCAGACCTTTAGCAGTCAGTCAGGTCTTGCAATGCGACACTTAAGTAGCATTTACATCCTGTTAAAATGTGTAAACATAGATGCATTGAAATCCAGTGGCTTTCATTGCAAATTGTTTGGTATATTTAGTGAGAAAACTGACATGCTACATAAACATATAAATTAATGGCAGTTATAAAGTATAGATAGTGAAAAGCATCTGCTGGTTCGCTTCTTATTGAAGAGTCTTTTCCAAGTGTAATCCGTTAATGAGATAACAAGTAGCTTTCTCCCTCTTACTAAATGTGTAACTGCATTTAAACGAAGATGTAGCTGTGAGTAGCCTAAAGTTAATAAAATGAATCCAAGATATTGTGTCTTATGATTGATCCTTTCCTTACAGGGAAATCTTTGAAAACACTGATGGAGTGTGAATGGAAGACAGTGTAGAGCACATAGGAATGACTGTAAGGAAGAGGGGGCTGGTGTAAAGGTAGGAATCGTATTCCATCTCAATTGTCAACAATACAATCTTTTTTTAGACTTGTTAGTTACATGTTGTTGTTATCAGAGTGTATTGCCATGGTGTTGATACTGTGGAGTTGTCTGTAATTAGGGTGTGATTTTAATGTTTATTTTTAATTGAAAGACAAAGGCAAATGTGTCATATCATAAGTTACCATACCATGGCTTTTATGCTATCTGAGGCATATCATAGAAACTTGACAGTGGGTGTAGCACTTTTCCACTGTATGATGTAGAAAGGCTGATAACTTCGTTCTTTATCTCATGACCTTGTCTTCGCTCTTGCAGAAGCTTAGGGCTAAAGCCAGCGGCGTCACTGGCTCTCAGTTCAGTTTGGCAAACACAACAGGCTTGTTTGCGGTCTCATGTTTGCATTTGTGGTTATGGTGAATAAATTTAAACTTATTAAAAAAGAAATGTCCGTTTATTCTTAAAACAAAAGAAGCTTAAGTCAGAGAGCGATATTATGTGTAGTGTACCTGTATAACATGATAAAAAAAGATTATAATAATGCAAAAAATGTAAATTAACATATAATCCTCTATGAGATCCACATTGCAAAAATAATCATGTTTTTAGTACTTTTCTCCACCACTCCCAAGTTACCCTGGGTGACTTTTTAACTTATCTTTTAGCCCAGATGTACTTGTATCTTCAGTGCGATACAGAGTAAATTAAGCAATAAACTCTTGGCTCTATTGACTCCTCTGTGCACAGTAATATAAATATGTCTTTATATTCACTTTATCTCAAAAATAAAATTTTACTTAATCCCTTAAGTGCAATCTGGAAAAATATGTCCCAATGTAACATTTTGAATCATGTATTTGTCTGCATTTTTCATTCCAGACATCAAAGTTGAAAAAATACTCAAATGTTTGTTGTGGTCTTGAATTGTTAGGAAAACCTTGGGGTCAGAAAATTAAAAGCCTTCAAGAAATAATTTGCATCATCTATGCTCAGCGACAAAGGTTTAGTTTGTTGACTAATTCACTTGTTGTTGCCTAGCAATGTGTGTGCACAACACAGATGTCTGCTTGAGAGGAAGAACTATTGGCAAAGGTGGTCTGCGACTCTGCGTTAACTCATCGGAGCTGGAAAAAAACGGGATTATATGTGCCAAAAGCTTAAATTTAGAGACTATGTTGGTCTGGGACTAGCCTGTCCTGTAGACTCAAGTTGTTACAGATTACAGAAATAACTGACACCAAATATGGAAAGTTATTTCAAGTCAAGACCTGTTCCTGCATGCTTGACATTTCAAGACTAATTGCATGCATGATTATTTGGTTCTTGTGGATATTTTTCAAAAATGTTCAAGTTTTAGTTCACTTGGATCTGCATTTGACAAATATTTGAACAGACATGGTTTACATTTTTCTCTTTGTTTTTGTCTTTGCATTAGAAACACCTTTCTATAGTGCATTCCTCTCTGTCAAATCAGTATTCATACTTTCTGGTTTTCTAGTCATGCAGGCAAGAACCAATTCTTGCTGTGCAAAAGATCTGCAGTGTAGTCTACTTGTTGCAACGTGACCACCTGACTTCCTGACAGTTGTCATTCCACAACAAGCGAGTTGAAGCTGTTTGAACAGGAAGCTGCTCCTAAGAAAACATAGGCTTGTTGCATGGTTACTGTATTATTTTACATCGCTGTTTCTAATGAACTCCTCTAAAAAAAATGTGAATGCTAACGTATACTGGAAGAAAGCCCCTCACAGAGCCCAGGGCTGAAGTCACTCTTGGGGCCCCAGTAGAGGCAGTGAAAGGAGCTGACAGGGTTTCTTCTCCAACAGTAAAAAGACACCATGCCTCTCCATTTTTTTGCTTGAATTTTTTGGAGAAATGAAGCTTTGTTTGTGTATGTCGAGCTTTGGTATATGAGAGGAGATGAAAGCTTTCACCTGAAGGTAGACAGTTTGTAAAGTTTCCGCTCTTTGTGGTATTTGAAGCTTTTCAGTTTGCAGTATAACATGTGTTAATGTTTCACATAAAAAAAAATTTTGTTGCCTGGAAAGTTGACGCCTCTTACCATTACTTGGAGATGCATTTGCTCAGAGTTATTGAAAACATGTCTTTAATGTCTTCAATTTGAGACGGAGTCAGACCCGGAGAACATAGATGAAGAGGATCGATTAGAAACCGTGTAAGCAGAACTTAAGCATACACCTAAACATAGAACAATGATTCACGTGGTTGAAGCTAAACTTTACCTCGGTCATGTAGTTAAACATTAAAGAAAAGATATAATCAATAAATAATTTAAACTGATCATTATAAACACAAACATAGTGTCCGGTTGAATTACTACACCATATTGTCGGATTAGTTTCAATTACCAACTAGTCAACAAAGCTAAACGGCGTTGACCTTTGTGTAAAAAGTTAAAAAATAAGTTAAACACAGCAACTTAAAGAATAAAATACAATTGTTTGTGGTCCACAAACAACACATTCTCCAGACAAAGAGGGAAGTACTCCATCCTAAATAAGATAGATTTGCTGCACATAGTTTTACTTGTGAATTGTAATTTTCGAGAACTGAATTAAACCAAAATTTTAACCATTGATGTCTAAGCAAAGGCCAAACAAAGCTGATTGGACTCCGGGATGAAAATAACAGAGTTTCGACGACATGAGCGGGGATTCATCGTTACAGTTATAACGTAAGAAGTAGAGGGATGTAGTCCAAACCAGCCGTTTTATGTAGGAGATTTATTTTTAAATCTTGCTTTGCATTGAACTTAAAGCTTTATAAGTTTGCAGATAGAATTTATCTTATAACTATGTTTAGCTTTGTATCTTCTGGGTCCTTTTGTTGTCACATTCTTTGAAATCTTAACAGCTATATGAGAGATTAAATGAATTGTGCTGTTTTGAGAATATTTATTGATGGTGCTCTGTCAGCTAGATAGTTTATCCGGTCTGAAAAGGTCAAAACTGTCTCTGTTTTTAGAAATGTATAACACTCAGTACTCCCTCCATTGGATTTCTAAAAAAAATTGGAGCTGAAGGACTTCTCTTTGAGGTTATTTTAACAGAGGAAATCGTATAGCCAAAACAACACTAATGAACACACCGGTGGCTGTTGCAAACAGTTTAGCTTAGAGTGTAAGGGTATATTGCTTTTTGTGTTGGGAAGATGAAACAATGCAATGCTGGATTCACAGACTACTGATACAGATTTAAGAAGCTTTAAGCTTAATTTTGATATTAATTCGTGGTGCTTGCAGAATGTCTTGGGGGGGGTAATGTTTCTTGTACTACCTATTCTTCTGTGCGTAACTACATTTACATTTCGTCATTTAGCTGACCCTTTAACAGAAAATATGACTATCTATTATTAAACATGGTGTTTTAGTCTACAAAAGGTGTAAAATTGTTGTTTGATTGTATACAATATAGAATTGTGGACTGCAGTTTTATAATTAATTGGCTACAGTCAGTAAATCATATTCTGCGAAAATTGGTATTTAATTTCACTGAGATTTTAATCTTTTGCCTAGTCATGCTTGGTCAGTATTAAAGAAATGTTATATTCTCACAAAATCATACCACACAAGGTAAGGTACAATTTATGTATAGAAAGTTATTACTTTAAAGTACTTTAGCTGGGTTTTCACAGGCAGTGTCATATGTATTATGCACTTTGCCAAATATTACAGTTTACACAGTACAATAGGGGATGCCATATACCCGGCATACAGCTGGTTACAATACACAATATTTGGGCCACATTTTTGTATATGATCAATAATCTAATGACAGTTTGTGATATGACAGTAATGCAAATCTTGATTTGGAAAAAACATAAGTGAAGTACCTACAACACCTATCAGTTTATTGTTAAATCCCTAAAGTACACTGCTAGATATAAAAGCAATACTTTAGATTTATTTTTAACATATGTGTACTGTGTTGTCTTTGGCTTAAGTTGCCTTTCTCCATTTTGAAGGATTATTCATCAAAAATAGTTCTTCCTTTAAAACCTTTTGTTTCCATGCACTATATTTCTCTTTAACACAAATATGTATATTTTTAAAAACAAATGTAATAGTTTAGGGACTTATCAGGTCATTCATTGAAAGCACAATATCCATATAGTAATTTAACGCTTTATCTGTGCCAAACCTTGAGATAAAGGTTTTTTTAACCAACCTGTCAGATTTTTTGTTGTAAGTCATGAATGTAACTTGCATTGAAATTGTAAAGTAATTAACAAATTGCAGTGTAATTAAAACTGGCTTGTAGTAGGCAGTTTCCATGGGCATGTTGCTAGACGGCAACAGTATAAACTACGGTGTAGAGTATATGCAATTTATAGGCTAGGCCGTATATTGACGCACAAGTACACAATTATCTTTAGATGTTTACATGGACTTTGACAATTTTATGACCTGCTGTAATAGTAGTGATAATTACAAATAATAAAAGTAACTGATAAAACACAAAAAATTTACAATTCATTGCTAGTAGGTAGATTGTTATACTAAGACACCGTTTTTTTATTGGTGTACTTATATTTAATTTATATAAAGAATTTTAACAAATTTATTTTTCTGAAGGATTGAATTACTCATTGCACCTAACAGGATGATGTTGACAATTATTTTAGTTGTGACATGTTGAAGTTTGCATTTATTAACTGGATTCTGTATGCTGAGACAGGACACTGAGGACTGTCACTTTATTCCTGTTGGTTCTGTGCAAATGCAACTTAACCTTTAAGTTGATATAGCAAATCACATGCATTCAATCTGTGTACGTAATAAAAACTTTAATTTCAATAGTAACACAACATGAAAAAGGAAATTTGCAAAGCTAAATAAAAAGATGCTTTGAGAAGTAGCATTGCATCGTAATGTACATAGTGATTACGAGCCCTATGAATAGCTTAAATAAGTACGCTTTAATATAAAGGGACAAGTTTTGTTTTGCTTGCAGACTGTAGCTGACATGTTATTTTTAATGAGATCAATTTTTGAATTATTCCAGTCCCAATAAATGATAAATTCTTGATAAAACCTTTTTGAATGTTTAACTTTTGGCTTTCCAATTTTTGTCCAGTGGTAAATTTCTAATACAGCTCTCAATAAGCTCTAAATGGTTTTAAACTATTCCCCATGATTTCCTGCTGTTATTGCTTTGTATGATTTGTAGTTTAGCTTCATTGAATATCACAATTGTGTTAAATAATGTAAAATGAGACGTATAACTGATTCAAAGATTAAAATTTGGAGGCCAATATAGTTATAATTATTTATATCTGTTTTCAGTGCCAGAACATATCAAGTCCAGTTTCAGCCAGCCTCAGTCTGCCAATTAGTACCTACAGCAGCATCTTCATTGTTACCTGCGCCATCAGCAATGCCAAGAGGGCCCCAGCCAGCGGCCAGCCCCAAGCCCTGCCTCGGTACCCGCTCTGTGAAGTTCCGCAGCATCTCTGTCAGCACAAATAGAAACAGCTGTTGAAGTGTGGGCAACCCCTCATTGCTGCCACCCTGGGAACTCAAGTGCAGCTCAACTCTAGCCAGCCAGGGGAACTTACGACTGATAGGCCTGTCCTACACTGCGCCCAAAGCCTCCTCTCAGGTACCAGTCTTTGATTATTTGATTGATTTCATTTCATTTTCGAATTCTGGTTTTATTCATGTGTGTGAAAATGGAATTTGCTTTGAAGAATATTTATATATGATGTTTGGTTTACAGCTTCCATGTTTTCCATGTTAGTGTCTTATGGTGTTGGATTTTGTTTCTTAGGCATGGCTCCCATTCGGGATTCTGTCAGCCACTCATCTAACCAAACAGGTGACACATTTTCTTCTTTTTTTTTATAGTTGTTTACTTTCATGTTTAGAATGTGAATAAAGTTCTATTTTTGTTTTTTCTGTAGATTGCAAATTGTCCTTTTTGGTAAATATTTAAATAAATTAGTTTGCAAAACAGACAGTATTGCCCAAGCACAGAAAGTCTAATTTTGAGTGGCTCTTAATAAAGCCACTTGCTTTGGCACATGTCATAAGATCTTGACATAGATGTCCTGACTTGCCCTTTTTTTCTTGCCAAACCTTAGTTTTCCTATGTTATGTAAGGCTAAACCAGTTGTGCTGCCAACTGGTTCACATTGCAATTTAAACTTTGTTTTTATTTTTTCTTCTTCTTGAACTTTGTTTTCATTAAGATGCGTATGATATAAAAATAATTTAATTGAATCCACATGAGAGACCTTAAACAGACACCTCCATTTTATCAAGTCAAGCCAACTGTTTACTTGAGACCTGGGGCTTTTTGTTTTTTCCTTGTCTTCTATCTGCTGTTAACACAGCCAGAGAGGATCTCAGACTTGGCAAAAAAACAGTGCTTCGGGAAGCTTGGCAGCCATGTTGCAAACAAGAGCAGGCTAGCAGAAAAGCTTATTTTAAGGAAGCGAAAAGTTGTGTTTGTATTGTATAGGTAATGTTGCCGTATTGGCAGCATCCATGCAAAATCTCAGTCTCACTGTTGCTGCTAAGCGACTGTTTGTCGTTCCCTCTATCTCCTGGCAGGCAGCGTGATCATGCTGCTGCTACAAAATGGTGGCAGCTTTATTACTGTTTCAGTCTGGCTTGAGTCAGACATTTCTCAGCAGGAAAGAGATTGGGTCTATGGGCAGTTAGCCATAAAGTAATCCCATAAATGGATAAATCATTTAAAATTTTACGGTTTTCAGTGAATTGTCCAAGAAAAGTATTTTGTGTCCAACGCTATTGGGTTGTATTTTAATTTTCATTGGGTGTTTGAATTGTTTAAAAAACTAAATTTGTGAGATTATTTATTTTAATTTTTGAGTTTGCAAGTCTTTGCAAATGTTATTCTATTATTTTTTTTCATACTCATAAAATGTAAATCTCTAACCCAAAAGTCGTCTTTGAATTTATTCTGCCATAATTTTTGCTTTCCCTAATACCTAGTTTTGTTTTTCTACTCTGTACTCTTTTCCTTCCTTTGTCTTGTCTTATTTTTTTTCTGTTCAACAATGATTAATTTATTCTCATTCGAAATTAGTATTTTGTATGCTAGTCTTTAAAACTTGGTTTCATTTATTCCCACAGGTTTGGAACATGCTGGACTGGAACCTCAGTATGAAAATTCACCATGGAGCTCTAGTTCACCTTGCAGTGACTCAAATAGCAACTGGGGAAAAGTCATTGTAGATAAGGGACCCTGGCCCTCCATCACTGGTAGTGACCCAGAGTTAGCCTCAGAATGTATGGATGCTGACTCTGCCTCCAGCTCTGGGTCTGAGAAAAATCTTAGTATGATGACGCCTGGAAACACTGGTGACAACAATGGCAATAGGCAAGGAAGCAGTCAAGGTTCTCATTTCATGGTTGCAAATGGCAGCAATAATGTGGGTAATGGAAGTGTTAAGGGGCCTTGGGGTGTATCCAATGCCTCAATGCTAAGCACATGCCAAGGCTCCATGGAAGGTCCCAGCAGCAAGCTGGTCGAAAGCAGTCATGGCAAAATTAATGCATGGGGTACCCAAGGTTCCTCACCCAATGGAGGTATAAATTCAAGCACTTTGAACCCAAATGCCAACCATGGTGCCTGGCCTGTTCTTCAGAACATTGGGCACAACCCCCATGGGCCTGTTGGGAATGGTGGCACCAACACTCAACAAAGCACCATAGGTCAAACACCCAGCATGCAGAGTATCAACTCTAAGATGTCCTGGGGATGCCTGCAGGAAAGTTTGTCTGAAGTTGAAGTCAATGGTACAAGCAAGGTTCCAAGTGGGCAACCTCAAAACCTTAACACTGAATTTAATGGACCAAATAACACTACTAACATGATGACCTCTAGTTTACCAAACTCTACAGGTTCAAAACAGTTGAATGAACAGCCCCCAGGGCACCGAGCCTGGCCTATGAACACAGGGGGATCTCCTCAACTCCCTACTTCTTCAGTCTCTAATGGCACTTCCATTTCTCAACATGGCAACAGTGAGGGTATTAACAGCGGGTCTTATGGTACAGCATGGGGCATTCCAGCCAGCACTAATTACTCTGGAGACAAATGTCCCATCCCTAAAGGCCAAGCTGTGGGCGACACTGTGAATGCAACTCTAATGCAGTATGGGGCCGATGGCTCCTCTGTGAGTGCTACTTTAAAGCATAATAATAATAATGGTCGTGGAGGAGGTTTGGACTCAGCGTCCACTACCTCACAAAATATGTCTTGGGGAGCTAGCAACAGCGTGGGCCCAGCTGGAATCCCTCGACCCTGGGGGAGTGCCTCCTCCTCCTCTTCTTCCTCTTCCTCATCCTCTTCAAACACTGGCACTAAGGTCTCAAATGGGGAGTGGAACACTTTGCCCAGCAACAGTCAGCATTCCATTGATGGCACGAATGGGGTAAGGAAGGGAACAAATGGTTGGAAGTCCTTGGAAGATGATGCTCTAGGTATCGTAAGCTCTGGTCAGCCATCACAAGGTAGCACATGGAACAAATCAACAGGCAGTGAAGGAAGTGGAGAGAGTTCAGGAGGTCGTAGCGATAGGGATGGACAGCGCAGCATCAACAGAAGAAGAAATAACCAACAGGGGGTAACAAATGCAGCTATCTCTAAAATCGACATGGACCCCAGGGTCCTGTCCAACACGGGATGGGGACAAACCCCAGTACGTCAGAACACTGCCTGGGATGTCAACGCCCCGGATAAGAAGCAAGGAAATGGGCAAGTGGGCTGGGGAGGTGCTCCACCTCAGACATCTAACTCAGGGGGGTGGGGAGATGGACCTAGCCCCAACAGTAGCGAGTCTTCTGTTTCTGGGTGGACTGAACAAAAACCTTCAATGGGCTGGGGAGAAACCAAAGGCCCTGTTGGCCAAAGTGGTTGGGCGGATGCTTCTGTTACAGTGAACAAGAATAGTTCCTCATGGAATTGCGACAAGGATGAGAAGTCATCCTGGAATAACCAGCAGAAGGCAAAGCAAGGATGGGGTGCTCCCTCAGCTGGAGAGGGATGGGGTGGAGAAGGCCCAAAAGGAAACCATTGGGTAGAGCCCCAAAAAACTGGTTCCGGTGGCTGGGACAGTGACAGTGATCGCTCTGGATCCGGCTGGAGCGAGCCTGGGCGCTGCGGAACGAACAACACCTGGGGAGGTGGCAGCAGAGGCACTGACAATCCTGATCAGAGTGGTCAAAACACATGGGGTGAACCAACCAAGACCAACCATCAAAGCCAAACCTGGGGCGAAACAATGAAACCAACCCAGTCCAGTTCTACTTGGGGCGACCAGGCAAAACCAAACAACTCTTCAGAATGGGGCAAATCCCAAGATTCCAACATGGGAACATTCAGGAGTGGAAACCCCTCTCAGACTGTAGCCCCTGGTCAAAACAAGCCTACAGGATGGCTAGGAGGCCCTATGCCTTCTGCCTCTAAAGAAGAGGACTCTTCTGGATGGGAAGAGCCATCTCCTGAATCCATCAGGCGTAGAATGGAAATTGATGATGGTACTTCAGCATGGGGAGATCCCAACAAATACAAGTACAGCAATGTAAATATGTGGAACAAGAACACTGCAGGAGAGCAGGATGGCATGTCTGTTTCACAGCCCCCCCAAACCCAAAGCGCCATGGCTCCTAAAGAAAAGAGCTGTTCCTCAGGTGG
Organism: Triplophysa yarkandensis; assembly: GCA_033220385.1. Lineage (NCBI taxonomy): Eukaryota > Metazoa > Chordata > Actinopteri > Cypriniformes > Nemacheilidae > Triplophysa > Triplophysa yarkandensis. The sequence goes on from CM065661.1 coordinate 13,070,390, forward strand.
GTGTCTTCCTTGTTTTTTTCACTGCTTTGGCAATTGTTAGTCATCCCTTGTATTTATCTTTAGTCATGCAGTCATCCCTTTGGAATTTCTCTGGATGTGCTTTCCCCCTCCCTCCCCTTTCCTCTAATAGCAGTTGTACGGAAAGATCTGAGTTTAAAAGTTATAGCCATTAAAAAATATCCAGAATTATTAATATCATTTTAAAAATGCAGCTGCAAGACTTTCTTATTTTTTTCCTTGCATAATTATTTCCTTAACATGAAGTACGGTATGTATGCAAATGTTTTCCACTTCACTTGGCTGCGGCTGAGCCGTCCTCAGGGGAAAAATAGGCTTGGATTACGTTTGAACTGATGGCGTAGTCATGTGGCAGGAACTTGAGCAGGAGGGCAGACATGAACACTGCTATTTTTGAAGGAAGTATTTAGGGCATATGCTGGATGGTGAAAGTGCAAAAACCTCAGTTGTTCAATGAAAGCTGATCTATCAGTAGGACTTCAGAGTAAACAAACCTTACATAAGCATGTTTATGTAAGGGTCAGATTTGGGCCCTCATAAACTTTACAGAAGCTGTGGATCTAAGATTTTCTTTAAGAATAAGCTTAAAGGTTAATCATAATAACCTGCTTTTTTAGAAAACCTTGTTTTTATTAACGATTACCATTTTTGGTTTTGTTCTTAATGTACACAGTATACAATTTCAATATAGCTGTCAAACTATTGATCATGATTAAACACATTCAAAATATTGTTTACATAGTATATCTGTACTGTGCATTTTAATTTTTTTAATGCATTCACAAATTACATTTATCTATTTTTGATAACAATATAAAATGTTGATGTAATTTAAAGAGACCCTTGTTTTGTGATAAAACAATTATTAATTCAACTATACTGAAATGTCATTAAATGTTCATAGAACGCATTATTAGTTTAATTTCTACCTAGTTGCTTTGCTCTTACCTCATGTCATAAAAAATGCTCGCATATAGTTTCTAACTCTTTAAGATACGTCTCCCAGTGCACTCAGATTGGTTAAATAGTCTATTCTACTGCTTTTGTTCAACTCTGCCTTCAGTTACTTCATCACTACCAGTGACGAGCCCATATCATTTACGTTTACATTTATTCATTTGGCAGACAAATAAAAAACACTATAAGAAGTGTGAAGTGGACAGCTAGCACTGCAGGCTGCCTTGCTCAAGGACATTTTAGTCATTATCTAACCACCAGACTACAACTGACCCCCTTCTGTCAGTTACTTCCATAACGATTTCTGACGATCGTCACTTAAGTAACTGGATGTCCACAATCCTGGTGCTCGTTGTAGTCCAAGACATCTGATTTTTGTTAAGGACGCTGACTCGTACCTTTACAGATCGTTTATAAGTACTCACACAAAACGGAGATGTAAAATGAGGTCTATAATCCGAGATGCAGATTAAATTGTCAAATCTAAATAAATATATGTAGTACATATTTTCTAAACTTTCATATACTTGTGTGTGAATGGGTTTATAAAAACATAAGAATATGTACAGTATATAGAAAATGTATTGTGGAAACACAATATTTCTTCTAGATGTGATTAATGACCAAAAACAGTAGTATGCTGGGTTAGTGTTTTTCGGTTAAACTCTTTTTTTCAGTAGTAGCAGAAAAACATTTTTCGTTAATAGTCGATGATTATGGTTGTGTTTTGTCTTGTCACAGGATGGGGAGAGACATACAGTGCGCCACAAAAAGTGGAATCCTCTACCTGGGGGGAGCCTGCTGGTCCACCTGTCTCTGTGGACAATGGCACTTCAGCCTGGGGAAAGCCTGTTGGTACAGGATCCAGCTGGGAAGAGCCAGGACGGGAAAACTCAGGGGGAGGTGGCTGGGGCAATGCCGCTGTAGGACAACAGTCTCAGCACAAATCTGGTAAGATGCATGTCCTAAAAAGCTCTTATTAACTGTTTAATATTGAATCAATATTTCTACATTTACAGTTTGAGCAGAAATATCAATTAAGATTTTTTACATTGTAATTATATTTTTACAAGTATGCATGCTGTTTTTATGAATACATACAAGTGTATAATTACTTTTTGTATTAAGGATCCAAACCTATGCAAGAAAACTGGGGTGGAGAAGAGATGACAGGGCACTCCAACTGGGAGGAAGAGGAAGTTAAAATAGGCGTGTGGAACAACAATCCTTCACAGGAAATGAACCAAACTGGAAACTGGTCCTATAAGAAGATGCCTCCAAAGGTAAGGATTTACAAAAATGAGCAGCCTGCTAAAATGGGGACGTACCGATGTGTAAAATTGTTTTCACGTACTGTAATTTTTTAATTTGTTTGCTACAGATGAATAAAGGACCCAGCAAGCAGGATGATTCTCCGTGGATGAATCAGTTTGTGAAACAGTTCAACAACATGTACCCTGTAAGCATTAATGCCTTTACTTTGTTAGGTGAAAACAGATGTTATATGTAGGAGATACGTGTTAGTTTGTGTTAAGACATTGTTGTGTTATTTTGCAGAGAGATTCTTCTGAAGATTCCATGAAGGTTAATAAGATGGATATGTCTGGAGGTATGTGAAAGTCACATGTTTTTTCTATGTTATAATGTTTAAATGCTATTCTATTTTATTAAATGATAACTATATTTTTAGGAATGACAGAAAAGCGCATGGATGTTGACAGTCATGTTCTTAATATGGGAGAATATGGAAAAAATCCTGCCACACGCCATCAGATCCACAAAGACTCACCCATGGACCGCAATCCCTATATTGATAAGGTCAGTTGTTCTCTGGTCTCTGATGAAAAGAGTGAGCGCTGCAATTCTGCTATTCATTTAGCTTCCTGGATACTTTAGCACCCTCTATGGGAAGAGAATGAAAGTCCCATTAAATCACCATTCGAGTATTGTGTCATAACTCGTAGTCATGCTTTGAAGACGTTCATCAGTGACATATATCCTTCCTAATCCCTTTTAATACTTCCTTTCCTGACTAATTTTGATACATGAAATCTCTCCAGTTACTTAAATATACCAAAGAGGATGCTAACACCACCTGTCTCTCTTCTTTTCTCTGGTGGCCTGGTGTTTCTTCCACCTCACTGCTGTTGCGTTCTGCACCCTGCTGTTCTCTCTGCTTGGCCTTTGGTTGTGCTTCAGCTTTCACTGCCCGTATATGATAGCACTGTAGCAGAGGAGGCCCAAAACTCACAGAATGCTTCCATGCAAAATATGAGTTATTCCCCTACAAATAGTGCGCAACCAAACCAGTGCATCTTGCCAGGGCCACACCATCCAAACTCTGCCTCTGTTAGGCAGGTGAGTTAGTGCATGCCGCTCCCTGTGTGCTGAAGCTGTCAAAGGAGTGGTACCACAGAGTCTTTTTAATTCATTGCTTATTTGTGCTTTTCCCATAGAATGTAAACATGTACGGTGTCGGTAATGCAGCAGCACAAGGCCGGAACGCCCAACAGCCTCCAGCACAACCTCTGAACTCCGCTCAGCCCAATCTTCGCAACCAAGTGCCTCCTCCACTACTTCCCTCTCAGGTAAGATCTCACAACGAGATGAGGCAGTTCTATAGTTTTACAAGCAGTGCTTTTATCTGGTAAGGGGCCAGTGGGACTAAAGAATATTGCTGTTGTGCATTCAAACATCTTTTGAAATATGAATTTTAAAAAAATGTGTATTCAATTTATATGTGTTTTGTCAGGTCCCTCCACCCTTGTTGAAGTATACTCCCAATAACGGAGGTCTGAACCCTTTGTTTGGCCCACAGCAGGTGGCTATGCTGAACCAGTTGTCACAGCTTAACCAGCTCTCTCAACTTTCTCAGATTAATCAGTTACAGGTATCCATCTCACTTCAAGCGCATCATAGTAAACTTTTGAACGATTTGTCTGAGGTGAATTCTAAGTCACATTGGATGCTTATTTTTTCTTTTCCTGCTCCAGCGTCTTCTGTTGCAACAAAAAGCTCAAAATCAGAGAGCCATGCCTGTTAACAGCCGACAGGAACAGCAGGTTTGTGATACTATCTCCACTCCATTGTGTGCTGTTTTCTGTAAACCTTGCCTCACTTAACAGGTCTTTTTTTTTTATTTGTGCAGGGTCGTGGTCTGGGTCCATCCCAACAGATGATCCAACCTCCCCGTCATCTTGATCCATCCCTGATGAAGCAGCAAAATTCTCCCCAACCTCCCTCACTGCACCAGCCTGGCCTCAAGTACATGGAGAACTTCATGCCCCACAATGCCTCTGACCTGCAGAAAGAACACAGTTCCCTGAGCTCGTTCAGTAATTTCCCTTTAGGTGGGTGTTCTCCCCATCTTCAAGTAAGGCAGAATGACTCAATGTTGCACCAAGCTGCTAAGCCCAACACGATGTTTGCCTCTGACATGTCAGGCTGTCAGCCAGCTGGCATTAGTCAAAGTCATAGCTTCCTAGCCCCGCCCCTGAGCAATGGCCACATGGTGCCAGGCTCTTCTGTGAACCCTCGGGTAGGAAAGAACTTCTGCCCTGACAGCAGCTCTCTGCCAGCAAGAGGTGAATACAGACTGTTTTGTTGTGCCTAGCAAATTTTACGTTCAGAGGAAAACAAAAGCTACGACACACACCTTTTGAGTACAGGCCCTTATTATTTCATTGGGACTCTAATGCTTGGCTGACATATGGTGCTCCCGATTATAATTTCAGCTGCTTGCCTCTTTTTTCTGTGCATCCTCCATCATTTTTTTAATTTAATTTAGTTTTGTTTTTAGTTGCTGCTGTTATTTCTAGGATAATTGAATTGGCCAAAGGCAGGATTTACAACATGTATGATTTTCTGCTTCAGAACACAAAAGATATTTGAAAGAATGTTGCTAACAGAACAACAACAGTTATAAGTCACATATGCTTAACCTAAATTCTTTTGACTGTGTACAATGATAAAATGGTGGAAACGGTTTTTAAATTTAACTTTGGTTTCTTCCTCTAGGCTTCAACTCAAACATGAATGTAAGCAACCTTGACATTTGTAATGTTGGTTTTAAAGAGCCACAGTCCCGTCTAAAGAAGTGGACTGCCATGGACATTTCCGTTAACTCGCCACTTGATCAAAACCCCAGCAAAACTGGTGGGTTGCAACTTCTTTGTCTTCCTTTTTGAGTAATCTTTAATTTCCATTTTTCCAATTTCCATTTTGAAGTTTGGTAAAATCTATTGGTTTCTCAACATGCTATAGGTGCTATAACATCTGGCCTGAGGCTTGAAGACTCACCCTTTGGTCCATATGACTTCATTAATGCTGGCAATACTCCCATCAGTCCTCCTGGCTCTGTGGGAGATGGCTGGCCCAACCGTGCCAAATCACCCCATAGTTCCAACAACGTCAACTGGCCACCAGGTTTGGATGCATTGCTTTTGTGAATGCTTTATAAATGATCCACTTGTTCAAGTCAAACCTAACTTATGTTTGATTGACAGAGTTTCGTCCTGGTGAGCCCTGGAAAGGATATCCAAACATTGATCCTGAAACTGACCCATTTGTCACTCCTGGCAGTGTGATTAATAATCTCTCCATTAATACAGTCCGGGATGTTGATCACCTCAGGGACCGGAACAATGGTAAGCGTTTATCAAATCACCACCATCTCCTGATATGAACATCATTTGCAAATAATTTGAAATGTAAATAAGTTTTGGATGACTTAGTATATGTATATATTTTTTTATTCAGGGCCATCCTCATCACTTAACACCACGCTGCCTTCAAATAGTGCCTGGACATCCATTCGTGCCTCCAACCACAATAGTTCCCTCAGCAGTACAGCACAAAGCACTTCAGGTCAGTTGGAAACTGGTACAAACGTTAATATTAACAGGATGTTTTGTTTTTAAATTGGAGGTCCGTTTAGAAACCACACCAAGCTTTATCTCTATGTTTCTCTCTGCAGCCAGAAACAGTGACTCCAAATGGTCTCCAGTCACCAACACCTCTTTGGCTCATGAGCTGTGGAAGGTTCCTCTCCCCGCGAAAGGCATCTCTGCTCCGTCTCGCCCACCTCCTGGCCTCACTGGCCAGAAACAGCCCTCGTCTTGGGACAACAACTCTCTGAGAATGGCTGGCTGGGGCAGCTCTGAATCTAGATTCACCTCTGGTTGGTCACATTTCCATTACACCCACTTTAACCTGCAGTTCTTATATTAAAGTGGAGTCTAAAGAGAGAGATTTACATTAATAATCCTTCGCAGGTTCCAGCTGGGGTGACAGCAGCTCAGGGAGAACTAATTGGCTTGTACTCAAAAACCTCACACCTCAGGTAAGAGAGTTTTCATGCTTCAGAATCTGGGGTTTGTGTTAAGATTACCTTTTGTAGATCATGTGAAACAAGATTACTTGGTAAGAAGCCTACCGAACGAACGTGTTTTACAGATTGATGGCTCCACCTTGCGAACCCTGTGCATGCAGCACGGTCCACTGATCACATTCCATCTTAACCTTCCCCATGGAAACGCTGTCGTTTGTTACAGCTCAAAGGAGGAGGCGGCCAAAGCCCAAAAATCACTGCACATGTAAGTCCATATGTTCCTTTTATGGTACAATTTATAGAAGCTTCTCCGCTTTCTTGTCATATGGATAACAGGGCACATAGCACAAAATTGTTTCACATACTTTGTGCTAGCACTTGAAACATTATTTAGATTGGAGAAACCATGCACTAAACTTCTTGATCTTCCTTCTCAGGTGTGTTTTAGGGAACACTACAATTCTTGCAGAGTTTGCTAGCGAAGAGGAAATTAATCGTTTCTTTGCACAAGGTCAGTCAATGACCGCCTCTCCCAGCTGGCAGACACTGGGCTCTTCTCAGAACCGTATGGGTTCCAATGAAGGTTCACACCCCTTCCCAAACCGCGCCGATCCGAATCAGTGGAACGGCAGCGTGCTGTCAGGAGCTGGCAGCGGTGACCTGCATGCTTCATCTCTCTGGGGTGTTCCCAATTACTCCACAAGCCTGTGGGGCAGCCCCAGTGGCGGTGAGGGAGGGAGAATCAACAGTCCCTCCCCCATTGGCTCCTTCCTTCCCGTTGACCACCTGTCAGGAGGTGGGGAGTCCATGTAGTGCATCTTTCACCTTCTGAAAAAAAAATCGACAAAAACCATACAAACCCGTGACCTCAATGTGGAGTAGTAAATCATAATCATATTACCATATATATATTATATATGAAAAAATCAAATGGCACTAGTTAGACTTTTCGTCACTTACTAAAAACCACAAAAAAAAACAAAAAAACAATGCAGGGTCACCCTGTGGAAACAAGTTACGTTTTTTCTGCACATATGTCCACTTTGTTTTAGCCCAAAACATATCAGTTTGAATACTTGAATCATGCAGGCCAATTCTATAATGTGAAAGGATGTATTTACACTTCCAGGTAGTGCTCTTCATACAGAAAAAAGCTTCAGTCGAGCTCATCTGTTTATTCATCATGTTTATTTGAATTCCAATTCTTTTCGTTTTATTATTTGCATTTTGTTTGCTGACAATGTTGGAGTTTGAGCTTTTTTTAACTTTGCACTGAATGTGGTTTTTCTCAGTATAATCTGCAATATGGAGGGAGCCGACAGTTCCAGTGTAGTTGTTTACTCAAGGATGTTCTTAAAAGTGTGCGCTCTACTATGCCTTGATGTGCGCCTACCTTATCGTGGTATTGTGGAGTTTGAGATCAAGATATAGATGCTGACTTAGGATTATTTGATGATATTACAGAAATAAGTATTGCACCAATTTTGTTTTAAAACTAAAGAATTTAGCTCTGCAGTGTAAAAAAACTGTAGCCACAGCTGTGACTTGCAAACCCAACCTGCAAGCCAGGGGGAACAGCACTTTCAAAATAGGCTTTCAATTTTGATTTGGAGGCGACACATTGTGCCCTCTTGTTTACAAAACTTTTTGAGGGGGAAAGTATGGTCATTCTTCCTTTATTTTAAATGTAAAAATTACAAAAAAAATACATAAGGATAAAAAAAAAGAAAAAAAGGATAAAATAAAGAAAAACTACCAAAAAAAAGTATAATAGCAAGAAAAAAGTAAAAAAAAATCTTGAGGATGAAGACGAAGCTTTCTATCTCTGGGAATACTGATCAGTGTTTGGCCATGTCATTGGTTATTTTATCTATTCCTCTTGTCTGCTAAATAACCAGCATGGTTCTCAGGAAATATAGCCAGTTTCCCCCATAGAAACTCCTTGTAGGAAAATCCAACTTTTAGCACTGAAACTACTTATAGCTCTGTAAGTTTTTCTCTGCCAAATAACTGCTTTAAGCTGGAGACATTCTACATACTGCTTTTCAAAAATGCTGTCTTTTTATTAATGAGTGGATATGGTTTGCTGAATCACTATCTTGTCCTCCTTCCCTTTTCCCACCGAGTGGCTCAATGTTTTCGATTTGTGACTGTCGAAGTAACTGTCAACTATGTTATAAGAAAAAGCAGAAATCTGTAACTATGCATACTGTAGCCAGTGACTCGGCCTACAGAACCGCTTTTTCTTTGTCCGAAGTAATGTTTTATGTGTTTCAGTCATTTCCTCATCGCCAGAGCCTGTGTTAAAGAAAAGCTTATTTGGTTATTTTAACAGTGCAAAAGTCGTCCACATTTCATTGCCTTGATTCAAATTGTGTCCGAAGATGCAACAAGTCAAGTGGCTTTTAACTGTTTACAAATAGAAAATGATTGTAATGTGTACAGTTTGGTTGTGTTAATCTGAAGTTCCTTACAATATTAATAAATCAATGTTTGGCTGCTCATTACCATTTTATTTAGATTTTATTTTGTTTTTGGTTTCGTTTTGTTCATTTTTTTTGTCCTTTCCCCCTTATTCCCCCTTCCTCTGTGCTGGTTTGTCATTGAAAATGGCTTGCCTCTGTACTTGTGGCCAAGGAAGGCTGGTTTAGAGGTGAATGTAATCTATTGCTGGTAGTTTAAATACATGCATTCAAATAATGTGCATAGATTTACAGACGTTTTATTGTACTATATTTTAGGTGCACAATTTATGAAACGCTTCAAAGAGCGAGAGGGAGAGAAAGATGTCAGCATTAGGCTAAGCCATGGACCTTAATGTTTGTTTAAGCTGTTTTTCTCCATTTAATTTTATTTGAGAAGTAGAACTTGCTTGGTGTGTTAAGTTATCCATATTTAATGACTCGAAAGCATAGTACAAAACCCTGAGTATTACTCTGACTTTATGGTTGCGTGCCAGTATTGAACCATTTTAAGTAACCGCTTTACCAAATATACTTCAATCAAAGGATTTGTTTACTTAATTCCAGACCTGGCTTATTTTATTTAGTTTGACAAATTTTAAGTGGAACATTAGGTTGTTTCGGTGAGAAAATACATTTCGAAAGCCGAAAATAATTTTTGGAATTGCACTTGGTGTACATATTAAACTAAAAGGTTGTACTGTACTTTTGTTCTGGGGCAGAGTGTAGCTTTGGACAACTGGATGTCTTGGTTAGACAACTTTGCCTTTTGTTAATCCTTTATTCTTCATGTGCATTGGCTATATTGTGTGAGACAACGTTTGTGTATATGCATGCATGCGCGAGTGGTCCACTCCATTCCTGCGCATAAAGAGCCCTAGTATTCTCCTCTCGTATAGACTACTAATGCGGTCTGTCTTGAGGGCGATTCGATTGCCGTGACTTATTTACTCCCTTTATATGGGTTGCTTGAATTCTTTGTGCTTTAGAGTTACATGTTTGTATGTGTTAGTTATCGTCTGAAGTTGACGCTGAGCTTTAACAATGGTTCTGAATAAGTTCTTCCTTGCTGCTTTGGCAGCTGTGCTAAGTTTCCCTATTCTTCGTGACTTTGTTTTCTTGAAAGTGTAGGGAAGAGCCAATGGCACCCAGTTTCTTTCCACTTTCAATTATTCATTTATTTTATTTTTATCTTATGTTTTCCTCTTAATTTCCTTTTATGGATGTGCAGCTGTTTGGTGTTAGACAGAACTGTCAAGCTGAGACATTTTGATATTTATTGTCATGCCAAATTACGGAGTATAGGTGAGGAAAGGGATTTGTTCTTTTGTAAAAGCTGGACAATGTATATGCTTCAAATGTCACTTGCAAAATGGATGTTATGAGGATATTCATGAGCAATGTACAATCCCCGTTTTTATAGTCAGGTAAAAGTAGATAAAAAAACGACTTGACCTGACATTCTACTTTTGTACTGAAAATGTCATTGTTTTCTGATTTATCCTGTGAGCAAATATACCCATGTCTTTTAAATGGTTCCTACTGTTGAACAATGTGCTAAGGCAATTGACTTAAAAAACTGTGAGTATTGCTGTCATGTCATTAAAAACCCAAAAGCTTTAGTAAAACCAGCACAAGAAACGGATGAACTAGAGTTGAAACCTAAACTTCCACCATGAAGAAATTCTAAGAAAGTCTATGCAGTGTAGGGTGAAGCTTCCATGTTTGTCTTTGCTTAAAATCCTGACCGCTGTAGTGGAAGGATAAAAATACGATTCCTGTAATGTGCCATGATTGAAATTGACTTTATTTTATTGTTGTCACAAAATTTGGCCAGTTGTAGCAAATGGAGGGTTGCATTAACATTTCCTCTTCCACAGCGCTCGGCAGAGAAACGAGCTGTGGAATAGCAAATTCTCAACTCCAACATTTCTAGAGGTCTGTCAAGAAATAGTTTGCTCACATGTAACCTATATGCACACTGCTTTGGTAGACTGTTTGAAGATTATCAGAAATAAACATCAATAAGGATACCTAAATGAGCAGGAAGTTCTTTTCAGCGTCTTCCTGGGGTCATCTTAGAATTTTATCTTGGGGAACTGCACTTTTTGAAGGACAATCCTTTATTTGTATTGGTAACAATTTACACAAGGTTAAGTCTAATAATACATGGTAGATACTCAAATGTGTAGTGATGAATGTTTCTTGTAATGCTGTTTTTTTTCTCTTTGTTGCTTGGTTTTCATTTTTAGTACCCTTAAGTGCATATGTAACGAGGTAGTTAAGGTAGTAAAGTAGATTTTAGGTCTTTTGTTGGCTGTACTTGTAGACTGATAACTGTTTGTAAAGTACTGATCTTGATATCGGAATACAAAGCTGTATAACTAGGGTACAACCCGCAATAAAGCCTAACAGTGACATTTGTGTGCTGCTTCTTTCTTTTCATGCATGCTGAAATTAAACTTTAGCCTTCTTATCTGTCATAGGAAATTGCAATGTACATGCATTCAAACACATGTTAAGTAAAATTAAAAGACATTCAAATGATTCATAAGATTAAATGTTTTGATTAAGTTCTTATAAAACTTTCCACCCGTCTCCAGGAAGGTTAACATCTATAGGAATAGAAGCCTCTGCCATTTTAAGAACTGCACATGTAAGTTGAATTGGAGTTTGAACTTTATGAATTTGCTCACCCTCATTCTACCCTAGGGCATCTAGATGCCATGTGTGTAGTTCTTAGGACTCTGTATATCAAGACTGAAAATCAAACTATAGGTTTGTTTGCAGCGTATAGCTGTACTGATTTGTAAACAATTTCTTGTGATGGAAAGATTTTGAAATGTAACCTTTACAGGCATATCCAAAAATGAATATTCTATCATGACTTTCAGTATAAACTGCTAAACCCAAATATATTTGGAAGAATAAGTAATTGAGATTTATAGTCTGCTGTTATTGTAAAAACATGTAAATGGTAGTCAATGATAATCTTGGCCAGTCTTTTCTTAAATTCTTTCAAATATATTTCACTGATCAAAAATGTATACAACATTTTTCCAACTTATATAGCCAATGATGCACAAGTAACATTTTCAAGTGTCTTTTAACCTCTAAGAAATATATACAGGGTTGGAGGAGAGTAATTCATGACAATTTTTAGGTGGACTAGACCTTTAATAGTCTTAAAGCTAATTTGTACTAATTTGTATTGGCATCATCATATGTTAAGCCAATGTTATGTTGGGCCAACAATTCACTTTGACCTTGAAATGACGATGCAGTGACACTCTCCCACCACAAGATGGAAATAAGAAGAAAATCACTATTTTCCTTGGATTTATTTAGCTCAAGCTCACAAGAATTCATAGTGACATTTTCATTAAATACAACAGTATACATCACAAGGCGGTTGACTCCATAAGTAAGAGACAAAATAAGATATGACAGAAATAGACGATCACTGCCAATATTGTTTAGCAGAGTCAATCTTCTGTACCTAAAGAAAAAAGCATTGGACACATAAAAAAATGGCAAATTGTTCCACGTGCACCAGGCTAAACCAGACATGTCACCCATAACCTAAACCTTTAAAAAAACTAAATACTCACCATTTGACATGCTTCTATTCATACACATCTTTTTTATCTGCAATGTACTGTATGATCTCCGCAGGAGTCATAAGCTTCTCAGCCTCTGCATCTGGAATCTCAAATCCTGTGGACGATCGAAGAGCAACTTCACATGAGCATCTATTCATGAAAAGGGATCACATCTTGAAGCATTAGTTTACTTTTTAATGAACGTTTACTGGTACTGACAAGTTATCCAAGATTTTGATTAAAAAAAAGCAGATACGTGCAAATCAAAATGAATCCCTGCTACCTCCTGGCGATATATTCATGTCTTGAAGTGAAACGACGGATAGGTGAAACAAAGTCATTAAAAAATAATTACTCTGGAGCAAGTTGGGCGTTTGCGTTCAACATATTGCGGTTTACATCGCTTTAAACACTATTCAATGTAAAATGCAAGAATTTTGCTTCATAAAATGCCAATACAGTAAGAAAGAACAATAATTAATTCTGCTTTTTGAATAAAATCCGGTGTTTGAAAACAAACTCATTTTCTGTCCCACAATGTGACATTGAATGTTTCGCAGGCAAATTAACAGCAATTTCTCTTTTTCACTCGAACGAAACCCTTAATCTTCCCCGAACCCAATAAATCACAGCGACATACAGAAGACGAAAAAAACAAGACACAATACAGATCCACACTAACCAAACTCATCTTCCATAGCCATGATAATCTCCACCTGATCCAAGCTGTCCAGTCCCAAATCTTTCATGAAATGAGATGTCTTCTGAAGCTTTAAGAAAAACATTTCAATTAGCGATTAAACTGTACAAATACATCTATTCATGTAAACAAAGCCATCACTCATGCTGTAACTCAGATGCATGGAAGAGGCCCACAAAGTGGCAGTGTGTCTCACCTTCTCAGGGCTGATCTTGTCATACAGCTTGAGGACATACAGCACCCTGTCCTGGATGCTCTCTAAAGTGAGGGGGGGGAGATCCCCATAATGTCGACACAGCTGACCCGATGATGGACCTGACATCTTAACACATGCAACACAAACATCAAAGTCTGCAGGAGTGAAGGCATATCAAGAGGCAACACTGTGCCAACATGTGATATAAACTTTGTGCATGAGTTTGAGCTGCACATCATGAAGTTTACTGCTGTCATGCACGTGTAGGAAAGACACAGGCAGGTCAATGACAATCCAGCACTAACAGGCCAAACAAACCCAGTGCAGAAAGCTCACCAGCCGCAGGTCAGTCCGCCTCGTCCTCTGTGTGCACGACAGGACGGAAACCGCACGCTGGTGTGACATTTGGGGCGCACGTGCGGATCTCAGGAGCGCATCGCCCCGATTTAACCTTCCAGAAGGCCGAGCGACGGACCGCAAGCAGCGCGCGACTGCACGACACGCCATGTTTGTGACGAACAATCCCACAATCCCCCGCGACCAATGCACATAAATTGACACGCGCATGCGCGTGCGTGTTCGAGGGTATTTAATCAATTGTTGAATTTCATCATTCATCCGTGCGTTTTGCAAAGCAAGACCATTTTAAAATATATTTAATTTTGAAAGTGCGTGGAATACCGAACGTGTGTTTTCACGAGGGCTTTTATTTTGAAACAAGCACGTGCACACACAAGTAGATGTCATTGTAGGTGTTTGTTCCCTTTGAGGTGGTTTTAATTTTGCTTAACAAACATTAAACATTTAAACGTTCTTGACACTTATCAAATAGTTCAAACTAAATAGTTTTTAAACAGAAGAAATGAGAAGTCCAGCATCATTGATATTGTCATTGTTTGCAGGAGAATGTCAACATGGAGCCTGCAAGTGTGGAGAATCTGAAGGTGTTGTACCACAGTGAGAACTTTATGGTTGTTAACAAACATTGGGACATCCGTATCGACAGTAAAATGTGGTACGAGAAGCAGACAGTTCAGAGTCAGCTGAAGCATCACTTCCCACACCTGGCAGATCCTGGCACTTATTATGGCTTCAGGTTTTTTCTCGGCTTTGCTTCCATATTTGATATCCCCAGTCAGCCTTGTTATGTGGACTTCATGTTTGTGTGTGTTGTCTTATTTCCTCAGGTTTTGTCACCAGTTGGATTTCTCTACAAGTGGAGCTCTGTGTGTAGCACTGAATAAGGCCGCGGCAGGACATGCATACCGCTGTTTTAAAGAGAGACTTGTTTCCAAAGCTTATCTCGCTCTGGTGCTTTACCATTCAGTGGCTTACAGGTATATCGGATTCATCCATGCAAGATTTCATACACGATCTTGTGTTACTGTATGTGCAGGTCCGTGGCACCGTGGCTGGGGAGAGAATGACTCTGGACTTTGCCATTGGCAAGAACACAACAGAGGGCAAGACCCATATGATGTGCATTGAAGGAACAGAAGGTCTGCATACTTTGTTTAGTACCTTAGCTATAGTTACAGTTTCTCCCCCCAAATATAGCGCAGGCACACAGACAGACAGACAGACAGACAGACAGACAGACAGACAGACAGACAGACAGACAGACAGACAGACAGACACACACACACACACACACACACACACACACAGAGACACACACACACACCGACACACACACACACACACAGAGACACACACACACACACAGAGACACACACACACACACAGAGACACACACACACACACAGAGACACACACACACACACAGAGACACACACACACACACACACACACACACACACACACACACACACACACACACACACACACACACACAGAGACACACACACACAGAGACACACACACACAGAGACACACACACACAGACACACACACAGACACACACAGACAGAGTGACCCGTGATGGAAAATATGAATTTCAAAATCAAAAGATTTTTCTCTATTTTTATGATTATTTTTATGTGATTTATTTGATTTCTTTTTATATTTTATTGATGCTTTCTTTTCTCATCTTTCCAAAAGTTTTATCACACAAGCAGATCTTAAGGTTTCTACATGTGATGCCTTTTAAAATATTTCTGTCAATACTGCATCCTGACTGGCTTTCCTTTTTCAATATCCAATCAAAGTCATCCAAAAACAGTTTTTATAGATTTTTTGTCATTAAAAAAACCTTAATGCTAGCTAAATTATATTTTAGACACTTAAGCAAAGCTTAAACCTTCTGATCCATTTTTTTTAAATAATGAGAAACATAATGTGTGTCCCAAAACATAACCCTCTTATCTTCGTTCTGTAGGATGTGAGAATCCTAAGCCCTGCCAGACAGAGCTTACAGTTCTCGAGTATGGATCATATGAAGGAGACCCAGTCACAAAAGTGCTTTTGCAGCCTCTGACAGGTAACAAATTGACGTACACAAAATAACCAAATGTTTTCCACTTGACCAACTATGCGAATGCTTTACAGGGCGGACGCACCAGCTCAGGGTCCACTGCAGTGCTATCAGCCATCCCATTGTTGGAGATTACACCTACAGTCTACGGACAGACAACAGTCCTTATCGCATGATGTTGCATGCCTACTTCCTGCATATTCCACTAGAATATGAACTGATCAAGGTTATAGCCCCAGATCCTTTTCTGCCCAGCCTGGACTCCAACTGGGCACCACAAAGGTGTGTCAACACTTTAGACGATTTACTCAAGAATATTTTAAAACAGTCACAAGCCGAGATGAAACCAAGCCAAGAGGAACTAGAGACGGTGCACAAGAAAAGCAGCAGCCCAGTGGAGAGCGAGGAACATAAGGCTCAGTGTCAGCAGTGGCTATGTGAATGGAATCTTGACTAATGAACTTTTTGTGCTTGCTAGCTTGTAACGTGAACAAAATAGTGTGCATTACATTAGTGATGATACACCACAATGACTCCCAAGCTCCAATGGGTAAAACTAACTTACCCTTTTTCTTAAGCAGCTTGTAGCTAATGCTCATTCTAAACAATACTTGTATTGTTGGTGAAATATTTCAAGGTTTAGTCATTTTAATATTTTATTTCTGATTTATATTTTTGCATGTTTTAGTAGTTTTTTAAACCCAAATTGTAAGTTAACTTTGAACAATTTATACATGAAACTGTGATCTTAGAGCTGAACTATATGCAACATATTTGTAGAACATTCTTCGCATCTACTTAAAAAAGCTATAAAAATAATAACTACCTCACAAAAGTTAGGCAAAAAAAAAAATCAGCTTAGGAGACAGAGGTGCATCCTCTGATGATGCCTACAAAGTTTCTTTGCATGTCACCCTTTGCCATAATATTATATATAGGAAATGCTATTTTAAGAATGCTCAAAATGCTACAGTGGTCACTTAAATAATTCAGTATACATACATAAAAAAAACATTTATTAACAACTGTAATCATCTGTTTTTGCACACAGAAAACATTTAGTGTTGCAGAGATGGTAAACCTTAACATTTTAATAAATAAAGGCCATTCAGTCTATCAGCTGATCATTGGGTCTTGTGATATTTCTCAAGGCGTCTGCCATTGCTGCATGCCTCTGCATGGGATATGATCCAATATAACCATGATCCACAGTACAGATGCTGACATTAAAAGGCAGATATATTGTGTCTAATTTAAATACTGTTTATGTATGTTAGCATAACTGTGATCATATATACAGATATTCACTGCAGGAAAACCATGGTATAAAAATGATGCTTTTTTTCAGGTTTTATAACTGGAACCTAGAGCGCGTGACTAGTCCGTTAGTGACTTTGGTCCTAAAGTACAACAAAGTTTAGTCCTAAATCTGACTGAGAGGGAGAAATTTCTGGTAGTAACTCTTGGTAACATCGATCATCAGTTCCTGTGTACACTCAGGGAGCTCTCCTGAAAACAAGCCTGAAAACACAATCACAAAGAAGACGTTACACAAAATAAATCACTTAAGTAACAAACGGAATGCAAACAAAATCTAAATAATGCCTAGGGTATCCACCTGGACAACCAGAGAACACCGTAAACGGAGGAACCACCGTCTCAGGAGGAAGGACGGTATTATCTAAAATCTTGCAACAGTCCTTCAAGACACAGCGTCGACCCTGAAAAACGAGCGTCACATTAAGCACCTGCAATTCAAAATATAGTCTATGTAAAAAACAAGAACCTACTTACAATCACACAGTTTTTGCCAATGTGCACGTATGATCCTATCTGTGCCGCATTGACCACGCAATCCTCCTCGATGAACACATGATCTCCAATGTGTAGAGGAAAGAAAGCCACCCTGATGTAAACAAACAAACAAACAAACAAGATATAAACACAATTAAACCCTTTGAGAATAGCAAAACAAATGCACAACTCACCCTTTGCTGAATTTCTTGAATGGTGGTCTGATAACAGTCCGACTTTTGATGACACAATGTCTCCCAACCCTGACATTAGCCAGATCTCCTCTGATAATACAGTCATTCATCACAATAGTCTGAAACAGCCCATAATAAACACACAGTCCCACATTCACATGAAGAACTGAAGAATATGAAAGGTGTAAAGGTGACTCACTTTTCCATTGAGGACAATGTTTTGACTGCCACATAAAACCGACTGTCTGCTGACTTTATTCCCCGAGGCCTGCACACAGATCAGAAAGAGTTGTGATGCAAATGATATGAACACTATGGAGCACTAACATACAGAATGTTTTTTTAATCATCATCATCAATTTTACCATTCAATTTAATCATTGCAAGGCTAAATGATCAGTTTTATTCACGCACCGTCTCGATATATTCCGCTTTGTTGTATAATATTTCGCTAAGCTCCATGTCTGCACCGTTTGTTTTGTTTTGCTAGCAAAGCTCTCCCAAAGACCGGACCTGTCAACCGCTCCCTCGCTACTTCCGCTTCCGGTAAGTGTAAAAGCCTTGCGCAGACCATCGTGTAAAAATAAATAAAAATGGTGCGTTGCATTTTTTTTTTACAATTTTGTCAGCCTATTCATTTATTTATGTCGTGTTTTATACCCATCAACTGTTTTGTTGTACCTGTGCATCACACATAATAACTTTTATTGTTTTGCATATATTTAGATGAGATTTTGTATTTTTTCACTCTGTTAAATATAAGCATATATGACATGTATTCCAATCCACAAATGTTATAATTTATGTTTTAAATGTCTAAAAACGTGAATTTTTCTGGCCTGTTGTAACCCACTTTGACCGCAAGATGACGCTGCTGCGTCGTGTCATGATTTCCATCCTCCATGTAAAGAATCCCTTGCTCAATTGAGTCTTTGCAGTCTGAGTTCATGATGGAATCAGTCACTTGAAGCTCTTTATTCTATGAAAGAGTTTACAATATTTGGTGTAGGTACTACAAATCTAGTGCATTATGAATATAAAGCATGCTTGTAACATTTTGTGTGACTATTACTATTACAATTGAGTTGTTTAGTGTGCTTCCTTTATTAGTATGTGGCAACATCTTTATTAGTATGCACATCTATATGGTATCAGTTAAAATAATCCCAATAGTTTAATGCACTGCTAGTCTCCATTTTTAAACTGGCCCGTGGCCTGTTCTTTTCTTTTCCATTATGTAAGAGATTCAGTCTGGTTAAAATAACCGCTGCAGTATCCCTACAGGGAATATTCAACCCCCTCACCTGGACTAGAAATGGGCCGTTGTGTAAAACAGTTCTGTAATCCCTATCTGACCACATCTGCCCGTTTACATTCTTTTGGATTAGGATTCTCACAATACCCTAGTCCAGTTATCACAATATTAATGGAAAGTTCACCTAACCCTTGGGACGGCTCAATAACTCTATTGGCTTTTTAATTCGATCAACAGAGTAGGTATGACCGTACATTTGCTTTGTCATATGAGAACTACATCTCATTACATTGCACATTTTTTCCACCATGTGACCATCGGGAATGGTTTATATGTCTCCAAGAATATAGAACTGCAAGAATTTGATACATGTCAAATATCTCTTGTCGTGGCATCTTTTCATGCATTACTTCAGCTAAACCATGCCTCACTTAGCAGTGTAGTTTTCACTGCGCGCGGAGTTAAAAATAGTTCATGGGTCACGGTGTCAGGAGAATGTTGTTTTAATACTGTATGAATGTGCGTGTATATGCACAACAAGGTTATGTGGATTCTTGCCCACATTCTGCGCTATGATGGCGGCCATAAGATTCTGATATGTAGTGTACAGGGTTTAGGGCTTTATATAATGCAAACAGCCTCCATGTCTGTGGGCGACTCGAACAACAAGAATATGAAGAGCCAAACTCAGGACAACATCAAGTGCTGGTGTGTTGAGATGATTTGTTCTGCCTGTTCTTCGTGAAACAAGGAGATCTGGGGGCACTGTTTGCATGCCCCCTTTCTCTCTGTACTTCCATTTCAATTGTACTGTTTTTACCTCAATCCGTGAAGAATCCTTATTGAGTGTGTAGGTTTTGTCTCTTGAGCTGTTATGCAATGCTTGCCGTTTTGGGAAAATGCTATCTAATGCCATTGCCTTTGCAACTGATTCATATGCATTGAGTCATGCAGTTACTTTGCTGTTGTGCCAGCTGAGATGGGTGTACGACATGGCCTGCATGCTCTGTGTGATGCGTACATGATATATATTTTGTGTAAAAAAATGATTATGGAATGTCTGTTAGAGCTTGAATATTAGATTAGTGTACTTTATACCCTTACATAACCGCCAAGCTCAGCCAATACACTGTAGTTAACTCACAAAATAATGAATTGATCATTTATGTTTTTATACTATGGTGAATTTCAAATGATTAATTATTAATGAACATTATAAAATGATTAATTATTTATTTTTATTAAAATATGTTAAAATATGTTAAGAACACTTTAGTTTCTAAAAAAACAGTAGACACCTTTGAGGTAGCTTTCCCGGTGTGTGTCCTGTCCTTGTGTTGGTGCTTCACAGTGAGATGACCTGATTTCCAGGCGCTGAGGGAAAGGCCTTTCTCAGTGGAGGTTAAGGCCGCCCAACTGAGCAAGAGTCTTTACCTGCTTCATTTATAAGCAGCATTACACAGAAAGTCCATTTTAACATCAATTCACAGGCTTTCAAAAGCTTGGGACTAAGCACCATTAATCTGCTAACACATTTATATACTTCCAGAATCTGTATTTTTTATTTAGCTAGCATCCACCCACACGTGCGATATAACTAGAAATTGACCAATTCTTTCTGTATTCAGTTACGTGTTATTCCCCTTGATCATCTTGAATAATACAGCTGCATGTCAAATCATCATGATCATGAACTTAAATAAGGTAAATAATCAATTGGGTAAATAAGGATGAATATTCTGGAATTCAACGTATAGATATTCATTTTGAAAATAATTGCTTACCAAAAATCTTTAATCTTGAAAGTGCATGTACCGTAAAATCTTACCAAGAGTAACATAATTACATTATGCAAGCAGTTTATTCTATAATCCCAACTACAGATTGAAGAGATGTTGTCAATGTGGTGACTATACAGCACTGACTTCAGGTATTAGTTGATCGTAGTGTGCTTTTCCCAACAAAGTTGCATAACATCTCAAATCAGCCCTTATGTTACTTTGTGAGTGGTTTCGGTCAACATTCATGCACAGGCAGTACCCTTAAAAGCAACTCTTCTAAAGCACTATACTTTGCTTGATGTGTACTCAGGATAGCAGCTTGTCTGGTATTTGATGGAGGCTACCGTTCATTGCACCTAGCATCAGTCTGTTGGACGTGTCTGCAGGACAAACTGAATTGTTGTCATCAGGCTGGTGTGTCTCTCTGACAGCTGTGTTGCAGTGTCAAGCAAAGTGGCTCGTTGCAGGTGTGTTCTTTCAAGAGGAAACGTACCGACACACGCCCGAGGAATCTCTCGACAGCGGACCTCTGGAGTAATTCTGAAACCTTTCTGTCTCTCCATAAGCAAGATGCAGGGGTCTTTCCTTCAGGCCCGGTGTGAGGAGCCGATCATGACCACAGATTGGGGTCTTCCTCTGATCGCTGCTCTTCTGTTGCTAGGGCTCCTGTATGGCTTTCTCTACCTTCCTGCTCTCACACAAAGAGCCCTGTTGGAGCAAGCCATCAACAACCAGACCGACAACTTGGATTTCTTCCCAAAACAGGACTGAGTTCAGTCAATGCGCAAGTTTGCGTTTGAATCAATGATGTGTTCATCTTTCATGTCATCAATCTTCTTTACAAGTAATCTGAACCTTGAGACATCAATTCTTAAACGGATGATGCTCACAAAGGCCGCCCCTAATGTTTGTTTTTGGATTGTGTATTAAGCAATTGAAACTCCAAGAATAACTCTTGAGATGTAAATGATGAATCGTACTGGTACAGTTGGAGGAGGAGGAGGACTGCGATTTTTCACCACAGAGGACAGCCTTGTGTTTTCAGTCCAACCCGAGGGAAAGAAATTAGTCATACAGTCATCAGAGCTGCTTATCATGTCTGCTCGAAATAACCATTATGATATAAGAGTTGTAAATGTTCTGTTTGAAATCCCAATCAATCAAAAGAGAACTCGAGCCTGTTTAGCCGGAGGAAGGTGGGTGCCTTTGTACAAAAGAGATTAAAACATTGATTAAATTTGTCAGACACACAGAAAATGGGCAGATTTGCAGATTTGATTCTGATTGACTGACCCGTCTTTTTGTAAAGATATTTAGACTTATTTGCAGTAGTGTTTGTCCTCACCCTAAAATAGAATTTTATGTGTTTCCTTTCTAAGAAGAATTTACATAAATTTTATTTATCTTATTCAACAAATTGTTAGTAGTGAGTATTTATTCCATCTTGAACTCTTGTTAACAATACTTGACAATTGAAACAGGCAGAATACATTTGTCTAACAGATGTCTGATTGTTATATGAATAAATTATTTAATGATGTAATTTTTGGTTTTGTCTATATTAAACATTAAATGAAATAAATTACTTATTGGCCTCGTTGAATGTGACAGAGCTGAATCTGATGAGATTTGTGTTCAGACATGTTCATGTAAAAGGGCAATGGAGGGCAGACTTCCACTTAACTGGAGTCCTGCAAACTCAACAGTGATGTCACTAGAGAAAAAGATACAGTCAATATTTAATCATTTTATTTTAAAACTGAGACCGAAGTGATTTTGAGAACCATATTGATTTTGGTAATGTAATTAAAATAAAACAAAATAGTCAATATCTAATAACAAAAAATTCACTAAAAGCATTTTAAAGTGATAGTCCATCTATCACTATTTACTTACCTTTATTAGAAACCTGTTTGATTTTTTTCTGTGCAACACAATAGAAGAAACTTTGAAGAATGTCCATTCACTAGCTGTTTTTTTGGCAATAGAATAGAAGTGAATAAGTACCACTCCTGTTCGGCTATCAACCTTTTTAAAAAATATCTTCAATCATGATCTGCAGAAGAAAGAAAGTCATAACTGTCACTTTAATATACACAAATATTTTAATAGGTATAATATTAACCAAATCAACAAAAATGCAATTGAATAAATGGTTTGAAAACTTAATCTTCTTAGTAAAAAGCCTCCAGCAATATTTTTCCTATATCCTCTGAAGTGCTTAAGACATTATAGGAGAAAGGCTTTAGTGAATTTCAAGGATCATAGTGCTTTTATCCGGTGATGTAAGCTGATTTAATATATGGCCTTCAATAAAAATATCTATTTTGTTTTATTGTATTCAATCAGAGTGCATCATCCTCAGATTAGTGTTTAATCTTTCTCACTGGTGATGGAAGTTCTGAATGGTGTCTGTCACATTTACTCCCATATATCTCACTTATTAATGCATGTACGGGTATGTATGCATCCACTTTTAATACATATGTTCATAAAAATGTGTAGCCCTACACATGAATTGTTTAAACTTCAAGGTCAAACTAAATTTTTAATTTCGGTTGCTAAATCTTTCATACAATACAAAAGAGTTGTACCCTAACTTTAGTAGTAGTAGTAATAGAAAATGTATTTGCCCACTTTATTATCCCATAACTGGGGCATTTACATGAATGTATGCAAATGGTTAATATGGTCATCTGTAGTATCATTTGAACAGAAATAAGTCTTTGTTGATCTGGGATGCAGTTCTATTTGCTAAATGACTATTAAACCTTCTCTGGTGATTTTAGGAATTGGGGGAAGGGTGGCTTTTCAGGATAAGGCTTATGCAGAAAGATGCCCTAAATGTGTGTTCATGTGGGCTAATGCTTGAAGACAGAGCCATTAAAGTTTTACTGAAGGCAATGTTTTATTGAGCAGCTTTCTTTTGACCGGGAGATGCCACAGGCCAAGCAACAGATTTTGCACCAAATGTGCCCTTATTGTTGCTTAAATGAAAAACGTGATGACTCAACCGAAAGCGTTTAAATACATTCAGTTGAATTTGTGTTTTTTTAACCATTCCTCCAAACTAAAAGAAAGAAAATCATTAACACCATCATTTACTCATCCTCGTCTTATTAGATCTTCTCCTGTGGTGTTTCGCCTTTAGAATAAAAACGTCCTACAGGTTAAAAACATAAAGGTGGGTGAATGATGGCACTTGTAATTTTATTTTAGATGAACCGTAACACAGAGGTCTCTGATGATTAACAAGATGCATGTAGTGTTGACAGGCTTTAATGGTGCAAAGGAAACTGAACATTCAATCTCAATGGCAAGGTTCCAGCTTCATAAGAGCGTTCCAGCTTCCTCAAGGGATGGAGTGAAAGAAAGGTTGCAGCGGATGTTGAACTAGAGGAAAGAACAGATTATATGTTGAAACTATGCATCTCACATCTCCCTGACCCCCACCTAAGTGGGAAATGGAAAGAGAAAGACGGGCTATTTTTGTGACATGTGTGTATGAATTGTTAATGATTTCGAATTGGCTGACTGGGCTTTTCTGAGCTTGAGCTGGTTTATTAGACCTAAGGGATGAAACGAAAGAAGAAGAGACAGAAGTGACATCATCAATGTGATGTGTGCACACGGTGGATTTATATGTCACAAGGTCTGGTGGAGAACATAATCTGAGGTGTTTTAAAGTTTTCGCATATTTCTCGAATTTTGCCTCTACTCAGTCCCAGTGGAATTCCCTGAGTCTCACTCCCACTTCTTGTGTCACATACACTTTAAGAATGAGTCAGACATTTTCCACTGTGAATGATAGGAAAATAAGAGTAAAGATATAACCAAATATTTAGACCAAGTGGTGCCAAGCAAGGTGATATGGATAGTGTAACTAAAATTATAAAAATTATTATGAGAAATGTCCCAATTGTTTTGTGCTAATACAATGGAAGTCAAGGGGGGCAGTGTTCTTTACTTATCAACATTCTTCTAAATATCTTCTGTTGTGTTCTGCAGAGGAAAGTCATACAGTTTTGAACTGACACTGGGATGAGTGATGAAAGAATATTCCCTTTCAAGTGAACTATCTTTATTTTGTAGAATCAAAACTGAATCAAAATACATAAACAAAGTATATACGTGATATAGTTTCCGATTTCTTGACTTTGCATTGTTCAAAATGTTGACGTTGACTACATGGCACATTTCTGATCCCCTGAAAATGCATTTCAGAATCAGTGACTTCAGCGAACAATATGTATTATTAAAGAATTAACTCCTGCCTCAGCTGCTGATGATGTAAAAATATTGTGTTCAACCCATTCCCCACAAGACACCGCTACCTCCCCACCTCATGGTCTGCTAACAAAGCACCAGAGATTAAAGAGCTGTCAGCTCGGGGCTTTAATCTCCTAAAGAGGGACCACTGGGGCACGCAGGCACGTCACAGCAACAACTTCTTGTCATAGCCTGTTGTGCGAATGAGGAATGGTGGTGACAGCTTTTATTCACAACATTGTATCTGAGAAGTTAATGCAAAATCGCTTTCATGCATGCTTATTAAAACAAGTTTCTTAGACTCTGCCAGGTCAGGTGTGGGATTGATTTGGTTTCCTGAGAGATAGTGGGAAGGGCTATATAACACCGTGGAAGAGCAGTGGCATACGGTCCCTCTTGAGCTGTTCAGGCAGATCGTTGTGCAAACACAACAGGCCCACTGGGGTTAACTCAGCCATGTAATGACACCACAGCGGAATAAACCAGGCCTCAGTTTGTTTTTGTTTGATTTACAAAATGGCTGATTTCTTTTTGTGAGGACATGCACCCCTACATTCAGTTAAAAAAGGTGTACAGAGACATAAGTAGCGCCCACAACTGCACGTGTGAAAAGTGGGCCAAACATTACAATCCCAACGCCCCACGCTCAGCCCATTCCAATTAGCCCGGGGCACAGAAGGGTTTGGAGGGGAGAAGGAAAAACCAACTCTACAATCTTTGCTCTGTCCTCATTTGAGGAAATGAAGCGTGGCCTTAACTTGACCCGTCTCCCCTGGCACACAAGGAAATGGGATGAAGTATGCAGATGTTTGACTGTACAGGAATACATGTGTAGGTTGACTTTATAATTGTCCACTGACAGAACTGGATCAGCCGTCTTTGTCAGGGGACAAAAGTCATACTGCAGAGACCGAAATGGCTCAGAAATGGCCACATGCTCGTGCATACACCAATGAACCCATCTTTTGCAGTCTTATTTATGTCCATAATGAGAGAAGATGTGATTGAACTGTTTATGAGCGGCATAGGTGGATAACATAAAATTAGTTCAGAGAAAATGATGTTAAGAAACTGGTTTGAGTCATTCTCTAATTAGAAGATCTGTTGGCTATGGTAGACAGTCTGTGAGACGTTTTACCTCGTTTGGTTACAAGATGTTTTTAAACGTGATAATTCATGAAGGTTAAAAAGTTTTAGATTAACACAGGCTAGTGGTTTTGTGAATATAAAGTGAATACTAGTTGTGTGCGAAATTACATTTTCTGAGTAGATGAAATAAAATAAATTAATAAAATAAAATAATTGTTATGTTATGTAAATCGGTATGTAAACATTTAAATTAAAAAGAACACAATATCTTTATGTATTGACAATGTTTATTAAGACAATATGTTTATTGTGGATATGTGAAGTTAGTAATTTAGAGGACAAAAAAACGTTTGTTTTGGAGGAACTATCTGTTTAACAGTCAGTGTGACTATTCCCCTCACACAACACATATTTTTTCAAATTCCCAAAGAACAGCGAGTGTGTTTGGAGCACCATGTGGTTTTACAAGTCAGAACATATCATTTATCCACTCTTGTAACACATCCATTCACAGGCCATTTGTCCTTCTTTGCACACATTACTTCGATTTAGAGATCAAAAGCATGCATTTGCCTTATTTAGATGCTAAGCTTTGTCATATAAGCAGATTTACAGCCATAGTCAGACCTTCGTTTTTTTTGCCCAGATGTGTACATACTGTACATACGAACTATTGGTCCATGTGCCCATATATGTATATAGAAATGGAGATGTGTGATGGGGGTTGAGAGAGTGGATTACTTTGGCCAGATTAGAGCGTCATCTGTTGCGGGTTTAACCAGCGGAGAGAGCAATCATGTGAATGTGCGGCTAAGCTTGGCTATGGCAATGGGCACCAGGATTACCAATCTTAATCTCAGAGTGTGAGACATTATCCTCTGCATTAGTCTCATAGCCCGGAGAAGCACTCATGGCATCTTCGTTTGGGTTGACACGCGATACAGTCTTAGATTATACAGATCTATTAAGTATGTAAAGATGTATAAACTCTGATAATAACAGTAATGTATTAAGCTTTGTCTCATGGAATGTACAGACCTATCCAGACAGATCGAAGTGTGGAAGAACCAGGACTACATGATTTTCCTTAGTGGGAAGGATTGTTGGGATTTCTTTGGACAGAATAGCTTCTGCTGTTTTTCATTATTTAGCAGAATGACTCTGTAATGGGTTCTGCAGTTATTTGAGGATAAAGAGATATAGTTTTGTTGTTGCAAAGGGTGTTTTATGTTTTTTTTTTTTAAATTTGTGTGATGGAGGCTAAAAGAGCATAAAAAATAGTAAACAGAATTACATGTCAGTGATAGTTGTTGACTGTTACTATTAAGTATATTCAAATTCTTTTCTGCGTAGACAGGTATTAGGTAACACTTTGCAATATGGTTGTTTTGTTAACACCAGGAAATGCATTCCATAATAACAAGCAATTTAGTTTTGTTAATGTTAGGTAATGTCAATGCAATTGTTAACGTTTACAATGCATTACTAATATAAACATACAAAGTTAAATATTTAAAATATATTGTTTAATGATAAAATCAGCTAACTGAACTAAGATAAGAACTAAGATAAGAAAATAATGTAGTCATATTGTTAATTGTTATTTCATGTTAATGTATGCATTAAATAATGTTACCAAATACATTTTTAAAAGTATAGTCTGTAACCTCAAAATGAAGAATTTGTAAGAATTTCTCACCCTAAAAAATGTTAAGAGTTTCTTGTTCCAAACCTTTTACTCCTCTTGGTTTAGTTGAACAATGTTAGCAAATGAAATTTCTAGCGAAACACTGACTCCCAAAGTTTAGAGTAAATTATAAATTAACATCCATTATTATATCCTAAAAAATTATTTAATTTTAAGTCATTGTAAAATGGCAATTGTAATCTAGAAGCCCCCAAGTCTTCCCACACACCTGAATGAAACACACAAATGGCATTAAAGCTGTCTAAAAATCCTCTACTTTATTCAATAAGATGAGAAGTTTTTGTAAAACATTCAATAAAAAATCACTTATTGCTTTTTATTAAACTAGTACTTGATCTTATGCATATTTTCTCAAAGCATTCATGTAACACACCTCTAGATAATTAGACAGGATTCTATTGTTTAAATATATAAAAACATGAACAAAATCAAAAGTCATAAATTAACCCCACATCATTGTCTCTCCACAAAAGTGCAGATTAAGCTATTAATCTAAGAAAAAAGCCTTGGCCTGTGCAGATCTCTCTGTTTGCATATCCATACGATGGTTACGGGTGCTGATGGTTTAATAATCCCTCAAGACACATACATTCTTTTTAAGGAAATTGTGTTCAAGGCAGTACTTAATGGTGAACTGATGAGATGCGTATTTTATGTTTTATGTTAAGAAATGAAAGGTGAAAATAAACAACAGCGGGTCCATTGTGGTTTCTAAAGCAGCCAGCGCTGACAGCTCTGGTATTGAGAAAAGAATAAATAAATGACTTTAAATAAGTTAATAAATTAAAAGAATCTGTACATGTTCAAAAATGGAGCTGAGTGTTGTATAAATAGTTCATAAGCCTGCAAGACAAATGAACTGGCTGCATAACAGAGAAAAACGTACAAACTTGCAGCCTTTTCTGGCGCCACGAAGCATCAGCTGTAAAGGCTTTTTTGGGCATGCTGTGTGTGTTCTTTTCTCTCCTGTCATGCAGTCTGTCATCTAACAGGCCTTTTCTGGCATTTAGATGTCGACACTATATGCTTGAACTGAAGATCAAGCGCGCAAGCGGCACGACAACATTGACGTTGAAAAGGCAAAAGAAATCCCACTAACTGTATATAAATATATATCGATGGTATAGTTAGAATAGGAATAGAAAGTGTGGGATTATATAGAGGTCATAATGTGTGTATGTGTTTCTTTTAGCTGTACATTCATGATGAGGGAATGAAACAGAGAGAGCAAGAGCTCCAGTCAGGCTGGTGAAGGCTCAGACAGGGGCTGGGCCGACTGCTGCTGCTGATGCTGCTACTCCTTTACAGGAGCACACACTTGCCCTTCTCCACCCATGGGTTGTTCTTCATCAGCTCAGGGTTCAGGAAAGGATCTTCCGGCACACATTCCTCGATCCACTTCACCAGACTGAGGAGAGGAAGAAAATTCCAAAGCATTGCAGGACATCATCAGTATACTTTAGCTTAAGTATTTGACCTTCTTATTGTAAGTGAAAAGTCTGTGAGAATAAAAAAATATTCTCAGAAGAAACTAAGAATAGAATATTACAAAGCAGTAAAGTAGATGTTAGTAAAACTGACATTGGTCCCACAGTGTACAAATACAGTTGAGGTCTGTTTTTCTTCTTTAATTCTGAGAAATTTAAAGTGATATTTGTAACCAGAAATTTGTGTCATCACTAACTCATTCTAATGTCATCAAACCTCTGACTTTCTTGCCACTACAAAGCACAAAATAAGATATTTTGAAAAATGTTGCTAATAAAAAATGGGTACAAAACCAATGCAAGTCAATGGGTGCCAATAATTTTCTTCAAAATATCTTCTTTTGTGAAGAAGAAAAAAAGCCCCTGAGGTTTTAAATTACCTGTATATGTAACAGCTTCTTCCTACTTGAGTTAACTATGACTTTAAGAAAACAGACAGGAAAGGCAAGATCAAGTAACACCACATATGTGAAACATGTAATAAATGAGGGTGTTAATCACTCTTTACTAATTTGCTGTCTATCACAGATTATTAATACTAATGCTGTGCCCAAGATAAGGTTGATATTCTTAGATGTATGTGGGAAAAGCTTAACTGGACTCAATCCAACCACATCATGACACAAAATGCAATATGATGTCATCAAAGGGCTCGGACATTTTCCTGACATTCATGATACTATAAGATTTGCTATGATTTCCCTTGCATATATAACTTTTTTTACCTGTATTTAATTTTTTTTTATATAAAAATGAACCTACAGATGATAACATGAACAACGTTTTTTCTGCATTGTTAGATTAAACCATTAGACGGACTTTAGATGGACTCCATATTTTAAACCCAGCATTACTGTCATATTTTATTCAACAACTAGTTGTTCAGCCTATTATCTCAATAAGAATCACTACATAGGCATAAACTGGGCTATCATTACTGCTTGGTAAAATGTAATTTATCACAGAGAAATTACCATGGTGAATATTTCAGGAAGAGAGCGCTGGGACAGAGGGAAATGAGATGTCACACTGACAGAGTAACAGGCCATCCTTGCTCTCAAATTGAGAAGTAAAGCACCAGAGATATGGAAGCATTAGCTTTGCCCTGAACAACCAGAGCAGGAGGACCTGGCTTTCGGACAGCCTACTTATGACACGAAGTGCACCTTTAAATTGAGAATAAAACTCATTTACATGTAACTGCCCAAGCGTTTAGGGATGTAGATCCAGTTTATATTGCAACTTTGAACAATTCTCGCTATAATGTACAGTTATTTTGTTTTGAATGAATATTGAGTCAAACATGTGTTTGTTGTCTACAAAATAACACAAAATGCATAAAAATCTCACTGGTCAGGAATATTTTTTATAATTATGTAATATATTCATGACGAGGCCCAGAGTAATAAAGATCATACTCACTCTGTCACAGTCTTTGAGGATTTCTCTCTTTTAAAGGCCAGCTGATACTTGAGACTTTCTACCTCCTTCTTCATCTGGGGCACGTCCATCTCATCCATGATTGAAGCTTGATGTGTAAGTGATCAAGCTATACCTAAACAGCAAGATAAATTACAAGATACATCAGGGAAAGGAAAGGACACATTTTTATTTGTTAAGTCTCAAAAAAGACATTTTTATTGAGGATATATTTCACTAAAGAGTTGAAATATTCTTGCTTTTGTATACGTTGTGAGGTTAAATATCCAAAACACAAATTAGGGCTCGATATAGTTTTAGATGTTTCGATTCGATTCCGATTTGAAAGCTCAATTCTATTTGATCTACTGCATACACATTGATTTCACATTGATTGATTTTCCTAAAGATATTTCTAAAAATAGATACAGTAGCCATCAATAGTGTACAGTGGTGAATTAATAATACAAATGAGGAGCCACAAAGCTGTATTATATATATATATATATATATATATATATATATATATATATATATATATGTATATATATATTATTTTTTTTTGGTGCGTTTGGGTAAATAAAAACAGAACAATGATCAAACATGCAAGTTTCATATTAACAATCTTTCATATTAACAAGAGTATGTTTAATACATTTGGAAATACAAAAGAACATTTGATGCATAGCTTTGGAAAATCAATATTAAATCCACTGCATTTTTAAAATACAATCAAGTGTATAATATTTTTTCCCATCCATAATGCAAATTAGAGCAACTCCAATGTAAAGGATGTGACATTAAGATGCTCAATAAACAATAAAACACTCTTAATTGTCACCAGTAAACTAAACCAACTGTTTATATTATACCAAACTATTGTTTAAACATGTGTTTAAACATTAGAAAAATATCAGTCTAAACCTTTATTTTGGTTGTGGTACAAAAGAAAAGTGATTTTTGGGAGACAACAAACTTCTTAAGATTTATGTGAATTAAAAAGTACAAACCAGAATCAATAATATCCAACAAATGGCCAAGGGATAGCTCTTTATAGAACATAAAGTAATTACTATATTTAAATATTCAAGTCTCCGTTTATGAGCAAAATGTAAAGTTATGGATGTGAAAATGAAGAAAATACACCTTCCTTAACTATGAAAAATCATGCACTTATAATAATAATTCTATAAAAACTTAAAGAGAACTTTCACATGGGTCTCTGAAACACCAAATGTTTACATATGTGATATTAGTAAAAACCTTAAAATCGTAATTTATTTCCATGGTAAGGTTGACATTTTTTCAAGGAACTGCCCATATAGTATATAAAAGAAAATAATACTCTGTATTCCACATTTAAAAAATAAATGTTCAATTCCAAAAGTAAGGTTTCAGTTTTTAGCTATTTTAGAGTTTATGTTGATTTGAATTTAAAGCCGACAGCCAAAACGGTTCAGATTTGTTTAAATGAATAGATTTCCTTTAAAAGCCCCTATAAGTTAAACGTTACATAAACCCATTTGTGTTTAAAATAATGAGAGGGGCCACCACCATTAGAGCATGTGTGATCCGAACAACACATACAGTTAGATGTAGTTCATGCAGGTGTCCAGCCGCCCGACTACATCCATCTTATAATGGCTTTTAAGCGCTTCCGAGCAACACCAGCCAAATGCTGGAGCCTCTTACTCTAAAAGCTCTGATTTCACTATCTGAGACTAAACACTTTCAGAGCAGCAGGGAGAAGAAGTCATGTTCAGGAAAGAGTTGGGGTACTTCTATGCTCTGAAACTTATTAAGTCATCGATGCATCATTCATATGGACTGTGACATTCGTCCAAATGTAATGGAAGCAGAAATCAGCTGTTGCCAGAGGGATTTCAGCAGTGCTTCACTGTGGCCCTAAACAAATACGGTTCTTTGAATCAATAGTGTCCCAAATTTGCAGTCGCTTGCCGCAAGGCATAAACCTCTTTCTCTTCACCCATTAGTCGTGGAGCAAATATTAAAAATGCATGAAACATCTTCGATGAAATTGATGAATTCATATTCGATACACAGCTTTAACGGTAGAACATTTTAAAGGTCCGTCAAACTTCCAAAGCATGGTCTCCATGTAGGCCATCCATTGATGTACATCATATAACATAGAATAGAATAGAATAGAATGACATTTTATTGCATTTGAATGACTCATTTAGAAAGCAGTAGGCAACTTACAGCTTAAAGTGTATGTGAATGCCCACACCCTGAAGGATTTGTGAATAAATGCTTATATGTGATATGGTTTTACGCAAGCTTTGTGAAACAGCAGTCAATTTTTTGGTGTGTTTCACCCTTAAAATGTGAAACTATTTAGTAAGCAAGCTGATGCTAATGTCTCGTCTAAGCAGTCTTGCATTACTCCTTGGTTTTATGCATCTAAAGGAGTGTGGAAGATACATCAGGATGCAGGAAATCGAAATTTGTGCCGTTCACAGCAGTGATGATGGCAGAGACGATATAAAGAATGCAAAAAATGATGCGAATATCCATCAAGGCAAGGCAAACCCCATAACTTATGCAAACTGTCAGGATCGATTTGAATACCCAGGGCTGTCACTTACCTCTCTGTATCTTTGGGCACTACCCAAACCGGTGTTTGGCACAGGATGTTCTGTCTTTGGAATCCTAAAGATTAATATGAAATATCACAGATGCGCCACTGCTGGAGAGGCGAATGACGAGCGTGTGTCCGCGGTAGACAGCGCAGACTGTGATGGGTTCAGATGACGGGAAGCTCCGGCAGCAGCAGCAGCACAGAGAGATGAAATGATGCTGAAGAAGTTCAGCTGATGGCTGTGCTGAAGTGCAAGGACGATGCTCGGTCTCTGCTGGGCCGATGTGGGAGCGAACAGAGGAGGTGGTGGGGGCAAATCTGCATGGGAGGGGGAGAATCGGGGGGCGGATGGATGCTGTTTAAAGTCTAAATGTTTTTTCCTCCTGTTCGAGACAAAGGGACGCCCGGTGCACCAGTGGGTTTGTTTCTTAGATTTTTCAGTGCATGGATTTTTCATGAGCATAGGCTGATTCTACGTCTTTCCTTACATGCCCTAATATGGCAAATTGAGCTCTGGAAGGGGCAGGGTCACAGAAAGTTTCTGCAGAATAGATCTTTCATCATTGATCTTGAGTCTGCTGTCAGACGTGATACTGACCGCTAGACTGTGAGATGTTCAGGATTCAGATGTGCAACAGCTCTTAGATGTGTAGCTGATAATTTTTCACAGCAGATGGTTTTCAGATCTGTAGCAGACATCTGATGTTCATGTGCTGTCTTAGACGAAGACAGCTGTAAAGGTTTTTTGTTCTCCACCTCTTGATCGATCATAATTCGAAATTGTGCCCGTAAAGCCGATTCAGGACACTGTTCAAGTTTTCCTCTTGCTTGTCAATCATTTCCATATAAAGAGCAACATCAAGATGTGTAAGATGTGGAATAGGTCACAATCAATGCTATTCGACGCTATCCTGTGAATCAGAATGTTACTGTATTGAGATAAAAGTGAACATCTTCCTATAGAAAGAACTAAATGCATTAATTGTTATTGGATTTTAGTGTACAACTCACTGATGAAACATGTAACAAATAGACATAAATACGGCTATGAGAACAATAATAGTAATGGACTATAAAGTTGCATAGCGTAAAAACAGTCTGAACGGCTGTTAACAATGTTAAGCACAAAAGCAATCTCATTCACTTAACAATGGCTAGTAAGGCAATGGTCAGGAAGTGTCTGTTGCTAATGTTGACTTAAGTAAACCACAGATGGAAAATATCATACACAAAGCCAAATGATGTTCTGAATTGATAAATTAGGCCTATTAACGTGATCCACATACTTCTATATAAACGTAATTCTCTGACTACTACATTCTGTCATCTTCACAGATGTCTGCAGCTTTGTTTTACAAAAAGAGAATATTTTCCCTTCAGCTGTCTACTTTCTAAATTAAGAACATCCCTTTTTTTTTATCTCACAAAACATTTATAAGACAGGCATTCGGAAGAAGGCCACTCTGTTCTGAATGTGGTTAATGGATGCTGAATAAAGAATGTCTTGGATGGCTTGTTGACGGGGTCATGCTTTTGATGGGTCTACTGGCAATACTTTGGCAAACAGTGCAAAGCATGTCTTGGGGAACAGGCAGGACAACAGTTCATAGATGAAAAGAACATGCCCAGATACCCTTTAGAAGCCTGGAGCCACATTCTGCAGATAGAGACGCATGCCATGTGCTCTTAATGATGGGTGACCACGAGAAACTGACAGTAGAGCTTTAAACACAATAGGCCAGTGCAGAGGCCCATGGCTACTCGATAGAAGGAATAAAAACCAAAGCAACTTAAGAGCTTCTATATTCAAAACATTCAGCATTTTATTTATATCGACCGTGTGGTATCATAATGGAACCAGGTGAATGCATGTTGAATTGTGTGCAATCTGCATACATTGAATAAATACAGTGTAGCTTGTTTATATATAGAACAACATTTTCAATTTTTTTGTATATACATGGCACATATTTTTTTATATAATTGTAGTTGTTAATTTTCAATGTAGTACTACCTGATACCTGCCCATATTTGCTGCCAGACTCTATTGATCTGGTGCTAAATTAATCAGGATCTGGGTAAACAGCGCCCCCTACTGTTCAACTCAATACAACAGTGCCACAAATGCAGAGACTTTCATTTGTTTGCGTACAAACGAGACTTTAGTTTGAGAAACGCCATATTATATTAAATAGGAATGCGCAATGGACCGACCATCTAAAATGGTAAAACAAATAATAACATACAATCATCCTCAGACAAGATTTGTAGTCCGAAACGTAGTGGCGGTCATGCACTACATTTCCCAGAATCCCTTGCGTGACGTTTACGGGCGTGTGAGAGACATGAAAACTGGATCATCTGCAGACTTGGACTTAGCATCAATGGTAAGAATCCATTCGTTGTCTTAAGTGAATAAGATTGGTTTATCTTATGTCGTGATGTTTTTCTCGCCGCTGAGTTCGACATCTTTCCTAATTGTAATGTTTTGTAAAGCTAAATAGAATGTTCTCTTAAAGCTGCTCGAAAAAGCAACTTCGTCAGCTAGCCACCAGAGCTAGCAGCTCACTTCAGATATGCAGCTGCCCATCAACCCTATCTCACATGTTGACTTTAAACAGTTGTTGTTTGTTTATATAGAAAACCAAACATCTTGTGTGTGTTTTATTTGTGTAATGTTAATCTGGGGTCGACAGAATGTGTGTTTCGCAACCGACAGCTAACACGATCTTGGCTCTGTCTCAAAACACACTAGGCTGTCTATGTAGACAACATCTTTTGAGATTGTTAAACATTGGCCAGATTAATATGTTTTGAGACAGTAACAAATAAATATAATATATGTGATTTCTGGATTGTGTCATGTTGTTCCCCCCTTGTTTATTGTCAATAAACATTATTGTTTGGATGACCTTTAACCCTTCTATAAGGAACTGAGCTTGGTTGCTTATTGTTTGATGACATCATAGATCAAATAGTAGAGGAACTGAGATCACACATAATCTGAAGCTTTAATATTTCAATAACAGTTCATTGCAAATATCAGTTTGTGTTTATGTCCATGAGATTATCACTACACAGATATTATGGCATAAATAATGCACGGTAGAGGTCAACCGATACTGGATTTTATAGATAACCATAACTAAGGTGGGCAGTAACCGCCGATAAAGTTACCGATAGTTTATTGATTTCAAACAAAACACTTTTATCGACTCACAATGCATTCACTAAGCACAAATTCAACAACACAAAGTTGTGTTAAACTTTATTACAAAGAATACACAAGAGACTAAAAATCATCTGTTCTTTTAAGTAGAGCTGCATGATTCTCTTTAAAATGAGAATCAGGATTTTTTGGCTTAAGACAAAGTTTACGACTTAGCCCACGATTCTCAAGAACTCAAGATTTTCAAGCCCTGAAGAAAATGCCATCATGCAAGATGGCATAAAATAAGACGTCGTAATATTTCTGGCTTCAATCAAATTTAAATCAATGTTATAAATATAATGAGGTATATGTAAATAAAAATGACATTTGTGCTGGTGCAAGTTTGTGATTGAGTGGTTTTGTAATTCTGCAGCGTCTTTATAATACTGTAATAAATGATGACTGGAAATGTCAATTCTCACTAATATCTTGGGCTGCACATTTGATCAGTATTACAAAAAGGGGGGAAAGACAAACATAATCGCCAAAATCCTTGATTAATAGATGTCCATTTCTTCTTATTTTTCTGCATTTTGGCAGTAAAAAGGATTTAGTCAGAGTTTGTAAAATTGATGAGTTGACATGTACTTCAGATATTCCATAATCGTTAGTTCTAACATTATATTATTTAGTTGTAGATGTTTAGAATTGACTATGCAGCTGCTTTACAACAAATATTCTAAAACATTTCCAAACTTGAATGTAAAATCTATTCATCCATAATAATAACCGCAATTGCAAAAATATAAATGTGAATAAACGTCAAATGTAATTTTTCTTAGACTTCTAATATTCATAACGCGTTACAACCTTCAGCAGTCCTGAAGTTGAGACTCATGTCTCATGATATCATATTACTTTTAATTAAACAGCAAAAATCTAAAAAGTCTAGACTGACAAACTTGATAAATGAAACAGAAAGTTTATGAACAAAAATAAATAAACTAAAAGATCTTCGGATTTGGTACTTCACACCGAACGTGTATAATTATTATTTAGGCTTCAACAAGAACAACACCACATATATTAAACTAAGAAATAAAGGATTGTTCACGAAAAGCTCTCCATCGCTTTGACCTGTCAGTCATCCCAGCTATTGCAAGTGATTGCCTGTTATCTCGAGACCTGTCAAGACAGAGTCTTTTCTCTCTTTGAAAATTATCTGAATTGGAAAAATAGCTGGATTAAGATCATTTGGGGGGGTCTAATCTAGTAGCTCTCCTTTTTAAGTAAAGTATATATGAACATACATAAACTATTAATAATCTTTAACTTAAGCACTCCAAGATGTCTTTTATTTAGTATCTCCTTCTATTTTATCCCAATTTGGCAATTCTAAATGTATTTCAAATTATTACCGATAATGTATAATACTTTTATTTCAATGCATTTTTTGTTACTAACACAATTCCTAATATTTAAAATTTTAGAGACAACTTTAATTGAACAATAGAACAAATGCTGCTTAATTTCTTGCACCACACCAACATACCCATGTGATTGGCCGTATGGTCCACCCATCCAAATAAGGTTCCATCCCTAACTGCGGCTAAAGAGAAACAAAGATTTTAGATTTTAATAACCTCATTGACCGCTTTGTTGAATAGAAGTGCTACAAAAACGATAAATCAGTCTCTCCGGTATTAATCAAAAACGATAAATCAGTCTCTGTGATCTCTAAATCAGTCGCATGATATTAATATCATCATTATATCTACCCAAAAATGTTAATTATGATATGTGTGAAAAAATTTAATTTCATGCTTATTGTGACATTGTGTATGATAAAATCATTAACATTAATCTGAGAAGTTTATTTTTGGGTACTTGTGTTACGAAGGTTTCCGAAATATTTATTTTAAAAATGTGGATAGATTCCTGAAGTGTTTATTTAATTGTTGTTAATAAATATTTGTACATATTTGTGATATTCTTTGGAAATGTCATATTTTTTCTTTATATCTACAGGCTGCAGCAGATATTTTCCACAGGGCCTTGCTGTATTATGAGCTGTAGTAAACCAACACGCTTTAAACGATTCTCATCGGTTCTTTGGAAGAAGCCACAATCAGCGTACCTGAACCATCACCTGACATTGACAACTGGGTAAAAACATGATGGTTATTTAGTTATTATTTGAATCCAGAACAAAAGTTTGTGTTTAGGTGATATAAATACATTTAGGAAACATTTACTCGTATTTATGTACATTTACTTATAATTTAAATGGTATAGCATAATAGACATTAATAAATATTGTGATTTTACTTAAAATTCTAGAACCTGTATGAGATTCATCTGCAAAACATAAAAGAAAATAGTTTGAAGAATATTGACACTGATTTACATGCACTTTTTGTTTCCACACCATAGAAGTAAATAAGTGCAGATTGAGTCAGCATTACTCAAAATATCTTGTATTGTTTTTGGGTTTTGTGGAAGAAAGAAAGTCATATTGGTTTAGTAAATACTGAATGTATTTACATTTTGTGGTGAAATATATTTTATATTTTCCTATTAATTTCACTATAAAATATCAATGTTATATTTTGTACAAAATAATGACTTAAGTTGGGTTTTTACAGACAGGGTCACATATACTTGTATTTGTTAATACAAAATGAATGCTCATATATGGATATATGTATTGTAAAAATATTAAACTTCATTGTTCTTTCTTTTTTATTTTGGTAATGTAGGCCAAGATGGAAACCACCTTTGGAGCTACATTTCCAGCGGTTCCTCAAGTAGCAAAAGGTCAGTATCATCTGTTTACTACTCATATTAATGATAATATTAAAAGCAGCATTAAATGGTCAGGAAAAACAAACATGGTTTTTACAAACCCAAAAAGTAGACCTTGTGGGAAGACAATGCATTGCTTAACTAAAGTGAATTGATAAAAAATTTAAAACAAAT
The DNA here is from genome assembly GCA_033220385.1 of Triplophysa yarkandensis. NCBI lineage: Eukaryota > Metazoa > Chordata > Actinopteri > Cypriniformes > Nemacheilidae > Triplophysa > Triplophysa yarkandensis. Next base: position 13,109,816 of record CM065661.1, read on the forward strand.
CGATTAAGTTCTAATCTTTGAAGCAAAATAAGAAATTTGCAGTAAATGGAGAGAAACATTACAACCCATCTGACCAGAAGCAAGATTCAGTCAGTCTTATTCTTATAACCATGCTCTTCTGGTTCAGCAGAGACAAATTACAAACAGCACCGAAGGACCCCCTCATCTTCCAGCACCCTCACCTACTCCCCTCGTGATGATGACGATGGCATGGTAATCACAATTTATCTCTATTTTCCAGCCAATTACATTTACATATTGAAATCTGTTTGGGCTTGAGAGTAGTTGTCATCATGGACTTACACCTAATAGTGTAAATGGATTATGCAAAAGTATCTTTTTTTGAATCCTAAGGCTTTTGAAAGACATTAGTTTTGTCCTTGAATGTGCTTAAAATGAATCTTTACTGGATTAATGCATCTTGCTTTAACGCAGCCGCCCATCAGCACTCCACGTCGCTCGGACTCTGCCATCTCCGTCCGTTCCCTTCACTCCGAGTCTAACATGTCACTTCGCTCTACCTTCTCCCTTCACGAGGAAGAGGAAGACACGGTGAGTGTCAGCAGATCTTTTGTTTCCTATTCATAGTGCAGTAAAGTGACAGACATGTCAGACGATTACTTTCTCTCATTTGTTCTTTTCCTGTTCAGGAGCCGCAGGTGTTTGCCGAACAGCCATCGGTGAAGCTTTGTTGCCAGCTGTGCTGTAGTGTGTTCAAGGACCCCGTCATCACCACCTGCGGAGTGAGTCATACAGCCGCTCTCCGTCCCCTCCCCATCAGGATAGGGCTGTCGGTCACGATCTGGTTACAGGACGTGTGCATTGATTTCCTTTCAGCTTGTGATGTGAACAGCTAGCCTCATTGACCCATTTTGTAGGGCTGTTGAACACCACTGTATAAGTGTCTGTTTAGAGAAAAATTACTTGTGATAATGCTGTGTGGAAAATAATGTAAAATAATCAAATTTTTACTGTGCTGTCTTTCTCTTTCTCAGCACACGTTTTGCAGGCGATGTGCCTTGACCTCAGGTAGGAATAGACATTTTAAACTTAATTCTTGTAAGACTTTTATAATGGATAATTCTCAGGAAGTAGTGTAGTTTTTTATTTGATTATTCATAACAATGCATCTTCCATTGTTGGAATTCCTTTGTATTTTTCATTTTTGGGTAAACTATTAGTTTAATATGAGTGTTTGTCATGAAGTCAATCTTAAAACTACTTATACTTTTGAAAATGAAGGGTTATCAACCCTGTTCCTGTTTCACTTCCTCTCTGTGTGATTCTTTTATTTTGCAATCTTTGTCATTTTTTTCCACACTCAGTACATTTGTTTTATAATCTGTGTTTCTGCAGAGAAATGTCCTGTGGATAATTCCAAACTGACAGTGGTTGTGAATAACATAGCAGTGGCCGAGCAGATCGGTGAGCTCTTCATACACTGCAAGTACGGCTGTCAGCCTGCTGCCTCTGGCAAGCTCGGTTCCTTCGAAGTTGACCCACTTGGATGTCCTTTTACCATCAAGCTCAGCACCAGGAAGTAAGACCCTGCTCTTACACAATATGGGCTTTTAGTGGTTTATAAAATCTCTTGCTACAAACACAAGCTATAATTGCACCACATATGTAATGATTGATGATGTTTTGTTTGTCTGTTTGTGACAGAGATCATGAAGTAAGCTGTGACTACAGACCTGTACGCTGCCCTAACAACCCCAACTGTCCTCCATTGCTCACCATGAATCTTGAGGCCCACCTTAAAGAGTGTGAACACATAAAGTGCCCTCATTCCAAATATGGGTATGCACTTTTATAACTAATTCTACCCATCCCCAAGAAACAAAGAATTGTTAATTTATTCTTTTGACTATCTCCTCAGCTGCACCTTCATTGGAAATCAGGACACGTATGAGACACATCTGGAGGTGTGTAAGTTTGAGGGGCTCAAAGAGTTTCTGCAGCAGACGGATGACCGATTCCATGAGATGCAGGTTACTCTGGCACAGAAGGATCAGGACATTTCGTTCTTGCGTTCTATGTTGGGCAAACTCTCTGAGAAACTAGACCAGCTGGAGAAGAACTTGGAGCTTAAGTTCGGTGAGTGATCTAAGCCAAAACTTAGCTGTTTTTGATTGCCAAAAATATGTAACCTTTAATTTGATGTGCTGTTGTGTCAGATGTGCTGGATGAGAATCAGAGTAAGCTCAGTGAAGATCTGATGGAGTTCAGAAGAGACGCTTCTATGCTGAACGTTGGTCTTATTTTAACCTATTTTTAGTTGAAGTCTTCTATTTTAACAAGTTATAAACAATTTCTTCTTTTGCAGGATGAATTGTCCCACATCAATGCCAGACTTAATATGGGAATACTGGGTTGTGAGTGTCAATATTTAAGTTAAATGTATGTAAACCAGCATAGATTAGTACAGTGTCTAACTATGTGACTGTTTGCAGCCTACGACCCCCAGCAGATCTTTAAATGCAAGGGTACCTTTGTGGGCCACCAGGGTCCAGTGTGGTGTCTCTGTGTGTACTCTACTGGTGATCTTCTCTTTAGTGGTTCATCAGATAAGTCTATCAAGGTACCTGATGTCAAACTTCACTTCATCTCTGGTTTTTGTGTCATCTGTTTGTCATGAAGAAAAATTGTATTCATTTTGTGCTGTACTCAGGTCTGGGACACGTGCACCACATACAAGTGCCAGAAGACCCTAGAGGGCCATGATGGCATAGTGTTGGCATTGTGCATTCAGGGGTAAGCATAGTAGGCTTAAGTCAACGAGAAATCATAATGGATGCTAGTTTATACAATACACATTCTTGGGATTTTTATGCATGACAATATCGATCTAAAATTCGTTTTCATCAACTTGATATATCTAGGCTGGGTGGACATTTAAAATACTAACTCAAAAACAATTATTTAATAGCTATAATAGTCTTTCTTTCTTGTCAATTAACATGCTGAATTGTAAAAAAAGCATTATTTCTGCAAAAGTGCCTCTAAACATCTTTTGAGCTTTTTCAATTGGGGGGTTTCCTGAGGAACCTTGTTTTCAACAATCAACATACACTCATTCTGTTTGACCTGTGTTTTGGCACTATACATGATTAAATAAATTCCCAGCTAATAGAATCAAGTTTCCACGTTTTCCTACATTTCTCATCCAGTTTCCTGCTTTATTAAGAAGCACATCACACTGTGAAAGTAAAATGGCTATGTTGACTTTAAGAGGTCAGAAGGTCATATCAGAACTCAAAAGCTCATTCTTTTCTCCTTTTGTGCTACAGGAACAAGCTCTACAGCGGCTCGGCCGACTGTACGATCATTGTAAGTGTCAATGACTGCATTTGTCTATGGAACTGACCTCTTTAAGGGTCTTACAAGATGTCATATCTTTCCTTACAGGTTTGGGACATCCAGACTCTACAGAAAGTGAACACCATACGAGCGCATGACAACCCGGTGTGCACCCTGGTGTCCTCGTACAACATGCTCTTTAGCGGATCTCTTAAAGCCATTAAGGTCAGTAGCTGTCTGTCGAAGAGGTGACGTGCATGTTTCAATGTTTGAAAGATGAGCTCAATCAAGCAGCTTATATAAAGGCTGATTCTGTACGGGTTGCTGATTTGACGTTGGCTGGACGAGTGGCGTGGATGGTGTGATTGATACTCATCGGACTCGGGTAGCTGAGGCATAAGTGGGGCAGAATTAGATCCACTCAGCTCCGAAAGCCCGCCTAAAGAGCTTGCCCTGTGCTCGTGTCACCATGGTGATGTGTGGGTGGAATGAAGGAGTGGAAGCTTAAAAGAAGAATGATCTCATCTCTCGGGGGCTTTCCAGTTTACCAATTCTGGATGTTCTTGAGATGATGAAAGTTTCTCTCTCTACACTCTCTCTCTCTCTCTCTCTCTCTCTCTCTCTGTCTCTCTCTCTCTCTCTCTCTCTCTCTTTCTCGCTCTTTGTAGGTGTGGGATATTGTTGGCACGGAGCTAAAGCTTAAGAAGGAGCTGACTGGATTGAATCACTGGGTTCGAGCTCTTGTTGCTTCTCAAAATCATCTGTACAGTGGATCCTATCAAACTATAAAGGTTAGAAATGGCCTAAATGTGCTTTCAGAGGCACCTAGATTTAAAAAACAAAACAAATGTAGCTTGGATTGATCATAGAGAATCAACAATATCCTTTAACATAAACAAGCAAGAAGCTATCACCAATCCCCTTATTGTTCACAGTAAATGCAGAAAGTATTGCCTTTTAAAGTTAAATCCAGGCTTGTCATTTCAAGTTGTTTAATTGAAACTCCAGGGAAAGCAAATGTGAGGAAAACTACAGTCCCCTCCTTACGGCTTACATCGCTTGGCAGATAATCCTCAGAGAGAGAGAAAGCAGGCACAGTATTTTAATTCTCGTTTTCCGTGCACTGCATTCCAGAGCTCTTTCGGAGGAAGGGATATTGCTCATCCCTGACTTGTGCAGACCATGCACAATCCATCATTGATTTAGCTATACTAATAGTGTGTAGCTGTCGGAAATTTTCAATATTGATAAAGGGAATTAGTCTCTGAATTAAAAATACAAATACAATTAAAAATACAAATACAAGCTGTAGTTCTGTTTGTAAACCAATGAGTTGCAAGTCAGGTGCAATGTTTACTAGAAAGTGTGTATAGAGTTGAGATGTTGTGTGTTCTTTCCCATCAGATCTGGGACATCCGCTCTTTGGAATGTGTTCATGTGCTTCAGACTTCTGGGGGCAGTGTCTACTCCATTGCAGTCACCAACCACCATATAGTTTGTGGCACTTATGAAAACCTCATTCATGTACGTGCTGTCAAAACTGCAGACCTTACAGGTCTAACACCTGGACATAACCAGGGATTTTTTATATAGATTTTTTTTCCCCTAAATATGTAAAGTTAATGATAATACAATGTAACAAAAGATGAAAAATAAAATTGCATGTCTTTTTGTGGCTACTTGAGCTAAACCAGCAAGCCATCACAGTAACATCTGCATAAAAAATTAATTTTGTTCTCTATATGTAATTAAAATTGAAGTCCGTTATTTATTTTGGGAATTCTTTTTATAAGCAGTTTTCAAATGATTAATTCCCTGTGAACTAGGTTTGGGACATCGAGTCCAAAGAGCAGGTGAGGACACTGACGGGACACGTTGGTACAGTGTATGCTCTTGCAGTCATTTCCACACCTGACCAGACAAAAGTTTTCAGCGCCTCCTACGATCGCTCTCTCAGGGTGAGGGATAAAGTTCAGCTTGCATTTAAATGTAAATGGATCAAAGTCTGCAACCACCTTTCATAATTTTTTCTCTTCAGGTATGGAGCATGGACAACATGATCTGCACCCAGACTCTTCTACGCCACCAGGGCAGTGTGACAGCACTAGCCGTGTCCAGGGGAAGACTCTTCTCTGGGGCCGTAGACAGTACAGTAAAGGTTTGATGTTCTTACATTACTCAGCTTAACATTTTGAGAGTCTGTCTGAGCTTTAATAATGTGTTATACTCTTTAGGTGTGGACGTGCTAAACTCATGAAGAGTCCAACAACATGATTATCTTGAAGAGAACTGCATTGGACCAGAAATGTTCTTTTTTTCTTTCTTTCAAACCATCTGTCATCCTATTGTTTGGACTCGGACATCTGCTCTGCGAATTTTAAGTACACAGCAGAGACAATGTGTGTGCTTGATGTAGCTCTACATACCTTGACAACAGAGCGTTCGCCAGATCCACAAATCATGTTGTGCAACACCCATATGAAGCGCAGCCAACATGTCATATAAACATGTAAACATTGTATTTTCTACACATAATGTCATTTCCAAGTGTTATTGATATAGATGTGAACAATACTGTAAGACTTAAGGTCCAAATATGAAGCTAACTTGTGAGCACAGTCTCACGACTGAGTGCCTAAGCTTCAGTCTGATGCCAGTGGGGATAAACTTAGACTCTTCAACTGAGCTCACTCTACGGCCGTGTTGTCCCAGGGCTGAACGAAGACCTACAAAAAAACAATATGGGCCTGAAACAGCAAAGCATTGTTTGGAGAATGAAGCGCCCGTGACAAAATTTGACTGTGCCAATTGAGCATCCAGAACTGCTGAGATGTTTTTAAACCGTTATGTGACACCTTTGTATCAAACCCTCATCAAACTTTGTGTAAATAACGCAATGTTTCTTTGCCAAAGGCACATGCAATTTCCATGTTTACCATGGAAACCAGGCTACTAGTTCACAATGTAACTAAACCAAGTAGCTTTTAAATCATTTCTTAAATGATTAAGGATAGATTGGTATGATAAGTGTAATACAAGGCACTTAGTAAATATATTCCTGTAGAAGGTCTGAGGTAAACTTAAAAAGGCTTGTTATGTGTCAAAAGCAGCTGCTATTTTGGATATCCTGATGCCTTTTGGTTGCATACACACACAGAGCCTTGTGCCGTATGAAGACAGTTATTTGTATAAACCACATTAGCCAGATTTGATCATTAAAGCTGTATGCATTGGTCATGCTTATATTCAGTGAACAGTCTACTTTATATTCATTTGCTATCTTCTAACATGCAAAATGTGCTGTTGACTCCCTCTAGTGTCCTTAACACGTTTTAGCAGAAGAGAGACGTTTAGGCCCAACTTGTTGGCTTCTTGAAAAGTGCCGTTTTATGTATGTGAAGTAATTAAACACTATAGTGTTAAAAGTTTTTCAGTACATCTGTTGGTGTTCAGTAATGGACAGCTATGAGAATTTTTATATATATAATGTTTATTTAGAGCAGGTGGCTGTTAATGCAGTCACTGCAAGCACACCACTGTTCTCAATGCCAGTCACAGCAGGTATCATACAACATCAACACAATATACAGCCTGCACACATTGGGCAGTGCAGATTCTTTTTTTATATGTCTCTGTAAATAGAATGGAATTGAAAACATCTTTCATTATTAAATAACATCTTGCACCAACAATAAGTTTGACTTCCGTGTTTTCAGAATGCCATTATTTTCTTTGTTTCCCCCCTTGGGTTTTAAAAAAGACAAAAGAAAAACAAACGTGACTGCGGCTGGAATGAGAAAACTTGAAATGTGGAGAAATCAAGTTTTAAAAGAGATGGAGTTTAATGGTACCAAACATCCAGCTATATACAACAGAAGAAAAGGATAGATCTTTAACACTGGATACAGACCCAGTCCTTTGAAGCAGTGGGCATGAGAAAGCTTTTATAAAAGCCATTCCCATGCCAGACATCTGTGCTCTGTCTACAGAGCAGGCCGCAGAAAAAAAAAATAGAATATTATTTTGAACATCTGTTGGACAAAGAGAGACCACATCTCATCTACACGTCAAAACATCAAAGACTTCAGGACAAAATAAAACAAATTAACCCAAGGCACATACATGATTAAAAACAACAACATTGCATAATATACAACTCATTTAATCTGAAGACGTGGCAGTCAAAAAACATCTAAAAAAAAGCTATCTTTAAAAAAACTGTTCTAAAAATGACCATATACAATTCATTCAAATACTGTGTCCAGAGGACGCTTTCTCAAATATATTGTTTCATCAACAAGTCCTATTGATGCCGTATCGTTAAATACTTAAAAACATCTAAAATAACCTCTGCTTATAACTTAAATTTAAAAAAACTTTCTGAAAAACCAGGGAAAGGATTGAGCATGTTAAGGTACTGCAAGTGCGTGGCACCTAGACTCTTACCATTTTTATTAAATTAATACATTTGCATCTCCCTTTTGGGCCCTTTCTCATTTAAATTCCTCAACCGTTACAGGACCATCATTTGGATTATGTGACACTACTAATAATGAGCAAGCAGATTGTCATGGCAACATTAAAGATGGTTAGCAGAGTGAGAGACTGTGTTTGAGCTGGCAATGAGATAATGACATTCAGAGACGTATAAGACGGTTGTGACCAGTGCAGTCATAACAGTAATCTGCGCCAGTCACCATGAATAAAGAGCATGGTAACAAAAAGCATGGTGCATGTCAGCTGAGACCAAACATTAATGCATGTTTAGTCTACCGTCAATGTAATTCTCTGTGACTGTTTAATGCTGTTTTTGGAACAAGTAATGGATAACATACCCAAGCTTAATTGCATCTTAGAATCGTTGCTTTGGTCATTAAGGAAATGTCAGTCTGGACGATATTGGGGGAATGCAATACAAAGCAGGCACACCGTGGTACATTCACACCCTTAAACAGCTATTGACTGCATGCAGGCTTCCAATGGAACTACACCTGTCCAAGCACAAAGACCCTTAAGCAAAGATTGCTTGGGTTGGGTAAAATGCTGAGCTCATCCTTTGCAAAATCCTTCTAAATTCACTACAACACTCATGCATGATTCTTTCATATTCCCGTTTAAAATTAATTCAACAGTTCTCATCCCCATATACGACCGGCTGTGTGTTTTTTAATGCTTTGACTTTTATGTTGTTGGTTCAAAAATAAATCCAAATTGGTCAAATTACATTTTATAACTTTACAGAACTGTTGTATGAAAGCATTATCACACTCGTGATCAGGCTTTTATATTGAATAATCAACCCGGCTGTGTTTTTCAATGGTGAAATCACAGCCATTGTGAAATTCACTACTGCACTGTTGCTTGCATGACTCTAAAATGCATTCACACCTTCTCATTTTGTACTTTCTCCAATGTCCCACATTCCAAAACCCCTCAATGATCATTAACCTCAACTGAAGAACGTTCCTTTTCAGAAACTTTGAGGCCTGCGGTCTACAAAAGCTTACACTGTGTACTACTCTGCTGCAGGTGGCCGAGGCATAAAGGTGTCCAAATATGAGGTCATTCCTAGGCGGCAAATCAGAGCACACTGGCCCATCCCGCTGGCTTCGGGTCAACGCTTCTCACACGACTTGGGCTTTTGTTTGCTTGAGTGTTCGCAGCACTGAGGTCACCTCTAACATTAAGGCACACGGGACACTGCACATGAAGACTGCATGAGGAGAGAGAGGAGGTAAAGGGGAATGTCTGTGCGGGAACAGGAATGTGTTAGATCACATAGGCAGAAAGAAAAATGGGAAAGGATAACAGCACAGCCCAGAGAGAGCAAGCACAGAGCAGGGGGTCGAACAGCCGCTTCAGTCACGACATTCAACACAGCCCAAATACAACACGCTCTGGCGGTGCACAACCAAACATACAGGATATTTACGCCAGCCTTATCATTATTATTATTCTTTTTTAGACTCAATTATATTTTTAGAAAAATCCACATATCTGTCATCAAAGTTTATAGATTTCTTAATGTTTCAACACTGTATGTACCATTGAACATGAAATAAAAACATAAAATATTTATATTCATATATATATATTTATAGAACTGTACTAATGCATGACTCTCACTATGAGATTTTTTTCTTTATAGATACAAACTTTCCTCATGCTTACAATATACACATACCATACTATTTTTTCATATACAGTTGTTATTGTTTTCATATTATTTTACTAGTCATTGCTCATGGTAGATATTCCAAGGACTCTGAATAGAAAAGAACAGACAGTTGAGTATTAAAACCCAACCTCTGCCTCTCCACCCTCTGCTCTGTCTTGGATGTCTAAAGCCCTGGATGGTCTTTTGCCCAGTCCTGAGGTACGTCAGCTAAGTTTGTGCAAACCAACTCGGGGGGAAGAGAGGAGAGATAGGTGTTTTATGAAAATAGGAAAAGGAACTGGAAAAATAAGGGATGAGAGGAGCGTAGGATGAGGAGCAGGAATAAGAGTTTGTGGTTGGTCATTGTGCCCTTGTGCTCTCCCGGGGCCCTGAGGTTGTGTCACAGAGACACAGGCTGTGCTCTTCACTCCAGCATGGCGTCCAGCTGATCGGCGAGGTCATCGAACATGCTGCCGATGTCGTCTAGTATGCTTACTGTGCTCTTGTTTTCACCAATTAAGCTGTGGATCATGAACACATATTGAAAAATTAAAATTTGGAAATAACAGTTCACTTTCACTTTCACAGCAATCATAGCAACCAAGCACTCTACTTTAATACAACCAACAAATCTTTTAAAACGGAATCCAAATGTTAAAAAAATTATTTTAAAAACCAGAATCCAAATGTTAAAAAAATTGTTTTAAAAACCAGGAAGTGTCCCTCACTCTTTTCGTCCATCCTCCTTGATTTTCTCCTCCACGGCCTGCAGAGCCGCAGCCAGTGAGGCATTGGTCTCCTCGATTTTCTGGTGCACGGCATCTGCCGTCGTAACTGCAGCCACAAATCCTGATCCAGTTGAATTGTCCATGGACACACCACTGATTGAAGAGCGAGGGGGCTTTACAGGTGGAGGTGTGGGGATCGGGGTAGGTGTCTGGGGAGTCTGGGGTGTCTGTGGGGTTTGAGGTGTCAGGGGTGTTTGTGGGGTATGTGCAGTCTGGGGTGTGAGAGGGCTTTGAGCCGGTGGGGTGGTAGCGGTGACAGGATTGTTGGTCTGGGCTGAAGCTGTGCTGGCTGCTCTGGTGACTGTGGGTTTGGCTGGAGAGGGTGTGGGAGTGGGGTTAGGTGTTGTATTTAATGACTGCAGAACATTTTTGGACGGTTTCGGTGCCGTGGGAGGCGGTGTGGGTTTCGGTGAAACCGGAGGAGGTACTTTCTTTCCTTCAACTGCACATAAAGAGAAAAGAGACGGGAAGAGAGACTGACTGAGCGGACTTTGATCCGACATAGTCAAATCGCTACAGTTTTTTTTCGGATACTCACATAATTGTGTAAAGACAGGGCAAGTAAATGGGCCACACTGTGTAGTACCTGGGCTGCCAGGTGCCCCGGATGGGCCCGGAAATGGGGCCTTCTTGGTGATGGAAGCCGGTGGTCCTTGTTTCTTCATATGCTGTGACAGAACGGGCTTGGGAGAAACTGGGGGTTTGACAGTCTTGCGCGGGGCAGCGTCAGCGGCATGGCCCTCCAGGTCTGAACATTCCCGACGAGGTGAGTTCTCATGATGTTCCTGTGGCCTGGGCTGCTCTGAAACGGTCACTTCTGACACAGGACGTCTTTTAATGGTGCCAGTCCCATTTTCATAAGGGACAAGCATCTGTCCATCTTGAAGTTCCTCTCCTTCTTTGTCTTTGCTCTTGGGACGTCGCTTGACTGTATTTGACTCTGTGAGGTGAAACTTGGTGCCATTTGGTTGTTGCCTGGCGCTCTGGACTTCCCTTTTCAGCGAGGCTGTGGCATTCACATGTGAAAGCTGCTCCTGGGGTCTAGAGTACTGTGTGTCTGGAACCTCCTCAGTCTCATCCTTGTCCTGTCTAGGTCTTTGTTTGATGGTGAGGTTCCCATCCTCAGCAAATGGTATGTTTTCTGCCGAGCTCCCACTGGAGCTTGGTTGGTTGTCAGTAAGTGATCTGTCCTGCACTGGCTCTGGCCCGGGCTGTGGTCCGCGCTTGGCAGCTGCTAATAACTCTGTAACAGGGCCACTAATGGTTCTGCGCCGATTCACTACTTCACCATCCAGTCCAATGGCATCCCGCTGCTTTCCCCCAACCTGTACAGCAGCATGACATGTTTAGAGAAATTTAATACCGCCATGAAGTTAAGAGACTGTAAAATGAGTTCCCAAGCTAAGAAAACTTTAGATTTAGGCATTTAGCAGATGCTTATATTCAAAGGGACTTACCTGCAAATAGGGACCTGTGGATTTCAGCAGAGCCAGGCCCTTGGCACCCCCACCAATGGAGGACATTTCTAACATAGCTGCAATACTCCTCACACTACCCGCACTGCCTGTGTCCACAGTGCCACCGAGGTCACTAGCGCGTCTTTGTGGTTGGTAGGGAATCTCCAGTAAGGGACCGCTGCTTGTCTCCTTGGGCACCTCTGTCAGATTGCTGCTGGAGCTTGAGATGGCCGAACTTGAACGTTTAGGAGGAGGTGGTGGTGGGCCTTTTTTCTTCTGTCTGAGTGCAAAGGACTGGCTTCGGTTGACATTCTTGTCCACCTGCCCTTTCATTGAGTTGCTTCGTCCCACCCTGTGCTGGACCGTGGCATACTTTCCCCCTGAATCTGTCACGTTTAGCTCATCACGCTCCTGCTCACCATCAGACACAGCATAGCGATTCAGACTACGGGCACGTTTTTTAGACTGACCATGCTCATCACAAGCTTCATCACCGTCTGGTGGCAGGCACAGGAGTGGCACTGAGACAGGTCCCGGTGGTGTAGCATCTACAGTTTCTGCTGGCTGGGAAGCTTGCTGTGGTGGAGACCTTTGATTTGATGATTGTGGTTGAGAATGAGATGATGATGTCTTTTCTGTCTGTTGGAGCAGTTGTGGACCAGGTTTTGGTTTACCCTGTGAAGTGGCAGCAGACTGTGAAGTTGGGGGTTTTGTTTTAGTGGGGGTTTGGGGAGGGGTATAGGGTGGTCCTGTACCTTGGGGATAAGACTGGCGGGGTTTTGGTTGGGCTGATGAGACACTTCTCTGCCCCCCCTGGCTGCTCTGACGCATGGTACGTGCCTCTTTTCTGGGTGGCGCACTATGCTCCTCTGAGTCTCTGCTCTTATTCATGCTGTTCTCATGCAGACTGCGGGCACGCTGCTGTGCAGTCGGGACACTGTTGGTTCTGACTTCTGGGCCATCTTGTGGATCAGCAGGGCGAGTAAGAGCGGCCTGTAACTCGCCACTCAGTTCACTATCCTGGAACGTGCTCATTTTAGGAGACATGCACTCTCCGCTGTCATGGGGTGGACTCTCAATTGCCATTACCTCTTGAGCAGCTGGGGGCTTTTTGCGCGATGTGTTCCGACCCTCTGAGGCCTTCTGGATCTCTGCTAGTTTTTTCACTGCCAGCATAAGCTTTTTTTGGTGTCCTAAGCATGATATGATATGATATTACAGTATTAACCCATGCAATTGCGATTAAAAAAATATTTGCTTGATTAAATTAAATCTTACCAAGCTTTATGATACCAATTTCCTGCAGGTCCTCCCATGTGATGTCAGTGATAAAGTCAATGTTCTCATATCCATTTTGGACCAGAACTTGGTGGTACTGGCTCAGACCAATCATAGATAACCATTCTCCAAGATTTGCCTGTACATATAATAAAATAAATTAAAAATAAAGAGATTTAATGTGTGAAAATATTTCTATATTTTTGTATCTACTCGCCGGTTTTTGTTCAGGTAGCCACTCATTTATGGTGAGTTTGTTTATCTCTGAACTTATCTTCTTTCGATGTCCTGGTTTAGTTACTCCAATGGCTGTTAAATCCTAAAAATACATACAGCAATCCCACCAACCATCAGATCCATATACAATCACATCCAGACAACATAAGACCCTCATACACATACTACAAAATGGCAGACATCATATACATACAATATGAACATTATACTGTATAATGTATCAAATAGACTATTGCTTCATCACGAGACAGGTTAAACATACAATTAAACATATCAGAAGATGGCAAATAAGCTTTTGGATTGTATAGGCTGAGGCAAAATGGCAAATGAAATGAAAATGAGAATAAGAAAACCAGCAGCAAGTGAAAAAACAAGCCTTTTCAGAGTACCCTGAAACATAATTTAGTCTATCCACAAATATATAATTATATAAATAATGAACAAGTCACTCCAAAACCAGTGGTTAAATATAATGAAGGAACAGAAAAGTCTGCCTACAAAAAAAAAAATAGTTGTAATAGAGTAAAAGACTAGGTCTGTTATTTGGCAAATGTTGTAAATAAAATTTTGTTTTACAAGGTATCACTGTCATTAAACTTTCATCTATTCGGATCCACATAAACACATGGCAAACAACTGCATTAACGTTTATCGAAATGTCACACACTATGAACTCATTTGTCCCCCTCTTCCTAAATACTCTCAAAACCTCAAACACCAGTTACAAACAAACAATTCACTACATGATACTGTAATTTGACTGCCATCACAGTGGCACTCTTATTGTACAAACAAACTCCTTTAATGCCTTTTTGAGCCCATACACAATACTTTTTGTGCACTTGATTCATAACGAGTCCTTTTAAAAATAAACTAAAGTAGAGTTTGTGTATATCTTTGCTGTGGTTTGGGTATATGTGTTTTATTTAGGGAATAACGTGTTATTTATCTAATTCAGGGCTCGGGGTACACAACTCTTACCTCTGGGGTCATTCGGCTTATGGTAGGAATGTCATAGCCGGCGCTGATGAAGTTTTGAGCGTAGACCTGCAGTTGAAATTCACTCAACCATTGGATAACAGCCTCTGAGCTCTAGAAGAAAAGATAGGTGGTAGGCTATCACTGTTTCGGTCTTGTGGCGGAGGGATATTAAGGAGGGAGGCCAGGCCAGCAAACTTGAAAGTTTGTTTTTTGCTTCATTAAATAGTTAATTGAGTTAAAACCTGACACAGCTCCTCTTTAGCCTTGGGCTGATATTAAACATCAACCTGATGGTTTACCTAGTGGACACAGGAATAATTTGATGGCTGCAATTTCCTATGCACACGGTGTGGCCTATATAGTGTATTTGGCTTAATTTGTTTTATCTTTATTCATTTGATTCTAGAAAAACTGAACTGCAATCAAAAATACATTGCAATTCTGTGTAGGTGTATGAAGGAGGTAGGTAGCCGAGAAAACAGATGGTCTTTCAAATCAAAAGTCCAGCATGAAGCATCTCTACTCAGCAGCTCCAGAAACCTGCTGGGAAAAATATGGCAGCTACATTCCTCTGTTATGTCTCTAAACATAGGGACTTATTTAGCAGGTCTTAAATGATATTTCTGTAAAGCTGAGTCAGATCTATTCTTAATTTAAATGAATTACAAAAATGATAATAGAAGCCTAAATATGCCTAAATATTTGTATTATTTCACCAACAATACCGATAAAAGAGTAAAAAATTACCAACTAGACATAAAGCTGTTCCAATTCTCCAACCACAAATCTAGACAGAGAAACCCAAAATTGTCACATACTCAAAAATAATATCCACACTCTAATCTAAATTCCTGGGTATACTCTGAAAAGAAACAAAAAGTGAAAATTGCTGCAAATAAGGCAGTAGCTGAAATGGACTTGCAAAGAAAATGTAATGCATGTTTCAAAATGGTCAAAGCTGATCAATATTAAAAGGCTGTTCCAGCCGATAGAAGCCTGGAGGTGTGGATGGTGTGCATGGAAACCTGTGGAGAAACCCACTCACCGTGTCCTGACCACAACCCAGCGCTCGCAACACCGATGAGGCCAGCTGTGAGAGGAATTGCTGGGGAAGCATTCTGGACGTGCCGGTGAAAGTGCATATATGTACGTGGCAATGTGTGCATGAGTGCTTGTTTGAGCGTGATGTAGGAGGACAGTGTGATCAGATCTGAGTTTGAAGTCTTCCTACCTTCCCTTCGGACTGCGCCTCCCCTTTCCTCTGGGACGCCGCCTCTCCATACGGCTGCTCGTGAAGCGGGCAGCTTGACAAACTCTGACTACGTGAGGAGGTTCCTAGAAGAGCCATGAGATCATTCATACACATTGGAGCATGGTCATCACACAACCTATCCTTTCAACCAACAAGCCCTGTTAGCCAATCACTTCTCTGCGATGATCCCACCCACTGCTATTAGTGCAACCATCTGGCACTGAAAAAGTAGCCAAGTTTCTAATTTGTGAAGAATACTTTGCAAGGGATGAAAAAGGCAATGAGCCTTTGCACGAACCTTTGTTGGTAGAAGCTGGAGGATGATCCAGAGACTTGGTCTGCTCCAGCAGGTGTTCTTTAGCTTTGGCAGATTGGGACAATACTGTTGCCAGAAGCTACAGGGTAAACATAAACATTCAAAATCTATGCTAATATCAATTGGTGTCCTGAAAATCTATCATGAATTTTAAGAATAAGCAACAATGTCTCTACAACACAAGCAACTTCTCAAATGAAATCAAAGTCTGCATAGTTTCTGGTTGATGTTGATCATTTATGGTCATTAGCAGGTCCGTACTGGCTTACTTTCTAGCAAGTTGGCTAAATGTGTAAATCAGTTTGCCCTATTTATGACTACAACACAACCTTGTCTAAACTAGTGGGTGGATGCCCGTTTAAAGGAATTATACATTCCAGATTAAACTGGTCAGCACATTAACATTTATTAAATTTATTAATTTTTTATATAAATTTATTATTCAGAGAGTAATAAATGTTGACACACACAGCTATATAGAAAATATCGGTCATCTCTATAGACAAATGAACCATTATATATTTATTTAAATCCATATTTAATCATATTTGCATAAATTGATTAGATTCCATTAAAAAATTTAAATTAAAGTAAAAAAAATGAAAGTATCAACATTTATTGATTTACTTTGTGTTTTTTATCTTTAAACATATTAGTATTTATAGTTTTTATGTACATTTTTGTTACAGTATATATATTTCATTTTTGAATATTTGTTTTTATTCTTTGTTGTTGCAATATTAATTCAGTTAATAGAATATATATAGACAAATATGAAATAGAAATAATTTACAAGTTTTAGTTTCAGTTAACTATAATAAACTGGATTTTATCGAGGTTTGGGTTAGATATGTTATCTATGTATTTAAGCCTTAATCATATACATAATTTGCAAAATTGCAAAAGTTTTATTAGGACCTTTTATAGAGATTATCAGAACAACATTTTACCACATGTTATATATGTAACTCTGTATTCGCCAATAATTAAATCTACCAAAAGCAGTTAAAAGATACATTTTTTATGTCATTTATAATTGAATATTTAATCAATCATCTAGGAGCGTCGTTTCAGAGGTTATTTAAATGATAGTTTCTCTTCAAGAATGTATCTACATTCATCTACCTAGACTTTGAATGTCAGGGTTGCTCACCTTGACTCCCTCTGCCTGTGCATGAAGAATATTGCTGCTGCCTGCGCTCTGTCCGCTGCCGGAGGAACGGGCACTGGCCACACTGCCTGAGCTGCCCACACTACTGCGGTCACCACCTGGAACAACAACCCCCAGCAGACACAAACAGTCAGTCCAGTCTGACCGCACCTTCCTGAAGCCACCTGTCACATCACTCTGAACTTCCCCACTGCAATGCACTGAATACACAGAATGGACGACTGACACAGGCATCAGGTACCATGTGAAAAATGATGAGTGACTAAATGACCTACATGACTAACCAAAGACAAGGTGACTGATGGACACAGAACATGTTGGCATATCTGCTAACATAAGACAGACAGACACGCGCTGTCTTTACTGAAAATGTACAGACAGATGTTTGGATTGCCTGTACTGTATGCTCACTTCATGGATGTTACTTATCGCTAAACAGATGAGAGACTTTTGATGCGCCTACACGCCTGCATCTGAGGAGTCTGAGCAGGAGCACCCAGAGTGTGGCAAAGCAGGGGGAACTGTGAGAGAAGAGGAGGGTGGAGACGAAGGGGGCAGTCCTGCTCGTTACCTGCCACAGGTTTGCGCAGTACCCAGATTTCCTCGTTGCTGCCACCATGGGGACCACCGGCTGGGGTGGGTGAGCCGTGAGGACTGGAGTCTGAGCCGCGAGAACCTTCAACACAGAAACCATCATCATCAACTGTGCCCTGGCCTGACCGCCTGTCGGGGAAGATCTCTAGACTGGTCGGGCAGATGGGAATCTAAGCTGTACTCAAACGCTTTAAGTCTCTGTCTACAATACGTGGGCAAACACGCATATATGTATATACTGTATACCTAAAACAAATATATATGAACATTTATATAAATGAGAAAGAAATATGTACCGTATATATGCGTATATACATATATATATATATATGCACTGATTTACAGATACAGATAGGTAGAACATATATAATATATACAGGGATATATGATTATATATGTAAAAAACTATAAAACAAGAGGAATTGCAGTGCATTACAGGAGCAGAGTTCATTTGGAAATCCAGAGACATAACCAGAAGTGTACATTAATGTGCTCATATACAGACAGGTTCTTCTCATAATGCGCTTTAATCTCTAAGGAATGAATCAACAATGTCTCACTTAAGTCTGCAACATATAATGTTCTGTTTAACATTACAAGGCCCACATGGAATCTGCTATCAGATTATTTTGCAGTTGACTTTGCAAAATTCTGCTGAATGGATTTTAACACAAGAATACAGAGTAACACATTCTTAATGGAAGCTTATATTTCATGTCAAGTTAAATGTAGTAAAACACACAAGTGGTATAAATTATGCAGACTTTCTATGGCAATCCAGTTCAAGATGCCCATTCCATGTGGGCCAAATTAAAACAGATTATCTAAGGCAAACGTGTTCATATGTTAGGTTATCTTATCCCACATACTATAAGGACATCCACATGCTTCTTTAAAATCGCTTTATACGCATTCTCTGAAAGAATCAGTGTTAGTATTTGAACGAACAGACCAGAGACAGTGGAGAAATGAAACAAGGACATCACAAAAGGACGGATGGATGCGGAGCTGCAAGTATGGATGGTGAGAGAGTGGCTGTGCATTCCCGTCTAAACAGAGTGAATCCCAGGTTTGGTCATCACAGAGATAAAAAGACCGGGAAAACTTAGGCGTAAAGAGGCGACATTCTCTTGTGCTGGTACTAGGAACTTACTAGTAAAATCTGGGTCATTGTTGGCATCTAAAAAAATAAATCAAAGACCAAAATAATTATGCGAAATAAAATGAATTGCTTGAACAAAAAAATAAACATTTCAGAAAACTTTAAGGAATTATTCAGGATTGTATGGAGATCAAAGAAAAAAAGACATTTTAAGATATTCCTTAAAGCTTTGTGAAAAAGAATAATAATACAGTGGAGACAGATTAGGGGATCTGTACCTTGTCCACTGTGTGGCTCTCCTGAGGTGTTTGGGGACCTGTTATAGCCAAAGGAAGTAAAAAGTGGCAGATGGGAATGTGGTGGCGGAGGTGGAGGAGGCGGCAGGATATGAATCTCATGATACGAGTCCCCATTCACCATGGCAACGGCGGGCGACACAGGGCCGCACACCGGCGCACAGAGCTGTATCTTTTGATACTGTTGGGTACAAGTGACTGAACTCCATGAACCTGGATACACCAACACAGCACCCACCACCACAACAAACAAAAACAATTACACATAAGAGAGGGAAAGCAAATTAACGAAACACAAAAATCACCACAAAGCATAAGATTCAAAACAGCAAAACCATAAAAGCAAATCAAAAGGAAGATTTAGAAAGCTGCTTCTGAGCTGTTACATGTAAATGGACCGAAGTGTGAATGCATTTTATTGAAACGATAGTTTACCCCAAAATGAAAATTCTGTCATCATTTACTCACGTTTTAAATCCATACACATTTCTATGATCTGATGTCCACAATGAAAGATATTTGATGAATGTTGATATTTTATTAATATTAGATGAATGCTTGTAACTTAACAGTTTTTGGTTTCTATCGACTACCATCGTAGGAACACGCACACAAACACGTATGTGTGTACATGTGAGTTTGGTTTAACACAAAATAAGTTATATCGAAGAAAATAGGACATGTTTAGTTACAAGCATTCATCCAAATATCTCTCCCTCCATTAAACCAAACAGAAATTGAAAAAGATTTGGAACAACAAGAAATAATTATGACAGAATTTAAATGTTTGGATAAACTACGCATTTAAACAAGATTAAATCATTTTTATATCAGTCTTTACATCTTACTATTTACAGGCACACCCCTTGTATTATTGTTAATTTTACTCGTTTACATAATTAAATACTCAATTTTTGAAACGTAAGCAATGTGTGAGGGCTTGGGTTAGTGGAATGAGTTGGAGAGGACGGTGGATGGTTTTTGTGAAATACAAAACCTTAATACATTTCATAGGGCTGTTCAATAGGTGCCGGAAGACAAGAAGAGTAATTAACAGATTTCTATCTTCACCAGCTCTTCAAATGAGTAGTTATGTATGTGTGATTTTTTCAGTGAGTCTGTGTGTGGGTGAGCATGTGAGGCAGATATCTGACCATTTATGGTCATGTACAGTAGGTCTTATTAGGGAATAAGGAGGAGTACACATGTGTACAACGGTAATGTCTCAATTCTTCTTGTTTAACAAAACGATATCTACACATTCTTAAAGCTAGGGTAGACTGTGTTCTTTATAAACTCTTGTAAAACTTTACAATAACTGAATTTGGTAACATTTACTAATTAATTTGCTAACATAAAAAGTCAAACAATACATCTACATCATTTACATATTGTGTTAATTTCAGTATTGACTAAGACATTATAGAAATAAACTTAAACATTAGGTTGCACAATGAACTAATATGAATAATTGACTTGACATTACCTAAAAATAATACATTTCATTATTATTCAATGCATTTACTAGTTTTAATAAATAAAACCTTAAAAGAATTTCTCAAATTGACAGCAATCAATCATTCTAGTTGTTATTATTATAAATATGTATTAGCAAATGTAAATATTCACCCAGTCTATGCATTGGGAACAATATATATATGCAATAAATTTATACTCCCTGCACTCTCTTTGCATATAAACAACAAACCTACAAAATGCCCTAGCTGAACTTACAATTTACTTTTTATTATTGTAATGTACTATGCCTTGCTTTGTAATGTTTCTGGCATTGAACAAGAGGTGACATCTTACATGTTTAAAAAAACAAGTCAGGAAATTTTTTTGAAGAAATGTGAAATGAGTGTGAGAGCTTCAGTAGTAGAGCCGTACAGATGCAAACACAGACACTGATACTAAGTGAAGAATGAGACACAATGAATACACAGATAATACCAGCCTCTAATCCCCAAACTGAACTATAGACATAAACCCACAAAAACTTTCCATGTGTGACCAAAGAATTCTGCGCATACCCTATGAGAGTTCCCGTGAGAAACTTAGAGGCAGATCTATCCCCCATATAGCAATATTTTCCCTGTTGTGCTCTGTTTGTTTCTAAGTCTACATAAAGATATGTCCATGAAACTATAGTATAATGTCATATTACCCAAATTTCTACATTAAGTGTTCATTAACTGAAAAGTTTTACTGTAGACCGCCAAACCAAAGTTTAAGATACTTACTCAATTAATAATATTTTCTAATAACAATATACGACACGAAACAAAGCAATGGTAACTACAGGTATTATGTTGTGGGTATAAAGTTAACAAATAAAATACAATATTTTATAACTGATCATCTTCAGTGTATCTTCACATTTTGACTGGAATTGCAGAAATGTTTTCTTGTAATTTGGTCAACTAGCTTCTTAAGATCTCAAACTGAGATGCTTTTTAAAGAATTCTAAAAGTGCCCTATTCCATGCTCTTATTGGTATTTCTTTCTTCAATGATCAGTCATAATCAGCCCTCCATTTCAAACATAAACAACAAACTAAATAACATGTAAGTTTGGTCTTGAATAAAAAAAACTGTATGTTTCCAAGATATGTTTTTGATTATTAAATTTAATTTCAGAAATTTAGCCCCACACCCTCAGATGAAAATGAGTAACATCTGTCAAGTATCCCCAAACTTTTGACCAAAAATGTATAGTAGTTCTTTTGCCCAGTAGAGGGCACGATCCATAGCCAGTCCACAGCATAACCAGTAGTCCTAATCAACACCTTCTATCTGACATCATTATCAGCACAATACAAAAGACAGTTAGAAATAGATAGTCGAGTGATATACTCAAAATTTCCCTAAATGAACAAGATGGCTCTGTGCGGCCTTTCTGCAGTTCACATGAGCAGTAGAAACATATGGCTGAAAACAGAATCAGGCTCATGTGAGTTCAGCAGTAACGCTTGTGCATATGTCAGTGAATGCAAGCTTTGAGCAAAAAGCAGAACTGACCCGCCTGCTGTCCTCTCTTACCCGCTGCCCCGGGTCTCTTACTGATCACCTCCACAATGCTGGAGGGGAAGTAGCCCACTCTGTCATTTCCTGTGCGGTTGTCATGGATGCAGCCCTTCCATCTTCCATCGGAATGTTGCTCCAGCACCTTGTGATAAATCATTAAAATAATCAGCTTTATAATTTAATATGTATAATGGATCTGATTGGTTTTTAACACTGACATTATGGAATGCACAAATATCTTTATTCATCAGCAATCTAATAATAGCCATAATACATTAATAAGGGGTTTACTTGCAATAAATGTAAACACGATTTGTTTGGTGAATTATAATATAAACACAATTACAAGTAAAAACTGAAAATTTTATTGACATTTTTATGGTATCTTAAATTCTGGTAATATGTTGGGGAACAATCAATTTTAAATCTGGGTCCAAAAGACAAATGAGTTCAGAACCATTGATCTGTGATGAAACATGGGCAACACTGCCCTCAGCTGACTAACTCAGAAGTACACACAAACAACTGCTACTATTACACAAAATATATAATTAAAATGTGTTATAATGAACTCAAATAAAAGGTAACCATTCACATAACAAATCATCAAAGCCATAAAAATGTGAGCATTACCGTGATAACATCTCCAGCCTTTATGTTAAGGCTAGTCAGGTCGTAATTGTTGCAGTAGTCCTTTAAGGCCCTGACCTGCAAGGCTGCCGAGGCATCTGAATTATGATAATCAAACATACATCACAACATACTTTACAGATGCATAGAGTGTGTCGGAAAAATTGTTACTCTTTAAAAGTATATTTATTCACCTCGTAGCATCTGTTTGATCTCACGGCTTGCCTGGGTAGCAGTGAACTGGTAGACGATGTCAAGTGCTGTTTGGCTATATGTGTTTCTCACAGCTGCATTAATGCCACTCTGTTGGTTGTATGTCAAGACATATAATGTTAAGGACCTATAGACAAACTGACCTATCTTATGTATTTTTGAGGTTAGTTCACAAAAAAAATCTCTCATTCACTCACCTTTAAGTGGTTTCAAATCTGTATACATTTCTTTGTTCTGATAAACACAGAGAAAGATATTTGGAAGAATTCTTGTAACAGTAGCAGTTATTGGAGTCCATTGACTATCAAAGTACGAATAAATATATTTAATAAATGTTCTGTTGAATACAAAATGTGATATTTTGAAGAATGTAGGACAGAAAAAGCTTTTTAGATTTTTTTTCTCAGTACTACTGAAGTTAATGGGGTCTGGTTACAAGCATTCTTCCAAATATCTTTCTCTGTTTTCAACTTAACAAAAAAATGCATACAAGTTTGGAACAACTAGAAAACAACTACAGAGTCCTGTCATAATGACAGAATGACCACTTTGTGGTGAAAATCTAACCTAAACTTTAGCCAAACTTTAACATACACCTAAAATGTAATTTCATATGTTTGATATTTTGGCTACACCACAATGATTCTTACTGAGTAAGAAATTATTATTAATTTTTTTTTACCCTGGATATACTAACAGGAGAATAATTTCTATAAGACAATATTTCGTTCATGCTATAAAAACATTCAGACCAGCCAGAGGTTTTGCGTCATCAGAATCAGAATCTGAAGTTGCCATCGACAATTTTCTGTATTGTGACATATTTCATAGTGAAATGGATTCTTGACTATTGAAATTTTTGGAAAAAATTATGGCATCCATAAACAGAGCTTGCAGATAATGTATCAGTTTAAGAATGTTTTAATATCACAATATTCATGTGATAGATATGTACTTGAATTATTTACCACAAAACCATTAATGTCCACTAACAAAGTAAATATTTGCTATAAATTATGGATCAACACATTGTATGCCTCTGTCTACTTACATCCAGCAAGAGGCGCACCACATCAGTCTTCCCACACAGTGCTGCCTCATGTAGGGCCGTGCCCGCTTTAGTCTGCCTGTTGATGTCGATGCCAGCCTGTATCAGTAATCTGTTATGAGAGGATAATATTAGTTACCACTGTTGGCTCAACTACTGCGAACAGTGGTAATACAGCTACAACATCAGAATAAATAGGGTCACCTACTGCTAATCAATAACCCAACTATTATTTTGCAGTAACAAGTATTATATTACTATACCTTATATGGAGGAATGAAAGCCATAAAGACAGATCCATCATCAAGATGATTTATGAGCTGGGCCAGTAAGCAAGTGCTGTTTTAACCACCCAGAAAACCAAATACTAAAAACCACACCATGTAGACCATCAACCATAACATCTTACTTCATGGCAGTAAGTTTCTCTCAAAACAAGCACAAAACAATTCCGTTGTGACAAAACACAGTACTGTATTTTGCAAAAGCCTAATGAAACCATCATCCATCATTGGCAGGACATCAGCAAACACAGCTGGTCATTGCTCATGACAAAGTAAGAAAATGCCAACATGGCCTGTTTCAGACAATATCCTTTGGTAAGGGCCGGCCCTGTACCTCTGGGGGCCCTAAGCAGGATAATTTTGGGGCCCTACCTTATAATTAATAGAGATGGATTGGCATCGCAAACCAGTGCAGAGGGATCTACAATGATGTAAAGGCCATGTTCATAATTGACAGAAGCACGCTTTGCAATGTAATGACTTAAACCACCAGTGCTGTTAAGGCGACCCCCTAGCGGCGGCAGGGCCCTAAGCAGCCGCTTAGTTCGGCTATAGGGAGGGTCGGCTCTGCCTCTGGTGCATGACCTCCTCTGAAAATACAAGAGATTAAAAAACATATTGACTGTCTGGGTGAGGATGTGTGCACTGGGAGGCCTATTTGTGTGTCAGAAAAGGGCTGGATGTCACGTAGCATCGGCTCAAATTGAAGACCACCAGAGCCGCTTGGACAAGCATTCCTGCTAGCGGGTAAACGGCAGTATTCATATAATCTAATTAATGCTATAAAATTATTTAAAAATGAACATGGTGGTGACAGCATTGTAATATAAAGGTTACTATGTTAGCATTGTTAGAATACATTTCCTTCACAGATATGAAGAACAAAAAAGCACGCCGTCATATTTTTCCCTCACTACATCCATCTATTTAGAGCCAGCTACATGTGTTCGGCCTCTAGGGCTGCTGGATTAATGATGTCATTAACATTATTGTGATAGCCTTGTCAATGATGCTGAAACCTAAGCATTCACATGGCTTATAATAAGCTTCAGGCTCATCAGAGCTGTACAGACAAAAAAATTAGACGGGTGTGGGTGCTGTAGTCACCTCTAGCTATGAATGTGTGATGTTTGTGGTTCTTATTTAAACACGTGGCTGTGCAGACAGGGCAATTGATGACAAGTGTCAACATACAGCGTCTGCAATGCATCTTAATGCTTTCCAACATGCAACACAAAATGAAGCTGACTGCTTTGTGTCCTTTTATAGTTTGTCGATGCTGATGTTGAGACATAAATCCTAAATCCATGTCACCTTTTTAAGATCAGTATACAGAACTTGTCTTGACAAGTAACAGAGACATGGTGACATCTGCATTTTGGCTGTTGCATTTAAGTTTAGTAAACCATAAGCTTGAGTGTGAGCCTATTTTTTAATTAATTAATTAATTAATTAATTAATTCATTCATTCATTCATTCATTCATTCATTCAACTTGTGACAGATTGCTTTCAAATTATACTGTTTATTACAATATTGATAAAATATCTAATAAAATACAAACAAAATTATAATATTCAATTTAGTATTAGAAAGGAAGAAACCGAAGGACCGTGCTGTTCTCGCTCTGATCATGGAGGACGTCTAGCTGTCACAATGATGGATGACAGTGTGTGTCTTCGGCTAGGCTGACCCAAAAGGAATATGGTCAGGAACATGCACACAGTGCCTTTTAACACAAATAGGTGCACATTATAAGGTTTAAGATGCCAAAGAGAACATTCGAACATTAACTAAATCCAGTTTGTGTATCGATACAGGAAATGCAAAACTCGAGTCGAGTTCTGGAGCTATGGATTTATCTGTCCTGTTTTTAGATATTGGACTCTTGCAGGACTCGATATAAATGTACACAAGGAGCTCTGAGCATCTATATGATAATGCAGCGGAAAGTCATGATGATCGACAAACAGCTCATGAAAGGATTTAGCCAATTTCTAAGCTTCAGGCCAAATCAGATAATGCTCACATCTCATAACACACATGCATGCGTACACACACACACACATGCAGATCAATGACACACATAGACTGAAACAGTTTGTAGCCCAGTTGTGTGATTAACAAGAGCTGAAATAAATATGCATTTAGGAATTCTAATCCCATTTATTTATTAACTTTCCTCTGGTGTCGCTCGGGCAAAAATGGCCTTTCTGAACCTGAGGTGATATATGGATATAGAGTAAACCTCCTGTCCTGACAGGCTCTGAATTCACGTCTATTGCACTGCAATTGGCTGGTCATTATCAGTGAATGGGTGTCTGTTTGCATAATGTCTCTTCATAAAGCACGAATCCATTTACAGACACACACAGGAAAGTCTGCACATCATCACATCAATCAAGCTCATATTATTATGATTAACAGTTTCCGGACCTCCATCAGTCGCGTCCCAGAGCTCCATTCAATCACAATGTTTTGGATTATTTTAATGATTAAGTGTTCTTAACCAAAATGAAGACATTGGGTGGTAGCTCTGATTTACTTCTATATTTGATAATAATAATATGACTAATCTAGAGTGTATTTGGTCATGAAACTCAAGCCTTCCAATAGTCACTATCCTAAACTGTGATGTTAAAAATCCTATTACATTTACAATACAATAAAGGAAAAAACTACTAAATATGTATTAATGTGTGTAACTATTTTTTTACATCATTATTATACTTAAACATGATTAAACTCTTATTAAACATGTTAATGATGGTATAGTTCTAGTATTTACCAGCAGGGAATGGGCCCATGCTAGCAAGCCACGCTGTTTTTATTTTGCTTATACTTGGTATTTTACAAGAAGTTTGAAAGAGGCATCTACATAAACTATATTCCAATCTCAACAATTAGTTAAAGAGTATATGACTTCACTTTACATCCAAACAAAGTAAACAACTATACCAACATGTGAACTCATGAACAGAACAGAACTAATTGTGATCATTCCATCTTAGCAATGATTCATGTTTTCTAATTCCACGTAAGCGTTCCTGGCCCATTCAGAACTGCTTTGTTTTTAACTCTTAATCGACACATACTGTGTATGAGACACTTTATTTAATGCATTCCCATGATGTTACAGTAATGCCCATGTATCGTTAATCACAAAACAGGAAGAATAAATCCCCCAGCCTGTATGTTATTAAAAATGTGCATTGCTTTTTTGTATCGCGTAAGCATGTATTTTCTGTCAGTGGTTCAAATGTACAGTACATACATTTATTGATATGACCTTGAAATATGATATAGTATTTTAAGCCAGTCTCAGAATTGTCAAGGACCAAATCAATACTAAAAATATAACATTGCCTATGTTTCTACCGTGCTGACTTTGAACGCACACTGCTGCTATGCTTCTGAATGATAAAATTACCTTTTTGTTTGAAATTCCATTTTTTTGGAAACAGGAATGCAAATATCCTATTATAAAACATCCTTGTGTAAATTCAGCCTTATAACCACTTTATATTTTGTCAACCAAATTAATAATACAAATAAGAGAAAAACTCACTGCTCTTTGCCAACCTATAGAGGGCATCTCTCTCTATTTCCTTGCTCTGAGGTCTCACCTGATGATGTCGATGTGCCCGTTCTTGGCGGCGAGGTGCAATGGGCTGGTGCCGTTTGGATCAGTGGAGTCTCCGGGTTTGGGCTCTAACAGAGCTGCACACATGTTACTACTCAAGAGCAGCTGGACCACCTGCCGGGCGAAAAGACCATCACACATCGAAGTACCACACAAGCCAATTAGGGAAAGGATGAAGATATAAAAGTACACCGACAGTGACCAGAAACGTGACTCACCCCAACACGGCCAAATTCACAAGCCAGGTCCAGTGGGGTTTTCCCGGCGTTATCAACTATGCAGGGGTTCGACTGATGCTGCAGAAGCATTTCGGACTGAGGGCAGATAACCAGCTGTTAGCAGTGAGCAGTAAACTAAATGATAAGACACATTAGGACAAAAGAAGCTTGATCATATCATTGACTCCACAGCCTAATCGGAAAGTTTTCAAAGTTAAAGTTTACTTGAAAATAAAAATCGGTTTATAATTTACTCTCCATTCAATCATTTCAAACCAGTATTGCTTACTTTTTTCTGTAGAACACAAAATAAGCTATTTTGAAGAGTGTTCTGGGAACTGGCACCTATTCACTTGCATTGCATTTGTGTCCTTACAATTGTGAATGGGTGCCATTGATGGTCTGTTACTAACTTCAAAATAACTTTATTGTTTTCTGTGATATGTGTTTGAAACGAAAGGGGAGAGTAATTTTTTTGGTGACTATCACTTTAACAGTGACGACTGGCAGTCAAAAGTAATTACAACTAAGAGTCACATCACTTCATTAAACACACTTTTTTTAAGATCACATCTTAACTTACAACATTTAGCCTTTAACTAAAATACCAAAACACCATTTGCAAGCATCCTACGACTACTAAAGGCATGTGTTGCAAGCAGAAACAACACCTCTTTTTTAATCAAATTTAATTCTCTTTTATTCATTATTCATCTCTGTTTACTTGTATACTAGTGCTCATCCAAAGTATTGTGAACCTCTCACAAAGGTGTTTGACAATCTAGCTTGTTTTCACAGGTTCTGGTTGTCAGAATCCATAACATATGCCAGTTCCGTAATATCACACCAGTGTCTCTCTAAAGCCTTTGAAGAACAGTTGACCTGGCAATGTGTGCTTACCACCTCATAGTGTCCATGCTGAGCGGCCAGGTGTAGGGGGATCTGACCCTCATCAGACTGACCGTTCACGGAAGAGCCTGACTTTAACAGCAGCTTCATGGGCTCTGACTTTCCCTGCCATGCTGCGTAATGCAGAGGCCGCATCCCTGGAAGAACAGATGTACCTTTAATACATTTATAGTACATTTATGCATTTGCATTCGTACATTTTATCTATACATTTTATAAGTCTGCGTGTAATCTGGAGAACCTGTGACCTTGCTAGTACCAACAGACTCAAATTTAGAGTTAAAGTGATTCACAAGGCAATTTTATTTGTGTGCCAAAAGTTGTTTAAATACTTATTTGATTTCCCATCTGTTGACTCAATGATAGTTAACCCAAAGAAGAAAATTATCATCATTTACTCACCCATTAATTTTCTTGTTTCTGCAGAACACAAAAGAAGATGTTTTGAATAATGTTATTTTTATTTTTAAACAAACAGCAGTGGCACCAGTATACTTGTTGTATGGACATAAACAAATACGAGTGAATAGATGCCAGTTAAAAAATGTTCAAAATATCTTCTTTGTGTTTTTCAGAAGGGTACATTTAGACAGTATTTTCCTTTTTTTCTGTTCTGGTCAGTAGTTTATCAATGTTTTTCTGATGGTACCTTTCTGGTCTCTAATGTCCACTAAAGCTTGACATTCCAGGAGCAGTGATATAACCTCCACATTCCCATTCAGTGCTGCGTGATGCAACGGCGAGAATCTGTAAAGAGATAAATGTACACAGTCAATATCAGTGCTTAGAATGCCATAAACGAGACTCATTCATAAAATTAAACACAACAAAGAAACATTTAAGACAAAGCATATAGCTATAGTATTACCTCTATCTTGTTTTACATTACATATATAAGTGCTTCAGCTAAATGACAGCTGTTTTACACAAATAAAGTCATTCTGAAATTTTTTTATTAGATGTTTTCTCTAATTTAGTCTATAAATAAGGAAATAGTTTATAGAAGTGGGCAATTTAGAGTTATTGCCCACTGGATTGCCATGGAATCTAATTTACATCAGATGAAGGACCACATTTATATCCAACAGTAAAGAATGTACACAGAACGGAGCTTGCAGCCCAAAGTGCAGCTATAAAAGGCTACATCACCTGAATTCAGCGAGATTTACTGAACAGAACGCAGTTTATGTGTATGTCACAACGTATTTTCCAATGCATTCATTGATATTCAGTGTGTTACGTGCCAAAAATAAGCTCTGTGCCAAAACGCTTTGACGGCACAGTGTGAAATCAGTAACCTGTTAATAAGGGCAGTAATAAAACATCTGCCACTTACACGTGTCGTGTAAAATGGGCTCAACACAGCATTTAACAGATATTAATCTGTCTCCTGTTGCCCTTGCTATCTCACATCCTCAAGCTCAGGTCACATTGGACTAGGACTTGATTATGACTAAAATGATAATTTTGATTACTTGCAGAATTTTAAGATTTTTACTATTTAACGTAATTTAACTTGTACTTTGGAAACAAAGTCCGTAAATATATACAGGAAGTTATAATTGAGTATAATACTAGTCAATGCAACACTGAACTCAAATAAATAGAATTTATAAGTACAAATATAAATGCATTCATTCAGATAAATGATATCAAAATAAAATACAAAATTTAGATAATCCTTTGAAAGTTGAACATGGCAATAACACAATTTTTTATATTTAATGGATACCAACATTTTTATTGAAATGGGTGCACAAACAATAAAACAAGTTTAAAAAAAGAATAAAGATAGAAAAAAATATTTTTCCAAACCCAGGTATGCACATGTGTAAAATGAGGTACAATTCTGTGCCCTCAACTTACTAGTGCAGATTATTTTTTATAAGTGGAGCAAACTGAAATCCCATATTGGATTTTCAGTAACACCTCGATCTGTCATAGGTGTGTGAAATATGCTGTATCCATGGCTACGGTTGTGCTGGCTGCTGCCAGTGCAGTGAATGTAAATGTGTGCATTGTAAAGCCTCTGAATGCTATGCCTTGAAGTGAGAGTCAGACAACTCGGAGCAGAATACTAAACACACGGGAACCCTGTCTGACCTCTCTCTCTCACTGGCACAAGTATGCAGGTTTGCACTATGCCAATGCAGCAGTGCATGCTGGGGGATGGGCCAGAAAACCCCACTCGCCCCGCTGAACCTCCCCCTTCTTTCTAGGTCTGAAAACACAATCTCAAGGCATGCCATTTTTATTGTTTTCCCCACTGTATTAGAATGCAGGGTACATAAGGCCATGTCCCTTTACATACAGTCTTAAAGCATGTCTTTCTCAGGTGTCTTTCACTTTAGGGCCAAACAAAGGTAAGCTCTCTCTCTCTTTCAGACAGAAATACACTCACACATTCTGCCTGACCCACTTTTTCTAATGAGGATACTACAGCCTAAGGCATTTCCTCCAGATGAAACCCTCAGCTTAAACATGTCCCATCACTCACTAAGCATCATGTCTAATAAGATACTGTTCCCATCATCATCATCAGGTTCTGAGCAAACTTGATTTAAAAATAAGACAAAAGACCCTGTTTTTGTTGGTTTCTATTGAAATGCATTTGAGTCAGCTTGTAAAGTTGATATTAAAATATGTGATATTTTAATCCAGATGTTGTCATCACCACTTAACCTGTATGACTTTGTTACTCCAACAAGACACAAGTGAATGTATTTCAAAGAATGCTGGTAACTGGACACCCATCGCTTGAATTTGCATTGTCAATATAACATACGTGAATGGGTGCCACTCCTGTTTGATTCCTTTTGGGTTCTGCAGAAAATAGAAAGTCATACAGGTTTGAAATTAAAAGAGAGAAGTTAATGATGGCACTTTTTTGGAGAATTTTATGATGTTTTCTGTTTGTTTTACAAAATGATTCCAAAATAATTAATTTATTAATTATTAATTTATTAATAAATTACCTTTTAATCGCATATAAATGTCAGACTTTCAATGTGGTCCAAGACTTTTAGACAGCACTGTTTGTTAAAGACTTTAAGACTTTAAATTAAAATAAATCATACATCATCAGGTATGTTTGTAGATATACTGAACATGCCTTCAAAGTAAGTTTGTATGTCACATTAATGTATAAAGTCTATATGTCAACTACTGTTTTTGCCAGCCATGTAAAATAAATTTCAACTTTATAAACTTGTTTACCTTAACATTTGGTTCACTGTTAATTTGAAAGGTTTGTGTATGTGAAAATGGAATAAATCACATGTTTGCTATTCTCTTACAAAATTAACTTGGAATTAAGACATGCTACCCCTTTACTGACACCTTTGCTTCTCTAAAACAATATTTGATCAACAAACACAATCCTACAGTCGTAACATCCTTTTCCCCAAAATAATCAACTATAATATATCAGACAGTTTCTCTTTCTCACTTTCCAGTGATTTCATATCCTTTTATTAAAGGTTGGAGGCAGCACACCCCTTCTCATAAATCCAAACCTCCACACTACTCCTCCACTGCTCCCACTTAAAGGTATGGTGTGACATTAGAAAGAACATTAAGCCATAATGAGAACACATAAGATTTATTACCACAAGATGCTAAGATGTGTGCTATCTCTATTAATAAAAATGGCACCACGATGGGTTTTTCTAATGGATGGCATATTGAACACTGTGATTTGAGAATGCACTCTTACATTTATGTTACGATGTACAACAACATCAATCATAGCATATAGGGTAATGTTTATGAGATATGATGATTTAGTCATTTTATTTGTTTATAGGCAAAAAGGAAATCCAAAGTCAGTTTTGTTTTAAAGCAAGCTATGGCTTTCACCGAATTCATTCATTTGTTTATATTTACTGGCAGCCATAGCAGAATACTTAGTATATTAAAAGTGAAATGACAAAACTGCAAGTCAGAAACTGCAAAGATGCAATTTAGGAAATGAAAAGTCATAATTTACAGATATGGTTCAGACAGAACAATTAAGACTTTTTTAATGCTCACTGAGTCTGATGATGAATAAAATTAAGGTATTGCCTCATTAATCCTGCCTTCGAGTCACACGCTATCTGTTTTTAGACTTTACCAAACCGCAAAGGAAAAGAAATTCTATGAAGTTTTGTATCCAAAAATGCATTCATTTGGTTCAAAACACAATTTGGACACCATTTCTAAACCCTTATTCAATTTCCTGGACAGAATATTTTCCATGAAAAAAATGTAATTCTGGTTTCTATGCAGGGTTGGTAATACAAACTCAAAGGGTCGATTATGTTGATATGAAATGTATTCACATAATACATTTTTACCCGGCAGCTTTATTGTATGGACACAAATACAATGCAAGTAAATTGGTGCTGGTTACCTAAATTTTTCTAAATATCATTCAAATTTTATGTTCTTCAGAAAAAAAGATAGACATATAGGTTTGAAAGGGTGAGTAAATGATGACCGATGTTTTAATTTGAGTGAACTTTAAAAAAGGCAAGTTAAGAAAGTGATTCTTAAAACTGTAAACTAACTCAATTTCATCAACTAGGATCATCCATTATTGTGCCCTCCAGGACAGACAGGAATTTGGGAGTGATAAATGACGATCAGCTAAGCTTTAAAGACCTAGTTGCCTGCAGTGGGAGGTCCTGAACATTTCTTCTCAACAACATTAGGAAGATCAGACCTTTCTTTTCGTGGCATGCTCCACAAATCCTAGTGCAGGCTCTAGTCCTCTCCAGGCTGGACTACCACAATGCTTTACTGGCTGGACTCCTGGCCTGCAATACCAAACCTCTGCAGATGATACAGAGTGCAGTGGCAAGAGTGGTTTTCAAGGACCTGAAAGGAGTGCACCTACAAACCTCTCTTCGTCAGGATATATTGGCTCCCTACAGACACTCACATTGAGTTCAAAACTCTGCTGATAGCCTACAGGACCACCACAGGTTCAGCAACCCCCTACTTTTATTCGATAATAAATACGTGCTGAGCGTGCCATCCAGATCCCTGCGCTCAGCTAATGATTCATGTGTGGTGGTGCCGACCCAAAAAGGTAAGCAATCACTGTCAAGCACCTTCTTTGGATCAGTTCCACGATGGTGGAACGATCTGCCAGCTAAGACCCTTATTTTCCGTCTGCACCTGACCCACTAAAAAACTCTTCTATTATTCTCACTCTTTCTATCCCCAAAATATATATTTTTTTGACTGCACTTGGCTCGGTTATTGCATTTTATCTATCAAGGACTAGCTTTATTTTAATTATTTATCTTTTTTAGTTCTTGTACTTATTGCTTCTTTTGCGGAAATCATTTGTAAGTTTCTTTCTATAAAAGGGTCAGGTAAATGACTAAATGTAAATGTGAAAGCAAATGAGGGACAGAACAAAATCAAATGAGTTAATAATGCTTTTTTCGTGAATTATTCCTTTAATTAAAACATAAGTAACAGTCATGGGAGACTTTCTATACATTAAAAAGTGCAGTTTTGACCCATTCAATCTCCTTCGGTGTGTGGTAAGACAATCTGTGATAAATGCAGTAAAACCACAGATTTGATCAGGTAAGATAATCTTTGAGAATCATCGACCTCACAGCAGATGGCAGTCATGTTGCAATGTTCTTCTAGCTCATTTCAAATACAGCTTATCACTGAATCCTCTGAAAACCTTCTATTTTGCTTCAGCTGCACTGGGCCTCAATGAGAGGGTCACACTATCAGCGTCTGTGACCTTCACACCAGTGCTTGTGGCACTGAGATGTACTGCCTTCACAAATCTGTCTGAAACATTGTCACAGCAAGCCTTAAATCAAGCTTTAGTGTGTGCCCTGTCCAGAGCTGCTGTGTTTTCATTGTTCATGCACATGCCTAAAAGAAGATCCTCTAAATGAGCATCACACACCTAACATGATTTCCTTGGGATCTCAATGCACCAAATGCCCTAAAATACAGATGTGAAATCAGGTATTAAATACTATATATATATATATATATATATATATATATATATATATATATATATATAGCTAACAGGGGATGACGCACTCATGGGATCTGGATGGCACGCTCAGCACGTATTTATTATCGAATAAAGGTAGGGGGTTGCTGAACCTGTGGTGGTCCTGTAGGCTATCAGCAGAGTTTTGAACTCAATGTGAGTATATATATATATATATATATATATATATATATATATATGTATTACATAGTTATCTGTCTCACATCCCAGCAACATTTCACAAGACAACTACAAGCAATCCATATGTATCCACTTTGACCCTATCATTTTTTGGGCAACCCGGATCAGAGCCCACATCCCTTGAAGGAATATCTCAGTTTGTCACAGCATGTGTGTAATAAACCAGGCTTTGAGTAACTTGATTTAAAATCTTCAATTCAAGACACTGTAGTCGATTCATGCAGCTCTTCTTAACATGATCTTCATTGGGCCTCTCGATTACACACAGGATGTGATGCGGGCAATGAAATCGACTGGAGGGGAGGGTGCAGAACATAGAGCTGTTGACATCTGCCTGTTATTTCTGGGGTGTTTGGCACCGCGGCGCATCCAAATTGGCAGTTTACTCTGAGAAACGAGAGATCAGCCCGCAACCTCATTTTCTCTGCAGCTATATTCTGAACTCTGCGTAATTTTATCTTAGTGTAGAAGACAAGAAGGATTTAATGTGTGAGTCATTTATCTTTCTGATTTAAACGAGAGCGCAAGCCGAACGCAACTGCATGCGTAAATACACAGCCCTTGTGAGGATCCGGGCTGAAGTATCCATCGGTTTAAAGTTACAGCTTTCATTTCCTTAAAACCCATGAAGCAGAGCCGGGATGATGAATGCCTGTATTGTTCACTGACAGTGATCAATAGAAGACACTTTTTTAATTACTCTTCTGGATTTTACAGCTTGGAAGATAATGGTAAAATTAAAAGCCTGAGATCTGTAAATCTCAGGGCATGCTGGAGTGTTCTGGATTTTGGGGCCTGTTGGTGATGCGACTTTGGGTTTGGTTTCTTAGACTTGTTTGTCCATTTGTGCCTGAATGCATATGTGTGAGTGCGTCATCCCCTGCTAGCTTGTGTGTGTATGTGTGTGTCGTGTGTGCAAGCATGCGTGAGTGTATGTGAACGTGTGAGGGAGTTCTTGTGGCCAACCGCCCATCCACGCAAGCACCTCATGTGTGTGCGAGGTGCAATATCTAGAGCTAACTGGGTGAGAAAACCGATAAAATACATATTTTCGAAAAACGAAATGTTCAGTTGCAACAGTACATCTAGAGGAATATCAGATTTTTCTCCGTCAAACCTAAAGGTCGAGTTTGTGAAATTAAACGTCAGCTTTCCTGTAGCTCAGTTGTTACAGCATGGCACTTACAACACCAAGGTAATGGGTTTCGATCCCAGGGATAACACAAACTCAGAAACAAATGTAAAGTATATTTAAGTTTGACTGTTAATGTTAATGTAGTAGTCCAGTTTACCACTCACCATCTTTCAAGACAAAGATGCTGTCATGTTTTTACTTTTTTGTTGAAGGACATGACATGTCTACCAAATATAGTTTGCAGAGCATTTTGTCTGTTTAAAGATCGCGCGGCATTAGAAATGTCCAAGAATAAGCATCTACAATCCAGGTGGCTTATTTGTCTATGGCAAGCCACAAACCACAAAATCTGCTTTATATTCAAACACAGACCACACAATAACTGCATCTTCTCATCAGTTCTGCTATACTCAGGTAAAACTTTAAGTGCATGACTAAGAGCTTATTTGTCTCCAGGGATTTTGTGATCACCACCCAGAAAAAAGTCTATAGACTGGACCAACAAGTGGCTAAATTATGTCTGTGTAAATGTACAACAAAACAGGCCATTTTAAATTTACAGTGCAATATTCATGCAGGGGAACCGAGAAAGAGAGCAACTTAAGCCGAGGCAGAAGACTCCAAAACAGTCCAACAGGTTATTAACCAAGTGCACACAAGCTTAAATGTCTGACAGAAGAGGAGGATAGCTGGCAGCCAGACAGAAACCCTGATCATGTTTACAAAAGTCTGGAGCAAAAAGTCCTTATATGTTCCACTCACCCATCAGTGTCCTGGAAGTTGACGTTAACTTTTTTGGCAGAACCCAGCAACTCTGAAAAAGAAGAGACAAAAATAAATTATAACATGTAACATAAATAAGCAACATTACCATAAATAAGTTGATTTAGGAGCAGATCACACTGTACGCCTGTCTGCAGTTAGAATTGTTTTCAAATGGCAAAGAGCATTTAGCATGATACTAATGCGCACCAGACGCCTTCGGACATTTTTAACATCTCAGAAGCATTGCATTTTACTCAAATCGGAACAGGCAAGCACTTGGTATCTTGCGCCTTTTTCTATTGTCCAATAGAACGATCTGAGGGATAGGGCTTCCAATCTGGTGACAGAACTTTCCTGATGCTGGAAGTGTCCTGAAAATGTGTTTATGAAGGATAAAGTTGTTGTGGCTCTCAAAGGTTAATCAAGCTAGTCTCTAATTGAATATTTTAAATTTTTCTGAAAATATGACTGTTAATATGACAGTTTTACACACAGTCAACAAATAAGCAGCTTGGGTATGATCGACCCTTTAAGAAGCACATCTGGTCTAAGTCTTGAAATGAATCTTATTTGCAATGGAAAATTCTCTATTTTAGAACTGTGATTATGAAGACTCTGAGCGAGTGTCTGAGCGAGCTGTTTGTTAAGAATCCACTCTGCTTGCTTCTCTCGCGTGTCTGGTGTTATAATTTCCCTCAATTTAAACAGGGAAACTTTTATCCCTACAGAAAATACTCGCTCAAGTTTTCATGCATGAAGGACTAATTGCATGGCTAATTGCATTTTGGGATGGATGGGATGTATGGTTGCCTAGCAACTAACAGTTAGAGTTGCAGTGGTATTCGAAACAGCCCTGTATTAGCTTAGGAATTGTACATGTGTGTCACTGTGGAAACAAGGTTTAATGGCTATTTGAGAATGTATAAGAGATGGAATCCAAAACGAGTTACATGACACAAAATCACATGGAAACAGTGCTCGGAATTAACTTCTAACTTTTTGAAGTTGGGAGACCCAACGCTTCTAAGTAAAAAGCACATGAAAAAATAAAAGAGCAACCACCTGAATATTAATATTATGGCCTGTCTGAATACTTAAAAAAATAGTTACAACGTTTCCATTAAAACATACACATGATGTCTGATAGATTAATAAAAGTTATAAGGTAGGGGAGACCGGGCTGTGTCATGAATAAATTATGGCTAAAGTACACAACGCGAATTGCTTAATTGTGTCATATATAGAAAGAGTTCAAACTAAATAGACACTTCCTGTTATATGCTTATATTACACGTATGTGAGAGAAACCCCATGGCTTTTTGAGAGGTTTGCTCCTGAATGTTTTTATTGTGTTGCAGTTTTTTCAGGACTGGTGGCATCACAAGCACAAATGCTTCAAAATGTATTCTTTGGTGTAAAGGTTATATTTCGAGATTGTATGCGACAAAAATGACCTTCAACCTTGAGCCCTGTTAACAGCTATTGTCCACTGAGTTACTGTGTGATAACTTTTGATTTTTGTTTTAATATAAATATATACATAAACATTTGAATGCATAATTATTGGTAGGACTTTTAGATACATATGGTTACAGCATATCCTTATAGTTCTTCTTATGCCTGTGTCAAAACAATGTTGTGATTAATACTGAAGTCATTGTTGGCATGAAAATGGGAAAAGACATAATGGCAGATATTCCTTTTTGCTACCACACAGTTGAGGCTAGAAACAATGACTGTTTTTAGTTTATCCATACTTCTTTTCCAGAAGATAGGAGGAAGTATAAAGTGTCTGTCCCCAGGGGACGCCCTCTCCAACACTTCTCCCCAAAGCAAAAACCAGAACTACAAAGCTGTAAAGGAGACTATAGGTCATGTCGTATACAGGTTTGTTCGAGTTATTGCTGTTTTAACTGTTAAACATTTGGTATAACAGCAACGATAATCAACGATTAAAGGAACTGAATGGAGAGCAAAAACTTATGTCTAAATCACACAGATTCACCTCTGTACATGATAAAACCATTCACACCTGGTAAATAGGGTTCTATTTGGTCTATAATACGAGCTGTGATTTGGAAGCAGATCTGAGCATCATATAAAGTTCATACTCCATCTGGAGTGAAGCTGCTCCCAGTCAGCAGTCAGGCTCCAGGCCTGTTTTTAACATCTGCTGCTCAGTATGACACAGAACAGCTGTGTGTCTTTCTCTATCATATTTTTAACTTGCTATTTACCTCTTGGGTCAGGTCTGATACAATATGACCAAACAGAGCACAGTGAGAGCTGATATTACATAAAACATACTCGGTGATGGTCCAACGGCTGCATGACTGGATTTATGGGGAGGCAAGTGTCTGATCTATTTCAAGACACAAAGGTTACAAAGATGCATTACTATCTATAGTAAAATGTCTCCTTTGTGTTCTGTCTCCTGTGTATGATCCTTTTGGCTTGTGATCAGATCGTAACAGTGTTAATAGTTTAGATGAAAGTTAAATTAGAACTATTGTTGGGGTTAACATACTTTAACAAAGATATTTGAAGTAAATGTATTGGACACATATTCACACACACACACACACACACACACACACACACACACACACACACACACACACACACACACACACACACACACACACACACACACACACACACACACACACACACACACACACACACACACACACACACACACACACACACACACACACACACATATGGTATGACTGTTTCCAAAAGTTTATAGTTTTTTGTGTAAGTTTCAAATATTAATATTTTTCGATCAAATATATTAATATTAATATTAGTCACAAAATCCACTATTTTCCAACATTTATAGAAAGCATGATGTTATCATCATAACTCAGATGGACCACATGAGTGACACAGTAAAAGTGATGAACTACTGTGTTAAAAATTGAATTTTTTAGTTAACTGTACCCATAACAAGAAAGCAGTTTTGTAAACAAGCCGTGTACCAAGTAGTGTTAAAAAAACATCAGCCTCTGATTTTACAGACATATTCAGTAATTAGTTATAATACAAATAGCTTTACACATTCCACATTAATTGTGTATACAGAAACTGCCTCCATGTCTCTCAGGATGGCTTCGCATACGTTCCCTTTGATCTTTTTATAGTGTCTACTGTTAACCCAATGGGTCTTGAAGAGAAATATGGGTCAGTGAAATCACACACTCAAGATTACATCACACTCGCTCGCTTGTAGATGACACAGAACTGTGTTGCTTCATTTTATAAAAACATTTAAAGGTATGAACATGAGCCTAGAGATGTTTGCACTGGAGAAAAGAGAGCTGGAATTTTGCCTCTCTGTAAAAATTAATGAGAGCTTTTAATGGAGCACAGCAAAACAGGATCTCAGCATGTACTATTATTGTCTTTGTGAGGCAAACAACAGCTGGGAAGCCAGTCCTGCTGACCAAAAAACAGCCTTTACTGTCTAACATGTTTTGTGGTGATATTATGCTGGTCTTTTCAGCTTGTTTAACTGGTTTTCAATTTAGACCGAGATGATATTCAGCTCATGTGTTAAAGCAAACCGCTTGCAGTACAAAAGTCACGGAAAATGGTGTACCAGAAACCCCTTTTGCTATCAGATGACTTACATTCCTCAAGCGAATTTAATCGAGCGAAATGCATAAAATCCAACACAAGAAAGCACAAAACATAGTCAAAAACTGACCTCCCTATATATCTAACACGTCTGAGCCATCTCGTCCAAAAGGACAGTGACAAACCCTCCCTTGTTGCGCAGCACTAAAATATTCCAATGGACAAAAAGACAGATCCTAATAGAAATGTCAAAGAGTCGTCTAGGACTGGAGACTTCAGCTAGAGATAAAACACAGAACGCTTCCCAGCCATGATTGATTCGGCATATCCCATCTTCCAGACGAAAGATTGTTACGTTTGAAGAATGAAAGTTTCTCTATGCCTCATCTCTCTCTGCAGTCTGAATGAGGCAGAGAGGTAGCAGCATTCATGGGTGACAGTACGGAAAACGCAGGGTGAGAGGTCATTGAGAAATCGTGAGAAGCAGGGAATCATATATTGTCCAGACCCTTTATAGCAAGACATGTGGTTGATCTGATTTCTTATTCTGATTTTCTCAGGTTCAGGGTTTTGAGAGATCTGGATGCCAGATGATGCCACAGCAAGAAAAAGCTGTTCGGAGGAGAAAGCATCAGCTGTGGCCTCTTAATCTGAAAGTGATATTTAAACATCTGAAACACTTGCCTGGAGCGATTCTGCAATGAGAAATGAAGTATTATTCTAATATAGTTATTAAGTCCATCATTTACTGGAGGGCTATATTACAAATTTGTTACAACCGGTCTGCCACCAAAAGGCCGGGCAGTACATTGGTGCAGGGATGGTACAAACAGGATACCCTGATAGCTTACATCAAGCAGACATCTGCAATTTTATCTGCAAAGCATCTGCCAGACACTCTTTGCTCATCTGCAATACATCTCTAAGTCATCTGCTGCCTTATAGACCTCTAGAAGATGTCTGTAATATGTTTGTGATTTAGAATGGACGAGTAACAGCTAATTCTAAGATATTAAACAGATGTGTTTACAAAATCATTTATCTCTGGACTTAACCAGGAAAAATGTGACAGCAATCTGAAAATTAAAATTCTTTTTCTTGGAATGTTCCTTGAATTCTCAGAAGAAACATTGAGACCATTGTCCATAAACACTTTGATCTTTAGGTACAAAAGGGATAAGCATTTGACATCATCACTGTGGTAATTAGTATATATACTATAGACCACCTCACAAGATTACAAAATTACATCTTAAATGTATTTCTTTAATTTACGACAATATTAAAAATATCTTGACAATATTCTGTTGATCATATTCTCTTTAAAGGTTGTGTATTGTTAAATGCTGGAACAGAATGTATTAGCATTGTTCATCTTTTCTGAAGAGGTCTGTACTGCGGAGAAAATGTAGCTATGATAAATGTGCAGTGTTTTATTGGCACATAATTTTGTAATTCAATTGTAAGTTTTGTGTTTTCAGAGGACAGTTTGAGAAGGGCTTTTTCACAATAGTTTATCGATAGTCCAACCTACAGAATTGTTACTCTAAAAGAGTTATTTTGGGAACAAAAAAAACATGTACTGCATTTTTTTTTCAATTTTATTGTATTTATGTTAATAAAATTTCATTATTTTCTTGACACGATTTAATGGATTCTTTTATTGGTCTGTCGAGTGATCAACATAATGTGATACACGTATCAAATTCAGAACACTATAGAATGTATACAACAATGTTTCTGTACTTTTTTCATTTTTTAAAAACAAAATTTTGCAATATATCATATGTTTGTATATTGTGAAATGTATCATACGGTAAGTCCGATCCCTTGCCAATACACAGCCCAAGTACAAAGATGACTGGAGAGTGTTGGACCTGAGAAAGAATTCGGCATAAGACTATCGAGATGGGAATCTCTGGTTTTGTGAAGTCTTTATCAATGCTATTTGGATTATGGCACATACACAACATGAACATGGAAAATCAAACTTAGTTGTCTTAGTGGTTTCTCAAGAAATACAAAAATAAATAAGGCAACACTGTTGACAACATTTACAGTACAAAACTATACTATACAGTAGTTTACATTCCTCTGACATTGCACTCATATTTCCAACTAAGCAATAAAGTTGAGCCAGCCATAGATTGGTTTGAAATATGTATAACCTCAAACAAAACAAACACTAATATCCACTCCAAAATCTTTTAGAGTAGAAAGACACTAAAAAGCTAAAGAGGCTGATTAAAAAGCTGAGTTTTTATTGGCTCACAGCTATCGATTGGTGTCTGTGGCGTTCAGCAGAGCTGAGGAAAAACGCTTGCGGGTTAGGCCAACAATGATTAAACCTAAACTTAGCAATCACAGTCTTTCATATCCCATTTCACTTTTAAACTTTCGATTCACCCATGTATAGAGGGCACGTTAAATCCATCTCACTCCCTAGTGAGAAGCTCCCTGTTATAGTAGCAACAGGAAAAAGTCCACACCTAACGGCTACTTTGGGGCTTTCCCAGAATGTGCACAATGAGACCCCTTCATTCGCCGCTGGGGTCTGCTGAACTCTATGCTTTCACACTACAAAGCACGCACAAGCATCCTAATAAAGTCATTTTTGGTCCCTGCCTAAGCTACATGACATATCTGCATACACAGTGGCCCAAAATGAACATAAAACATCCAAGCAGTCAAACACTGAAAGGAGATAAACGGATCAAGAACAAGCAAAGGAAGCACCGGCTCCAGCCCGGGGACGGACCGGCACCAAATGTCAAAGTATCATGGGAGCGGTTCCAGTTCCACGCTTACCGACTGGCCCGATTGTGATCACCCTGAATACCCATTTCACTTGAAACTGGGGGAAACCAATCCACATATCGGGGCATGGTGCCGCCGAGGCTGGCAGGTGGCTAATAGTTACGTTTGAGTCTCCATGGCGCTGGCAGACCGGATGGAAAATGATTAGTCAAAGCCTGGCACTGTTCCTTTGCTTTGCCTCTTCACTTGGCTAGTGGATGGCTGGGCTGTTTAGCGACGGCTTCCCACCCAGCTGCTCTATCCTGCATCACTGTTAACCAGTCCAAGACACACATTTTAAACATACACATGCTTTGCATACATGCTTTTATCCAGAACTGCTTTGATTGGAAATATCCTTTAACTTAAAACGGTTGCTTGAATTAATAATGTAGGATGCAATTGAGCAGTACATGAGGTTCCATAAAAGTTTATTTACAAAGTTAAGTTTTAATATTGATATAGCATACAACTTGAATTACAAATATTTACCCCATCATCCCATATTTCTATTTGTTTAATACTATACACATGCACGTGGACATCTGTCTTCCCCCAGAGGTAAATGTTATAGACAAGAGGTTGCTCTTTCATAGCTAAAGAGATTGTTGGAGTTCTCGATTAGGTTCTATTAAATGTTCAATGTGTAGTACATAATGAGCTGCTTTGTTTTTATTCCATGAGAATGAGCTATGCACCGCCGGCATGTTTCTACACTACACCTCTGAAGAGACAAAGTGCTCTAGAGAACGCATTTCATAATATCTCAAGATTTCAGAAATTGGGCTTTTAAAGTATCAACCTAGTCTCAGATTTTTCTCCTTAAATTGCTTTGAAAAATATTAAGGGATGCCAATTTTCAAATAATTAAATTGTATTAAAATTATTTCATTAAAATGAACAGAATAAAAAAATCAACATGTAAAATTAATGTACATGTCAGAAAATGTAAACATTATGAAATTTTTTTACGTTATTGAGATATCTTCTGAATTGCTCATGACGACATTTGTGAGATTTCTGAGTCATTTTCTCACAAAATATTGGAGAAATAATACAGGAGTCTTAAACTTTCGTTTCCATTTGCTTTTCATTTAATCTCATTATTGTAAATAAAATTTTTAAAAGTTCTTGCCCTAACCGGTTTGACTTATGCT
Source organism: Triplophysa yarkandensis (assembly GCA_033220385.1). Taxonomy (NCBI): domain Eukaryota; kingdom Metazoa; phylum Chordata; class Actinopteri; order Cypriniformes; family Nemacheilidae; genus Triplophysa; species Triplophysa yarkandensis. The sequence continues at coordinate 13,154,370 of CM065661.1, forward strand.
GTCATTGTGTTCACAGAAGTTAAGGGAAGGTGGGGTGATGTTTTGATACGTTGTAATTCCTCTGCGCATAACCCTGCAACCTCCTACGTAACCGCTTTCATCATCAGCCTCCCAAATATATCTCATCTGTTCTGGACTAAACAAAAGCCTAACAATTCCTCTCAAACCAAGGACGTGTATGATTGCACATGAGCTTGTAAACAGTGCTGTGCTTCTTGGTGGTGAAGCCCAGCTTGACTGCTGTGTGGCAGTATGCAGTGTTTGATCCGTTTTGACCTCTCTTTTTTCCAGCTTCCTGAACTTCCTGTGGAGCCATTTCCCTTCCACGCAAAACAGAAGAGCCCATCTGGCGTTCTTCCTGTGGCCTTATTCCGGGATCTCACCTTTCTGTAACCCAAAAATCAACCCCTGATGCATACAAGCTCATCTCAAATCCACCATCTACCGTAATGTTCCCGTCGTGAAGTACAAAGAAAAGGTGGTGGGTGTCATCAGGGTGTCAACGAAGTAGCGTGAAACAGTATGGCAATATTTTAGAAAGAGCAGCTCTTATGTAGAGCCGTTATGGAGTTGCTAAGCAACAAGCATCATCTACCTCTTCCTACACATGGGCACAAAAATGAGTGCAGCTCACCCACACAATCCCTTCAACAAATCCTACTTTCAATACACAACGAATACAGAACAGAACACAACCAAACAAACCGTCAACAAAACTCTTTGTAATAACGCATTAGGATGCACACTAGTATCCTGCCATTCGGTCCTCAAATACCATTGGCTCTAAGTGTTGTGTGTCTCCTCAAGGGATATGCAGCACACAGGTGAGTCTGCCTCTTCTCATGCGCTGATAGCTAATCTATTTCCCACAACACTGCTGCCGCGGCTAGAGAAACCTCATTGATCATTCCCAAATTACAGAGGCTGTATACCCTGCATGCATCAGCCGCATCGTGTTATTTCCAGTGCTCTATCTCTGCATAAGGCAGGGCCGTTAAAATGTGTGGGTTTGCCAGAGAGGCCATATTCTGTGTAGGCTAGCACTATGAGTTGAGTGTTTACTCACTTGAAATTTCACAGCGGTGTAAATCCTACAGTTTGCTTGCCTGTGCAATGATTTCTTTACTAAAGGCCTCTGAAGAACATACCATGGAACTCAATGATGGCCAATGATGTTTGGTTACAAACATTCTTCAAAATATCTTCTACTGTGTTCTACACAACAAACAAAAGTCATGCAGGTTCGCAAGGATATAAAAAAATATATTTTTGAGTAATACACCAAAAAACCTTTAACACAGTATTGACTGAAATTTGATTCTGATATAGTGGCAAGCCGAATGTCCAAACTGACTGCAGTATAAAATGTTTATTTAAAGAGACGGTCCACCGTGTTATGTACACCAACACAGACACATCTTCAAAAACACGCCACCATAGACGACCATGTTTTATTACAGAATAACACATCTGCTCTGCATCAGCAGTTTGCCCTGCCAGACTACCACACATTCAATTTCTGTTCCTCTGATCCACATGCCAGGCTCAGTGTTATATCAGAGGACATAAGATCTGCACACAGCCGTACCAGCATACAGCAGTCAAGGAGGAAGTGATAAATATTCTGAAGAGAAGAGCGAGTGTCCATTTTAGATTAGAAGCTCCGGCCAGAGACATAGTGCTAAAGATTTGCACAGAGACCATATTGTTCTGCGACTGGGTAGCGGAAGCCAGGAAGATCTCAGCGGTCCTGCCAGCGTGAATTCATTTACTATAAATAAAGACTCAAGTACCCAAAGTGACACAGCAGACCATCTCTTCATTATACTCAATTCACAACAGTTTTCCGAGCGGGGATTTGGAGGTGGTCCCTTCATCAACTCAGTAATTAAGTAAAGCAACTGTATAAAAGTCAGTGGAAGTTATAAAAGTAAAATACCTTACTCAAGAGGTATCTAATTTCTCCACTCATTGATTATGAATTCTTTAAAGAAACATTTCAATGCTGCAGTCAGCTAGAGTTGGCAAGGGTTGCCCGATCTGCATAACAATCCCTGCCCAAAGGCCAATCACAACTTGACATAAACACTTCATACAATGGCTTTATTTACATTACCAATAACAGCTGAAGAACAAAATGTATCCACCTAAAAAAAACAATACAGTAACATTGTAAAAGCAACCAGTGAACTTGGCAACCCTGTGGTTTGACCTCTCCATGTCCATGTGGGTGTAAAGTCATGAAAGGATGCAACACAAATCAGATCTATAGGTGGCACAGACTCTTAGCACTGCTTAGTGGTTTCCAAAATCTGTATCACACCTTCACCTCTTAAGGGTATCTCTCATTCTGCTTAAATATATCAGACAATCTTCCAATCAGTTCGGAAAGACAATCTCTTGATTTATAGTTTTAAAATGTACGTTACATAATGTTTATCCCTTGTTATATCTATTATGTTAGAAACCTGCTACTTTATCTTTGTTTACTGTATGTTATATCATCTTTTCTTTCTTTCTGATCTTCAGGTAGATCTATCTCAAGAAGGACTGTTGTCTCTCATGACTCGCACAAAATGGGCGGCCCCCAGACAGGATGCCGAAAACAACTCATCCCCTCTCATTACACACATGATGATGAGTGAACATGGGTGAATGTTGTTTACAGTGAAGGCTAGTGATACTTTAAAGCGTTCTCTGGGATCTTTATAGTGCGTCCATGATTAAAGCAGTCTAATTAGTAAGGATGACACAGACGAGTCTGCACAGGCCTGTTTCCGACGCCTACATCCGGATAAATGAAAACATAGTGTGATGAGATCCAGGACCCTTTCCTCATTTAATTAACAACTTCCTCTTTTAATTCAGTTCTTCCTCTATGCAAAAACATCTAAACATTATACATTTGGACATCTAGCTGTTGTGCAACTATTTGATACAGTGATGTACTGTATATAAAGGGCTCATGACCTCAATTTTCCTGCTACAGTCCCCATCCTATACCCCCTTATATCATAATACATTATAAGCAGCTACAGATGTTCTAGCAACACTAAATGAGTAAGAAAAGCCTGAAAAAATAGACATCACAAATGGGAAGAATGCGAGAGTTTATTCAGGTGGGAATGCTAGTCTGAAGATATTGCTTAAGCAGGCATAAACAATAAATAAAGTATACACTCATACTTTTTGTGGTGGATTGACATGGGCTCCTGATTTAAGTATAAAACTGCAGAGGCCTTAAAGTGATAGCTCACCCAAAAATGAGAATTCTAGTATCATTCGATCCCCTTCTTGTCATTTTAAACCTGTATGACTTATTGTCATCCGCAGAACACAAAAGAAGATACTTTGTCGGTCACTCTGACCCTTTTGCTTGCATTGGTTGTGTTCATATAATACAAGTAAATAGGTGCCACTGCTGTCAGGTTACAAACTTTTTTTGAATATCTTCTTTTGTGCTGAAGGGCGTTGTTAGGCACGACATGATGCAACCCCTTAATCTAATTTATTCCCAATAAAGCATAGCCTCAAGTTCCTTGTTGCTTTTATTACACGGTAACCACACAATCCAAATATTAAAGCCAAAAAAGAATTATCAGTGCAACTTTAATGAAGTCAAATAACTTAAAACCTTTTTTCTACTGGAAAGAGTTGTTCATATCCTTTGTGTTTATGTGAGGGCGACTTCCCAGTGAAAGCAAAGCTCTTGATCAATCAGAATCAAGGACTGAAAAAAACATGTGGGGTCAGTTTGAGGGAATATGATTAATAAACAAATTGAATTATGCTTATTCCAAAAATTGAAAATGGAGGATTATGATTCGGTTGGATATACCGTTTTCTGTATTAAAGTCATTGAAGACAGAAAGTCCCCAAAATGATGTGTCCTCATTGAAATAAAGCAGGTTTTCACATAATAAGATCAATGAGCACAAGCTCTGGAAAATGCTCTGTTTTCTCAGTTTCATAAGTGACATTGAAATTAAGCTACACTTGAATCATAACGAGTCGTGTGCAACAATTAAAAAAAATCAATTGTTGCAGAACAAACATAAGATCTCTTTTAACTGAAGGATACTGTAACTAATACTAGGCGCATTTTACAGCATTCCTATGCAGCGGAGGCTGGTTTGCAGCAGGTGTATTCTTTAAGTGGGCTGCAGGGTTTTGGAAACCATTAGCATATGAATGTGCGGGGCCATATGACTTATGCTAAGGCTTGGGTGGGCCCTGGGCTCGTTTCATCATGCTAACTTCTCCCATATTGTTTGTGTTGTTATCCGGCCCTCGGAGAAGAACATCTCACAGGCAGCTGCTGCCTCGGTGACCCGCATATAGTCAAGGTCTTCTCGGGTCAGCGGCTTTGCTTGTTTAGTTCCTTACAACATGAATATATATGTGTTTTGGAAATGTACATCTACATTGAACACAGCTGTGTTTCATTTATTACACAAACAGTAATTTTTTCATGCAAATCTTATTACTATCACTATGTAAAATGCTGTGATGTTTCTTAGCACAAGTCAGGAAATCTGTGTCTGCAAAAGGCTTAATTTCTGATCAAACCACATTTTAATAATTCATGTGCGTGATGTGTGGTTCTAGTAAACCAAATGTTCCCACAAACATATCAATAACAATCAATATATTTTTTTCATTGAAAATTTTTAAAATAAGTAAAAAATCGTAGTTAATTTCTCTAAAATGTCCAAACATTGTTCAGTTTATATAATTACAAATTAAAATTATGTATAACAAATTTAAATTTGAAATATTACTTAAAATTTCCAGTGAATTCTAATAGAAATATGTTCATCAAATGTACTTATAATCTTACTTACATGTACACAAAGTAAAACAGTATATTTACTTTCGAGCTTTTAAATGACTAGACGCAGTAATTTGTGGAAAAAAAAAACGTTTTTGGTATTGTAATGAATGTGTCTGTAAACATGCTGTGTTTTTGAATGCGACTATGTAATAGGTCACCATGTCTGTTTAGAGGTTAACCAAACACACACACGTAATAAACACTGTTTGACCAAAGTTTGGTTAAAAGTTGTCTTTATGAAAGATAGTATTAACCTTGTATGCCTCTATGTGATATTTCTAGTATAATAGTGTATAACAAAATGAAACATCAATGTTAAATGGAAGAATGGGGCTGCTCCCTGACCTTGATATATTGGTCTGAGCTACTCGAGGACAACATTGGGAATATAGAGTTACTCTTCTTCAATGACATGTTCTTAAAAGGCTGCATGTTTTTATATGTGATTCTAGTCCGATCTATTGTAACATTTACAAATCTGCCTCCAAGAAATAATATAATGATATGAGCATTTTTACAGCACTGCAATTATGGCTGTATTGCCTGATTAGGTAAATAATCTGTGGTGAGCATGCATTTCTGAAACCAGAACTCAGAAATAGCTTTATCATAATAAGATAAGAAAAATGGCATTTACAAATTGAAAACTGAGTGTAGAAAAGCCTATAGAGAGAGGCATTCAACCAGCAGCATGCTTCATTCCAATGCTTCTTCTACCTTCACATGACCATTTATCTAGAGAAAACAACCTAAAAAGAATTGCCAGTTGGTTAAAACAAGAGCTGCTTTTCCTAGTATAAAAGAACACTGTAGAAGAATCTCAATAAGACATCTGCAATCACACAAATGCAATAATCAGATTAGATCTCTGTACAATTAAAAAACATTATTGTGTTTTTATGTTAAACAATTTACACAAGGTAGTTCATTTTTAAGGCATTTAAATGTAATAAGTATACTGTTTAAATTTTATGTATATGTAAGTTAAAAATAGTAAATCTGATCTCAAATATTTCTATTAGGATTTACCGAACATATAGAGTTATTATAGATATATATTTGTTGAATTAATACTTATTTTATCATTACATAAACTAAAAAAATATTGAACAAATTTTGAAATATGAACTGTTGGATTTTTTATCAATTATTTAAAAACTTAATAATACATCTTTTAAAATAATTAAATACTTTAAGGTAATATAAATGTTTATTTTTGTGATATTAACTAAGCATCATGAATTTAAAGTGTTCTTGATAAACATTAATTGTTTCTTATTGGTTTTGCTGATGCCGTCAAGAGCGGCATAAATCTGGTCTCCTAGCAACTACACATAAGTGTCAAGGTTATCGGGCATCAGCTTTTACTATGATGTTACACATTTTAATCATGTTTCTAGAAAAAGTGTCCCAAAATATAAAATCTACAACTGCGAAGATGAAAGGCAAGTATTTGAAAGCAAAAGGGGGTCATTTAATATTTTGGGCATCTAATAGTGAAGGTCCTGACCTTTACCATGACATCCTCCAACAGAGGGTTAAATCAGACATCAATAGAGCCTATCTATCAAACACAATTACATCATTCTCCTTTCCTAGCGTGAGCATCTTCAATTAAAAGATTTCAATCAGGACATATGACTTTGGAATTCCCAAAGGGAGAACAAATGCAATAAAGAGAGAAATGGCGAAAAAGCTAAGAAAATCATAAGGATGAAGAAGAAATGATAAAATGATTAAACATTATGACATTTGCAGTGATGGTGATTTCCTCAGACTAACTGAATGATTTGAAACTGTTAAGAAAAACTGTGTATGTGATTAAAATTCACCCCGATCCAAACATGAACACATCAATAAAGCTTCTATTAATCTCAAATCTATTAGAACAAAATCTAAATATAAAAGAAAATGTCAGATATTTTATTTCATCACTCTTAACATGGTGGTTTCGGAAGCATTAAACATTCAAGAGGGCCATGTGGGGACTCAAAAGATCTGCTTGTCTTTGCCCTCTCAGGACTCTCTCTGATGGGGGTTGCAGAGTCTTTTGTCATTTCTGATGCCCGTGGAGGGAGTGAGGAGGCAGTAAGCTCCGCAAGGCCACGGGGCGCACAAAATGACATCAGTGTGATCATACAGCTGCCAGTTAGCATAACCCACCAAAGGAAAGGAGAACAAGACTTTCAGATTCTAATTCTGTTAAGCAATTCAATTCACCACTTTCAATATGTGTCTGATGAAAGCTTATTTTTAGTCAACTACATTCTTCAAAATATCTTAACTGTGTTCTTAAGAGAAATTACACAAGGGCTTTAATGGTTTGGAAGAAACTATATTTGTTCTGTTTGATTTTGTTTTGGATAAACCTATTCAGAACTCAAAAAATATATATTTTCAAGAAGGTTGTTAACTTAACATTGCCTTACATTTGACCCATGCATATATAAACACAGGCACTGTAGGCCCCTACATTATACAGGATATTGTTACCAGACAGTGATCCAGTGAAACAGTGATCCAGTGAAACAGTGATCCAGTCTTGGGCTCCAGAGAAGGACTCCTCACACTTAAGTTTATAAACAGGGTGGTAAATAGCAGTTTTATGTAACTTGAGAGTGGAAGATGGTTTCATAGTGTGAGGGTGAATGTGCCCAAGACTTCATGAAATATTTTGGCAGGCTTGTTTCTAAACAAAGGAATGCCAACAAAAATGAAGCCGAAATATAATACAATCTGCCATTTTATACCTAAGGACATACAGTAGTGTATTCTAGTAAAACAGTCTTGAGCATACCATACCATACCTATAAGAAACCATCTGTTACTCTTCGGGATGTTCTGCACCCATCTGATGACCTACACTAGCCTCTGGTCATACACGGGCCAGTGGGTATGTCAACTGCATCAACAAGCAAGAGTAAAACTGTGTGTGTGCTATGGTAAACAGAAAGAGATCTTGTAACAGTTATAAAAAACTCCAAAGAATATAATCTTTGTATACCAGATCCTTGTTTTAATTCCAAGAAGTAAACAAACAGCAGGCTGTTCCCCATCCAAAGGTAAACTTCAGTGTCATCTCAATTTTCGCGGCACGCAAAGAAGGTTTGTTGTGTGTAGACTGAGAGATGAACACAGAGATGCTAATGCACAAACAAACATGTTGGTAAAAGAAATGCCTTGAGGACAAATAAACAGTCAAATAAAATAATCATTTTGCTTTTTTTAGACATTCAGTACTTGCTTTACTTATTAAAGGGACAATTCACTCAAAAATGCTAATTCGGTCATCAATTACTCTCTAGTTGTTGTATAAATGTCTTTGTTTGGTTAACAAACAAAAAACATATAAATATATTTGGACGCTTTATTGTAACCAAACAGTTAATGGACTCCATTGACTACCATAGCAGGAAAAACAAAAATGGGAGTAAATATTACCCAAGGACTTTTTGTTGTCCTACATTCTTGAAAATATCAAATTTTGTGTTAAACAGAAAAATAATATCTTACGAGGGTAGTCAAAGGGGGCCTGGGACTGTATGTTTACAAGTATTCTTCCACATTTCTTTCTCTGTGTTCATCAGAACAAAGGGATGTATACAGAGTAAATAATGCCAGAATCTTTATTTTTAGGTGAACTATCCCTTTAAGGTATTATCCTAAGAAAACTGTAGTGTAGCTATTCCCCTCAATGCGTGTTGGGTTTCACTGTGGTTCCAGTTCTGTTCTTCTTGGCTCGTGATAACTAAATGGCTTGCTGGCTTTCACAGTCACATCAAAAGCTTCAAAGACATTAGAGTCTTTGAAAGGTAAAGAGGACACTCGGCCTGAAAGACCACGGCAGGTCTACTGATCCACTGATCTAAGCTTCTCCAATTCTCTGGCTCATTCATGTTGTGCTGAATTCAGCGTCAGTGTAATAAGATTAAACAGGCAACTTAGTCGCCATTATATCGCTCATATTATACTTCTTCAAGCAGAGTGAAGAGAAAGTGTAAAAGGAGGAAAGACAGCAGAAGAAAGACAGGATCATCATGTCTCATCACCCAGCAGAGATCATTCAACAGAAAGCTGAATGTATAAACTCTGGATACAGGGGAGATATTAGTGAGATAATTAATTTGTGTCCTGTATGGATTTGTTTGAGAGGCAAAAATATAGAGGAAATCGCTCGTATTCATCCATAGTACAAACCTTTTTGAAAAATGGTCAAAAGTCATGTGCTTCCTTAACCAGATCTACAAATCTATGAGGCCGCAGACTTAGGTTTCTATAAGTATGCAATCAATAAAAAATCATGATACATTTTTCCCCTGCTTTTGTGAAATTAGTCTAGGTTCAAGTATTAATTGTTGACAACTATTGATGTATGTCACATAGTTGAAAAAGGAAATTTTCATTCAGAAAGAATAGTCTCAAATGTGCCATTTTTCCTGATGACAACTTTTGGAATGTGAAAAATACACATACTTCATAAACTACTGCTACACTATCTCACTTACAAACCATATAGTTTCAAGAGTTAGTTATCTATGTATGACACCCTGGACACATTCTCTCAGCACATTCAACATTTCAGCTGTCAGTCAAGGCTCTCAGGATGAGGGCACATAGTAACCTAATGAAAGCAGATAAAGAGCACATTAGCATATCATGTGTCAACAGCACAGTTACAGAATAATCTATGTGGGCCGCACTGCTTTACACTTCTGGAGGATCTAACCTTATAGATAACATCTTCATACTTTCCTTTTCCTTAGAGAAACACTTTTCTGGTCAAACTAAACTTGGCAAATCCAGCTGGGAGATAACCTGTACCGTAACCTTACACATAGCATCAGCTCTTTGAGTTTATGTTACTGAATGAGTCCTCATTTACAGCTCAGACACACAGCTCTGTTTTTCACATTTTACTTTGGACGTGAATATTAGAGACCGACCCATTTGGAAACCAGCTTTTTTTTGCCGAAGACACAATAATAGTGTACAGTGTGTTGCCCTGTTATTTTCTCTCCATGTCTTTCATCGTGTTACTCTCAGGTCCCCAGCATTGTAAATGTCAGGTGTGACGGTAAAAGCCAGCCGTACCATACTCGATACACTCCTGTAAATTAATGAGCCAACAACAGCCACCACACTTCCATGAACTATATTTGAAGCTTAAAATCAATGACTGTCATGCGAAATTATAAAAATATAAAAAAAACAGTTTTAATTTTACTCTATTTGCTGTAACTTCATTCTATCTATTCTCTGTTCTCTGGTCAAGACTTTCTCTCTCGTAGGCCAAATATTAGGGATGCCGAGAACTTCTGTTCTTATTCTGATGCTTCAAGTTTATATAACTGATATGTAAGCTCTCTGATCACTGTTAACCTTTTCCAGATAAAGTAATACTATAGATGTTGCCTTTCTTATATATATTTTATTTTTTATTTTTACAGTAAATATGTAATGAATGTAATGTAACTATTGTTTTAACTGAGTACTGAATGATTCAGTGAACATTTTAATATGCCTTTACAATGGGGTTGCAGCACCAAAACATTACAACCCCACTCATCATGTACGTCTGTCAATTGAGATCAGACAGGTTTGAAAAGTACCGATGCAGTCAAACAATGTGATCATGGGCCCATATCGATCTCCAGTCAATATATTGGAGCATCCCTACCAAATATACTAGCCAGCTTAGAGCTCTATTGAGGATTGTTACTCTAATGTGATCTGTAAGTTTCCTCAGTACAACAGCACAATGTTAAGGGAGACTAACAGCTCTTCTGCCTGTGGTACCATATCTGAACTATGGTTAAATCTTTAGATTCTCTACTGTGAAAAGGTTTAAGGTTTAAACAGATAAACCTGCCTTTGAGATCTCACTAGTGTGTGAAATTGTATGTTTAATGTTAAATGTGTCTTAAAATGACTTGAACCAGCATGCCAGACTACTTAAATATTCAGTCTAAACGACCGCCATAGGTCACAGCTATTCCCAATTATCGCCACAATGACAAAGCAAACAATAAAAAGCCCTGAGTGGTGGGCAAAGTAAACAGTTTTCTTCACTTGCCTTCTCAATCAACAAAACCTGTCAAAGACAGGTCGCTCTTTAAAAACCCATAGATTTAAGGCCTATTTAATTATAAAGATAACTTTAGAATAAACATGATATACTGTTTATTAGCATGGACATTTGATGTTTGTTTGCATGTTATCCGTATTATTTTTGTTCTTGCTAGATTTAAACTATCATTAAGACACTATTCCTGTCTGTTTCTATTTTACTTACTTACTTTCTTACTTCCATACTTACTTTCTCTTGCTGTCAATGGTAAAGCTTGTTTAGTAAAACAGAACTTTGAAAAAATTCGACTCTACATCTAATAGTGGTCACATGTTAAAAAGTGGCATCTTCATGAGAACAAAATGGTTTAGTTAAAAATAACTTAAGCACATTATGCACATTAAAAGAAAAGTTCAAGTAAGCACTTGATGGTTTAGGATTTCTGCCAAGGAATGTCACAAAGAAATGGCGATAATAAAAAAGCCATATGCGTAGAGCACAGAGATAGAGAAAAAGAGAAACATAGATTGTGGGAAATGCAGAAAAACATACAATACAGTGCTGATGGTTGAAAAGAGCACAGGGCTGTTAGACACAAGAATCAAGGAATTACTTCACATAATATCATGAGCGCAACTTTTCATGACTACCGACCTAGGGGTTAGAGATAGAGATACTGGTGAGTACATTGGATTTGTGTTCCCTATCAGACAACTGAATGACTTATGATGGCATAGCCTTGATTCTGTGTGTACTCACTGCGTAAGCTTTGAGTCCTTGAGGTTTGTTTCAATGGAACATTTTATAGTCTTGCTCCAAAAGTCACTTTTATTTTTGTAATATTGCACAATAAAACACAATATAGAATGTTTTGAAGCAGCTTTACACCAACAGTACTGTAGTGTTTTCATTGTTCAGATGTCTTAAGTCCCTTAAGACATAACATCAGACATTTAGACATACACCTTCATATTATATATTATATGTTATATACTGCTTCTCTATTGGATTCCATGGGAAAGAAAAGCCGTTATACAGATTAAAAAAACAATCTCATCCTTTATCTCCACAACAATATCACAAGTCGCCACAATATCATTGTTTTTTTACAAACTAAGATAATAATAGAGATCCCATGAGACTGGCGACTGTGGTGTACATGATTTATAAACATTTAAAATACATCTGTGAGACAAATAAACAGTGCTCGTAAACAACTGTTTTTTAATATCTTCCCTTAAGGTTAGAGGAGGTTTTGACCCAGAAACTATATTCCTAACGTCTTTACTTAACAAGCAGGTACTTTTTTAAAAATAGTGAAAAACATTTTACTCAAGTGTCCCAAAACTTAAATGGTAGTGTATACAGAACATAAACATGATATTGACACTTCTTCAGCCAGTCATGTAGTAATAGGTAAGGTTGGGTTTTTGATCTATTACCCAGCAGTAAATCACTCCATAACATAAATGTTTAATTATTTAAAATCACAAATTAATATTACTGATGTCTGTGTGTGATTACATACGAATGTGCTCAAGTACCTCTTGTTTCTGTTCTGTAAAATGATCTAACCTAATTCATAGTCAAGTTCTAGAGATAATGACTCATGCTTTATTAAAAAAAAGGGTGCATTTTCTAAATATTAATGACTACCTACTTGAAACAGGCACATTGCATAAAATCTTTGTTTTGTATAAAAAATATTTGTTCTCATGAACACAAAATAAGATATCCGAAGAATGTAGGAAGAATTTTTTCCCCTACATGTTTGTCCAAAAATTGTATTTGTCCAAATATATTTTTCTGTGTTTAATCAACAAGACATTTTTACAGATATGAAACAACATGAGAGTGAGTAATTCATAACAGTTTTTTTTAGGTGACCCATCCCTTTAAGTGGCTGATATGGAGCTAAGGGATATCCCTGTCACTTCTTATTTACTTTAATACTTTTGCAGCCAGATTATATAACATTTAAACAGAGATTAGCAGGAGTTGCCTTGTTATATACAATCTGTCAGAATTATTTAAAAGTACTGACACTTCATTTCCATAACAGATCAGTTGACAAATGTTAGAGAAGCGCACACAGTTCAGGTCACACCGAGAAAACCCATCCATCAGCATTTATAAATTATATTAGTTGACAAGACATAAAATATTTAAACCTGATCCAAGACATAATAAATGCATCCCCTTAATGGCAAGTGTGTTGGAAAATTTGTCAAAGAAGCGTGTGCCAAACGAAAAGCAGAGATTTTTTGCCAGTGAGGAACAAATGAAAATGGACACTCAGCATTTTTGACGACTTTTTTGGGATTGAGGACGGTCACAAAAGTGGCTGCTTTTTACTTGATTACTCTAATGCTTTGTGCCAAGGTTTGTGACTGAGAATAATCAAAGTTCATTAAAGTTAATTTGACATCCTTAAAACATATATTTTAAATTAAAAACTGTAGGGACCTGCGGCACTTCTTGTCAACCACATTCAATTTTGTCTCTTTTATTTTTACCCCTGCAGATTTGCCCCAGTACATACAGTAATTGTGATGAACACCATCTGGAGGCGCCTCCTGTGGTGATTTGTAATGGGGTTAAATGCCAGGAAGGAATTCCCACCATCAGTTCACAACATACAAGGCCATTTAGATGTCAAACCATCATCAGTAAAAGGGAAAGCAAGTGTAAACTCTGAACACTACATCATATTTTTAACAGCTGGCCAGTAACAATTTCATACTCAAATCCTATATGCTTAAAATAGAAATGTAAAAATTATGATAATTCATGATTCAAATAAAGATCCAGATGCTAGCTAGAGTCAGTTCCAAGTGACTTCTAATAATGTTTATGCTTTAAAGAGGAGACTAAACCTAAAAAATGGAAAAACGTCTGATCTCACTGGGTTTGTGATGACATACAGCATCAAATACAAAGTGACATATACATACTACAACAAAAGTATTGTCACAATGGAACACTAACAATGTGTAATGCAACACAAATATATGCTAAAGAACAGCTTGACTTCAAACAGAAATGCATCCGTTCACCGGCATTGTAGTAAGTTTATTTCAGACCCTGGATCGGGAGTCGATTGGAGCCAAAGAAGGGAGGAGAGGAAATAAAACAGACATGTTTGATCTCCGTCTCTCACAGCAGGTTTCTGTACAACTGGTTCACGTCTACATAAATAGGGAACATTCACGTTTAATAAGCATTTATCTGCACATTTGAACAAAATGGTACCTATTGTACAACTGCAAAAATATTTAATTAGTTCACCCAATGAAACATTTGTCATCTTTTACATTTTTTAAAGAGTTGTTCAAATTTCTTATCAAATATTTGATATAATGCAGCCCTGTTTAGTTACAATCATTCATCAAAATATCTTTCTCTTTATTCATCTAAACAAAGAAAAACCATACAGGTTTGGAACAACTATTGAGCGTTGGGTGAACTATCACAGGAACACAAAGACACTCTAAACTTTTGAAAGGAAACTCCCTTTTCCTTAAACTCATGGCAAAACAGTAAGCAAAATTCCAGCTTACATGATTTACAAATGCACAACAGAGAGATATTTACAAATGTGAAAATTCCTCCCAGAGTGGCACGCTGCTCTTTAAACTTTTTTCCAGGTCCTTTTTCTTGCATCCATATAGAACAGAGCTTTTTCCACAAGCCAGGATTAACACTTTTCCTGCCTCTGATAAGGTTTGTTGAATTGTGCTGCAAAGGATCAAGGGTCAGATTCGCTAAAACTTCTTCCGATTTTCCAGGAATACAGTTAGCCAGTAATCATGGAATATGGCCAATATTATTATTTTAGGAAACGGCACTTTGGACTGACATCAAGGCAGTGGTCTTCCAGGATAGAAACTAAGAGAAGAGGTTGGGCTCATGGAGTAGCAGTAATGAGGATTGAGAGGATTGTATGGTTTAAGGACTGGCAGGATAGATTAAGACCACTCATCCATGTAATGAAGTGCTATAACGCTGCATCAGCACAGCAGACGCTAAAACTTAGCTGATGAATTGTCACTTGTGGCAGGTCTTTGGAACACATCTCATCCTCAGGACACCAACCTTTAGAAATCCTGATATTTATACATCGTTCACACTACATCGGTCCACTTAATTCTTTTCAAATAGTACCATCACAACGGCTTTTTTGGCCTTAACCCTTAATAATTTCATCTTGAGGAAAGACCAGCTGAATTTCTTTGCAGGGTCAGGCCGGCTTATGCTGATAAGTGATCTAACTGGTGATCCGGCTGGAAACTTTGTGTGAAAAGTTCTGGTTGGTTAAGCTTATAAATAATTGGGGCCTGTGATTTCCACGATGCAGAAAAAAAAGACTAAATCGCAGGATCCAGGCATAAAAGGGGAATTTGCAGTACAACATGGAATGACATAGCATCTAATGAGCTTACTCTTTCTGAAATGTATGGGCTTTTTAGTGTTTTGTCTCGTTTTTATCTCCAGCACTGCTTGAGTTTACCTTAGCTGCATTCTACAGCTTTATTTAGTAGAAGCTGCTGTCAAACTGTATTGAAAACATAAAGCTGTCTAAATAAAAGTTTAGTTAACTACACAATTTTTTTATTTTAAGTAATGTAACTGAGTACACTAGAACGACAAAAGAAAAACAGTAAGAAGTTAGATACCAGTTTATATCAACATAGTTGTACATCATGCCCTGTTTTATGGATTAATTTTGAAAGGTTCAAAGGTAAGTAAGGTTAGTATCTACATTTTTACAGTTATGAGTTGATGCTATGGCATCCTTAAATATTTTTTGAATGTTGGCAAAATTTTATATATGAAAATGTAAGAAAAATTCAATGAAAAAAAAAGGAATTTGGAAAGAAATAAAGCAGATAAATAGAGCCCTTAAGAAGCCATATGAGGACAACGATAACACCCATGCACTACCCAAAAAAAGTTGCAGGCTCTAAACATAAATCCTTTTCCGCTTTGAATAACGTCTTACCAAACAATAACTTTTGAAAATTTAGCAGAAAAAAAGTGACATAGGAAGTAAAAGGCAGGAACTCCCATCCGCTGTAATGTGTTCCATATCATAGTAACTGTCAACTGCCTCCGCTTAAGCCATACACTTTAGCCAGCAGCTGAAGCTGTGCTGAGACTACACATGCTGATAGACTGATGTTGGGAAGCTAGCAGCACTTTACTAATCATATATTCATGTGATGGTATCAGTGTGCTTTTTCATCGAGCCAAACAAGGCCATTGACTATAAAGCTTACTCTCAGTGGGTCATAATACAAACTTTGTTAACATAAACACATGCTTCAGGTTAGTTTCAATGGATCTGATAAAATAAAACTGTTATCTGTCAAACTGTAAGTGAGCAGGTGAATATGATGTCACTTCTCGGCTTTAAAACAATGTAAGGGGTATAACAAACTCGGGACGAATACAAGTAAATGGGATGCTACGTCTTGATTAAATACTTTTTCTACAAATCAACAGCAGAGTAGAATGAGACAAAGATCTAGAATCTAAACAGCAGACACTAAGCAATGGGTGGGTTACACCAACACTCAAATATGAGCATTCTTATGGCTTAATCTATAAATAGCCAACTCTCATAGCATGGCACCTTTAATCCCAAAGAGCTGTGCTGCCCTGTTGGGCACCATTTACACACATAGAAGAGACAACATGACTTTTTGAACCTCTCCGAGCAAGCAATAGAGCAGTGCTATGGTTGCCACACAAGGGGCTTGAAAACGGCCTGGAAAACGGCCTGGACCCTGACTGCAGAATACTGTAAATAATGGTTCATTAAATCCCAAAATAACCAGATGCTGATTTAGAACCTTTGTTCGGCCAAAAGTGTGACAGTCTCAAAATGTGTAGATTCAGTAGATGATTTCAAATTAAGATGTTGCATGACATTCTTCAGCATCACTTTTGAAGAGTGTGAGGGGAGGATTGGATTTATCTCCTGCTGGTATTTTAAAACCACTGTAAAGAACCTGTTGTACATTTTAAAACAGAACAAATTGTATCTTAGTTGTCATAACTTACAATACAATTTGACCTGTGTGGCCGTCTCAAGGATGATATGTTGAAGTTGTTTAACCTTCAAAGTCCAGACAACAGTAAGTCAATGGCCATATTGCAAACATCCTACCGATTGTTTCAACTGAGTTCAAAGCATTTCAATAGTAATAGAAAAACGCTTTGAAGTTTGAACTTTATTAAGACCAAATATGTCCTTTGGGACATTACAGTTAGTGCCAAAAGGCATTACACAGCAAGTAAAGCACAAATCTTGTAGGTCGTTTAAGAAGGACGAAGACAAACACCAATGTTACTTAAACTCTGAACCCAATTAAAAAAAAATGCTTATTATTGTTTCAAGCATGGGTTGAAATAATGGAAAGGCTTGGAAAACGGTATTGTAAGCCTTTCTTGATAGGGAAGTGATTCATGACATCATCAGGAATCCATCTGAAAACTCATTAGCACTAAAAGATGTTATGCAAGAAAACAGTTTAAATTTTTGACCTTTGCTTTAAGAGTGACCACTTCAACACAGAGAGAACCAAAATGAGCAAGTTATGATTTTGTAAAAGCCTGCCTGAGTGGGAAAATTAATTTACAGACTAGATTGAAATAACTTTGAGACAGACCGAGAGGGAGATTGATGTCAGACCAGGGGTGCACGTCCATTTTCTTAGCAGAGCAAGACCATGGCAGAAAAATAAGAGAGCAAGAAAAGACTTGTTTAAGAGACAGATCACAAAAGTAGAGCAAGCAAAAATGACTGAGCACAATACGCTTCCTTCGATAAACGCGAGCCATTCTGTGGAAAACATTTTATGCTGCTTGCATTAACCCACCTGTTCTAAACCTTCTAGCACAAATTATATTACGTTCTTCTCTTATAATGCATTACTGTATGGAAAATCAAACACAATAATATATACTCCATTGAATTTCCATGAATTTAAGAATTTAAGCCATGAATTCTTTTTCAAATGACACTAAACAGACTGATGTTAACCTTTGATTTTTTAAGGTATGAATTAAAATATAAACTCTAACCCTTTCACTTTATGATCCAACCTGTGCAAACAGTTTAAAAGGATAGTTCTGTTAGCAACTGAGATCTTTTAATGCATAACTGACCACCATAATAGAAAAACATGGTAGTCAAAGGTGCTCCAGATCGTTTTTCTAATGTCTTCAAAATCCCTCCTGATGTACTCATTGCTGCTCCAGAAATCGCAGTTGCTAACAAGTATCCAAATATCTTTCTTGAGGTTTTAAAAAACAAAGAAATTGACAAAGGTTTCGGAGTACTTCATGACAGATTTTGTTCTGGGTGAAATAACTATTTCACACATCACTTGGTTGCTTTATGTTTGTCTGAAATAATCCAGTGTCTATTTTTACTTCTCATACACAGAAGCTTATGGGTCCATAGCACCAATCTGAGCACATATCCGCCAATTTCTCTCTACAATCCTGGAAACTTCGTCATGCCAAATTCTGTTAGGATTAGACAAAATTGGGTTTGTTGGATTTCTCATCTGTGCTTCTGGTGAAGTCTGGCAGATACGGTCTCCAGATGGATGCATCTGCAGTCCTTCTGAGTAAAGAGCTGCAGTTCTTTACTCAGCTGGCTTTCAGTCTGCTCACATCGGTCCAGCATCTGGACCAAAAGAACCTTCTCAAAATACCTCAACATTCCTCATCTCCAATAGAATTAGGCTTACGGAGTCACTCTTTCTGAGACGCTCATTAAATCTGTTTATTTGCCGCCAGGATTATGTTGACAATGACTCTTGTAATGGCTTTCTTTGGAAAACAATATTAATTATGTGTCCATGTGCCCTTCCCAAAGGATTAGCAAAAGTATTTCACACAGGAATACTTCATAAAGGCTTGCAGGGCACAGCTAAGTGATTACTTATAGTGTTATACATCTATTCTGTGGTGATGGTCTGAGTAATTTAAACCTTAGCTGTATCAAAGGCACTGTGCTTCAACAATTTCCTAAGCATGCATGCTTCAATAAATTAAAAATAAAATTTCCAAAATTGAAAAGTTATCAGGCCATGTTCTGCAACACTGCATTTTTTTCAAGAATGACAAATGCTCAGTCCACTTTCCAGCCTCTCTCTTTCTCTGTCCACCCACCACCACTGTACCCACGATTCCATTGTGTGAGCTTGCATAACAGCTGTCAACCTCCATAGCCTGTTTCTCTTCATATCACACCTCTTATTCATCTCCACAATGTCGAAAAGGTTTCATTGACACCATTTAGTCCTGTATCTTCCACATAGTTTTCAAAAACTGTGTGGCGAGCAATTTACAAAATGATATTCATCCACTTACGGCACCATTATCAAAACAAAACCAGGTCTAATGTTAAGTTTGCTTGATGGTCAGATCAATCTGACTGTGTGTGTTTATTTATAAGTGCGTAAAACAATTCCGGATCATGCAGGGATGAAATGGTCAATAGTTAATGTGCTTAAGATTCTGCCTTCTTCTCTACCTCCAGGATTATGTGGGTCAGGTCCCCAGATTAAGGTCATGTGTTGTAAATGCTCCAGGGGACCCAGGCAAAAACAGGACAAAGGAAGATTTGGTATACCATGGGTGGTTGACTCAAGGTTTTGATTACTCAAACGTGATATTGTTTTCAAACCTGTTAACTAAAAAAAAAAACTAAAAGAGTAGGATTTGTAAGAATCAAAATACGAATATTAGTATTGAATTTAAAGGTCCTGCTTGTCAAATTTAGCAATAAGGTTACATATTAGATCCAACGGCTCAGTTAATTGCCCAAGTCTTCATTTTTGAAACACCATGGTGGCTGACAGAGAAAAATATTTACAATTTCACAAAACGTGTTCTGTTAAGAACTTTGCCTGTTTAAAGCATAAAAACAAGGCTGGGAATTCCATGTATTGACCTGCATTGTATGTAGATAGAAATAGTTCATTCTAAGCTACTAAAAATATTGCTTCATTATGTATAGTATTGTATATTAAATTGCATAGCAGATTGCATTTGGTAATTGTTACAGTATCTCTGCTGCACAATATGATTTACAATAAAGAAATATTTCAAGACATCTTCCACTGGATATTTACGAGAGCACATCAATATCCATTGAAAAGAGAGGGAGTGAACGAGAGAGGGAGAGATAGAGAATATACAAAGAAATCTCCCTTAACTCATACCCATACCTACTTCAACACATTGCATATCGAGGACCAGCCATAAATCCATACCCTTTTACCCCTGAACATCCAATTTTTAGCAGACAGCGTGGAAACCAGAGTGAGCAAGGCTTTCAACTATTCTTTTACCTTCGGGACCCCATATGTTTCCTCAACCAAAATAGCTCAGCTCTAATTGCTTCTGGGATATGCGAACAGGTTGCAGAGGTGAAGAATGAATAACCCATCCATCATATCTTCATCAGTGTGTCGAGTCATGCTTTACAAGATTCCATAAACTTTATCCTTTCATTCAACTAATCAGCAAAATATCCACTATAAGATATACTCCATTTCAGAAGCTGTTCAAGTAGCAAATGCTGAAAAGAAAAAGAAAGTGCTGAAAATTCCGTTGGACTTAGACACACACCCGCATGCAATTAAATAAAGAGAAAAACATCTGTGTGACCCTACCGAGAAACAAACACGGGATTTCTAAAGAAGAGTAACGCTCATGAGAAGAAGTTTTAATTCCTCTAAACTATCTTTGGGATGCAAAAGTTAACAAAAGAACAACGTGACGCACTTTGGCTTTGTCGGATTTCTGCTTCTCTGTCTTTCCACTCTCACTCTCTTTCTTTCTCTTTCGCTGTGGCTCACTCAAGGCCATCTGCACTGTAATTCAATCATCAGGCTAAGCATTGGAAATAATGATTACTTGAATTAGCTACAGGACTCCAGCCTACTATCTTAATATTGACTGGCAGTGAGTGTAAATATGAGCCCTGGAAGTGGATGCCTTGGATTTTTAGAGGATTGCTTTCTTATGTTTTTCAGTGACAAATGAAATGAGTAACACTCTTTGGCACTGAAAAAAAATGTATTGTTGGAATTTCATTGTACATTGATTCTACATAATTCAATTGTTCTTTTTAACAATTTCTCTTAAAATTGGAAAAAGTTTGGTCAAAAAATATGGACTTGATATACATAATAAAATTAAGTAATTCCAACAACCCATTTCTTCACTGTGCAAAAACAACAGAGTTATTTTGAAGAGGGTTGGTAACTGAAAAATTGCGGAACCAGTTGCATTCGTATTTGTGTCCATACATTAGAAGTGAATGGATAGCCTTGTTGTTTGTACCCAACATTCTTTTTGTTCTGCAGAAGAATGAAAGTCATACAGGTTTCCATTGAAAAGAAGAAGAGTAAAAGATGAAACAAATCTTATTTTTGGGGAACTGGGCCTTTAAACCTCTCTTAAATCTGAATAATTTCATGTTTAAGCATCAGTAGCCGTTATCACTCGATAAAATATATTTCCATCAACCATTTGGTCATACATATTCAAAGCTACTAGCAATAGTATTTTTGTAAATTTTTTGTAGAACAAATGCAGGTTGTGAATTTCAATCAATTGACCAAAACTTTGTTACAAAGGCCGGTTAACATCCGGGCTAACCAATCACTGTCAAACAAGAGACTGCAGTTGCTTTGACTGAAACTAATTGGCTTTGGGGTAGCTTTGTGTTTCCAATACAGAGGTGGAGCTTGACATTAAACCTAACAAACACTCTCACTATGGCTTATCCATCTTGCTGTCTGAAGAAGCTCATTTGTTGTTTAAGTGTGAAGACACATTTTATTTGTCCGTTAAGCTTTACTATATTGCATGAAGGTGTAAACTCATGTGCTTGCTCAAAAAGCCTGCTGGTTGTAACACCCCAGATTTACCTCTTAATCCAAACAACGACAATCAATCAGGACCTGTAATGACTATAATATAATATCTCAAAACCACTCGACAAACCTACTTGTATTTAATGACCAAAAGCTGTTACCGCTTACAGCACACATCTACATGTTGCTTCAGTGGCAGTAAGTCAAGTGATGATGCTCATTGACAGCTCATTCCTGTTTCTCCTACTGTGAACGTGCAGCGATGTGAATACACCTCATGCTCACTCACCCCATCATTACAGGGGGGCGGTGTTTGGCTGAGCAGGAGTGCATCTCTGCCACGACGAAGAACGGGCAGAGGATGAGGAATGAGTGTCGAGACAGAGCCCGACGCTCCGATGAGCGACACCATGGATGTGGCTCTCTGCCTCGAGCCCCGGGGGTTATTCTAATCCAGATAGGCTTGGCACATGTAGGACAAAGACATCCTATCGAAGCCGGGCTTCTGTGCATAAGACACTGGTGAAAAAGATAAAATGCAGACCTTCACAATGCATTTCATGCCCCCTTTTAAGAATCCAATGAGAAGCCAGGTGTGCATCTGCTAGAACATTCAGCATGGACCTGTCAAGCAAGTCTGTAATACAGTGAACATAAATTAGAACATATTAAGAGGGTTGCACATGCCGATACCTACACCGTGCATCAAAATATATTCAAATTCCCACATTTTTAAAAACATACAGCCGTGTCCAGAGGCTTCTGCTACTGCAAGACATGACCAACCAAAAATATTCCTAACATGAGCTCATATTTTGCATGTATTATCAAATGTCACTGGTCATGTATTGAGGTGTGTCAGAACAGATGCACACTTTCCAGCTGGGAAATGAAGCCAGTGTAAGGATGCAAGACATGATGGATGCCCACATGCAGATGCACCGATCATATGAATCAGTCCTGCTCCATATGTGACCTGGACCATCACAGACCATCTGACACTGGGAACTCTCTCAAAGATCTCGAGAAAACCACTAACATCTCCAGCAATAAAGAAAGGGTAGGGCAATCCCAAAGTGACCCAACTCCTCGCAACCTTCTCCCCAGCAAGATGCAATAATGCAATACAGAAAACACATACTTGCTTTCCCAGGCTTGGGCCTCTGCAGGAGCTTCTGCACCGTCATCAGGTCCTCGGTCTTCACCGCTTGAAGTAATTCCTGATCTTTCCCCATCGTTGTTGATTTTACATCCAAAGCATCCTCCGAGTGCGTGTGCGGTGTTGCCCGGAGAGCTCCTCTGCGGATCCTCCCTCTTGCGATGGAGCAGCAGGGCGCGATGATGCTGATGCTGATGATGCTGATGAGAATGCAACCTGGCGGAAGGATGCTCGAGTACTACAGAGCTGCTGCTGCAGAAGCACAGATGTTTTTATCCCGATCTCGTCAAATCATCGATTTTGCTTCACAGTCGAGGTCCACGGATTTTTCAGATTTGGTTTCCTTTTTAGAGAGCCATCGTCGGATGGCAGAAATACGGTTTTGCTTTAAATTCCCCTGTGCGCATTGACCTGGGCTCCGAGAGGATGCGCCGCACAGACGTCAGTCGCCGATGCCATAGCTGCGTGCGCGCAGTCCTCGCACTGAGATCTTCTGTCCTGTGATGGATTCACACACAAGCCCTGTGCAGTGTGCATCACCCCGGCCGTGGATCGGCCCGACAACATCTCTAAATGGCTCCCCTTCATGCAGAAGGCGGGTCCTGAGTTTAGGAACACCCCCCGATCCTGTGCTGAGAGGCACACGCTCCTCGAACACAATCAACGCACTTATGTCATCTTTATGCAGAATGTAATGCATGTCACCTGTATTCTATTCAACACTATAAGAACTGCTGGTGCTCACACTATAGTATAAATGTATATGGTGGATAATATCAGTTTTCAATAGTTCTTTGGTTCCAAGAGTTTGGAGGTTACAAAAGGTGCCATCATAGGAGCTCCATTCATCTGTTAAAAATAAATAACAACTGGCTTTAACTTACCATCTTTGCACACTACATTTCTGTGACGTCACATTGTACCTATTTAAATGCTTCTTTAACTTAGAACAAAAACAACTGAGTTCAGCTTTGTAATGTCTTCCCAATAGGGATGAGTCATTCACGAAGAGTCGGTTCTAAGAGTCGGTTCATTGAATCGATTCTTTGTAGTGAACGAGAAGAGTCGACTCCCATCGGGGAGAGACGAATCTTTATCTGGAGGTTGGGACAGGACTTTATTTGGATAGGAGAGGGACTAGCATTATACCATCATGGCAAAGAGGAAGGGCAAAACCAGGCCAAATTATGGTATTTTAACAGTTATTTGTTTATGTAGATATGTATTCAATTATTTTATTAATTATCTTATTCACATAATGTGATGATAGCGTGTGATACAGTTCTCTCAGTGCAAGAGAGAGAAGGAAGAGATGGATTTAAGTGTTAATGAGGTTAATCGAGCAATATATATACATATATATATATATATATATATATATATATATATATATATATATATATATATATATATATATATACATATATATATATACATACATACACACACACACACACACACACACACACACACACACACACACACACACACACACACACATATATGTATTTATATATTAAAAACTAATTAAAAGGAAAATATTTTTTGTATTAAAAAAAGATTTAATCATTGAACATATATACATTATATATATATATATATATATATATATATATATATATATATATATATATATATATATATATATATATATATATATATTCCTTTTAGTTAGTTTTTTTTCATACAAAAATGCATCCATTTTTTTTAAATGAAAGATTATACACTAATTATTTACAATTGCTTAATTGATATTCAATAAAAGGTGATACAAATAAAGAGCCATTTGGGAGTCGTGGGAGTCGGCTCTTCTAAGGGAGCCGAGCCAAAAGAGCCGACTCTTAAAAAAGAGCCGGACTGCACATCACCACTTCACAGATACACAATATCCTTGAAACTATCCAAAACTCTGTTAATCCAATAGCAATGAAAACTGTATCTCTATATTCATCCTTTATGGCCTCTTAAGGTAAATGCATCATCTTTTCATTTTTATTTTTGTCACCCTTGCAACTTAATTGTGTCTGTGTATTGTTTATTTTATTTTATTTTTGTCATTTGTTATTTGTCCATGTTTATATGTATCGATTTACTGCTTTGCAATGTTGAATAAATGATTAAAATAAATAAATATAAAAAAACACACACAACACTTTGTGTGATTCAGCGCCACCCAGCGCCTCATTATTGACCATACAGTCTGCAGATACCGACCTCTAGTGGTCGCAACTCACATTACACATCACAATGAATGGGTGGAGACAGGCCTCCAGTTCTGCTTTTAAACAAATTCTATTGTGGTACTCTTAGATAAATTATTTTAAGCGAAATAATATCATATACTTGAAATTAGTGTTTTAAGCTATCTGACCAGTTATTATCTAAGCATAATAACATTACAGATTACTTATATGTTTACTATTATGAGATGAGATACCAGCCTGACAGTTTCATACAGTTGTACTTAACTTCTCATAAATGCAGAAAAAAAGTCCCAAAAATAAGTCATGTAGGTTTTGAGTGAGATCTGTTTTTATCACACTATAATTACAGAATACTTTATAGTACACTTGGTGTAGTATATGACAATTTAGAGGCAAATGCCATGCGGGCATTGCCAGCGTTATGGAGTTGACACATCATATAAAATGCTCTCAGAATGGTATTGTAACCGTTAAACTGAACCAACTGTTTATATTATACAAAGCTCTTGTTAAACGTGTTTAAACATCAGAGAAATATATGTGGTCAAGTTTTCTATTTTAAAAAAGATAAATAAACCTGTGTTATGGACGTGACAACAAATGAACATCATTTTTGGGAGACGACAAATTTCTTAAGATTTATGTGAATAAAAATCTATAAACCATAATCAAATATATCCAACAAATGGCCAAGGGATAGCACTTAATAGAACATAAAATAATAACTATGTTTTATTCATATTTTTTTTTAATTTGTCTGACAGTTCCTTAAAATAGCCCTTACTTAACAATGAAAAATCATGAACCTAAATAAAAATAATTCTCTTAAAAATTAAAGAGACTTCTCATGTGTATTTGAATAACCAAATGTTGACATCTGTACTATAAGCACACGCAAAACCTCCATATTTTCAGCTTGACATTTCCACAGAATGAATCCACTGATTATATTGATGTATTCTATTGATAATTATTACACCAAATGAAAGATTTAAATTGGACAGTACAGTACAAACTCTCATGATTCAGTAGTATTTAAGTATCCCTGATGAGCATTTCCAAGTTAATGAAGATATTAACAACCACTTTTATTTTGTGAGTGTGGAGTAAAATTAAGGTTTTGTCTGTCACACTCTTCCTTTCTGGGCTTGGGTCTTAAAGGAAGAGTGTGACAAAAAAGGGGGCGGGAGTAAAGCAGCGTTAAATCACCTGATTGGCTAGCGGTGCCAGAGACAGAAGGAAAACGTCACGATTCGCCATTTGATTGGCTGCTCGAACTGAAACATTCGCCTGCGGCTCTTTAATGTTGCCAGAGCCTCAATGGCGGAACTCCGCTACAGAAGTTAATATGACACAAGACAGGATCGCATAAGGTAACATTCTTACAAACACTTAATGTTTTACATCTTTTATGTTTAATACTTCAGTGACGGATTGTGACTCTTTATGATGATGTTTAAGGGTGGAGCAGTGTCAATTGTCTTTATGTAAAACTCTAAAACTCAACAGAAGTGAAAAGTGTATCAATTGTAGCAGAATCTGGTGAAATGTAATTGAAGTTCTACATAAATGCAACACGTTTGGACTCCCACGTGTCTTTGTTGTGGAGTGTATGTGATGATGTTTATGTGTTTGTTATCTGATTTAGATTTTAACAGACATGTTTGAACACGTTGATTGTTGTGTATGATGCATTGCTTTGCCCATAGAGAATCACTGTTCTGTTTTATATAACTCATGTCTGTAGTGGTGAGACACAAATGTCATGTGATTTAATTATCCAATGTAAAGCTGATGGGTAACAAGAGGAGAAAGTGATGTCAGCTTGTTAATATTTCCCATCATAAGATTAAACTGTGGATCCATCAGTTGTTGATCACAGTTTGTAAAGTAGGACATTTTCTGATCAGATCAGTCCCAATGTCTGCTTTTGGCAGGGAATGTGTTATTCTGCCAGTAAATCTAGGCCACATCCCTGTAAAAGTCAGCCAGTCCTGTGCTGTACTCCCCTGAGGATTCACTTGTGGGACCTTAGATGCAATAGCTTGTCTTAATGCTCTACGCCTAGATTACTAACCCCGCTGTCTGAAATCCCTGTTGCTCACCCAAGAATTCAAATACATTTCCTATTGAATGTCAAATTTGATCAACATCGCGCGGTGATCCCAGATTACAAACCTGTTGGTGCAAGTTACAATTTGTCATGTTTGTTATTCACAGGTGTGGGGATGAAAGAGTTCTCATGAGAGCGGCAGAGCTTCATTCTCTATTCCATCCACCTGTCCTGTATCCACTTTCACTTACACAAATAAACGTCCACCGAGCTTTTGTCCTCTGATGTACAATGGTATCAATGCTCTACAGGAACTATTGGATGAAGTGTAGTTTGTTCTGTCGTGTATGTGAATTTAAACCACATGAGAATTGTGATTGCTTTTAGTAGACTTTGAAGGAAGTTGATTCACGGTGACATAGTAGTATATTGTTAAGTATTAGTAAACAAGCAATTTAAGTTGCTTTACATACATTTTGTAAACGGTCAAAACATAAGCGGAGAGAAAATATATATTTTTTCCAATGTGATGTATTTTTTACTAAAGCTGTCAAACAATTTTCAAGAAAAATATACTTTACGCCAAATGATTTGCCTTAACTATTATTTATCCGTTTTAATTTTTTTCTTAGATGTATGTATATATGTTCATATAAGCACAGAATCTACATGCAGAATATGCGCAGACTTATATTATATACACAAACATATTATTGATTAATCATTGTTTAAAAGATCCCCCCAATGGTTATAGATGTGCTAGTACATATGATAAAATTATGTGTGTTAGCTTCATATTATAATATATTTAAATATCGTCACTGAGCTCTCAAAAACTCCCATCTTTTTCAGGAAATGGAAAAAACATACTTTTTAATGAATAACTACCGTGTTGTCAAAGCAGGCAATCACTATTTCTTCTTTTAATGATAAGATATTTGCAAAACATAGTTCTAATAAGGTTGTCTAATAATAAGGCTTTTTGGCAAAAATACATCACAAAATATAAAGATATGATGTAACAGCAGCACAGCCGCAATCCATATTGCACTAGGAAAAATTGCAGCAAAATCCCATTCTTGCTATTTAGACACTTTCACACAAATAGTTTGGGTCTACAGCACACACCTTAAAGTAGAATGTTGCCTTCAGTGATATGTGCACTGATGTGAAAGATGATGGATGTGGTGGATGTGGTTTCTCAAGGCTTCTGCTCGGCATATTGGCCAAGGCTTTTAACCATAACTGTGTGACTGCAGTGTGAGCTCAGATTGCTAACATCTTCGAAAAAGACTGTTGACATGTTGACTCAAGACATTAATGGAAATGATGCGGTTCAGGATATCTGTGACTCCGCTGATGTTTCACAGTCGCTTCTGAACTTTAATATATTACGAATGCTCGGGAACAGTCTTCGGTTTTCAGACCTTTGTGGAATTTCATGTTCCTGTTATTTATAGTTGAGCTTTGTTCGCGTGACATTTTCCAAAGTATGTGTGTAAGGGCTTCTGATGTCCCTGAAGTGCTGTAATGTCACAGATGAAAAATCCAAGCTAAAATGTGTATTGATGGACATGTTTTCTTACACTTTACACTGATATGTGCTTTGGTAGAGGCCACAAAGATGTCGATAGAGGCGGAGGCGCTGCTGCAGGAAGCAAAGGAGAGCATCGAGGCAGCCCAAAACTACAGGAGCGAACTACAGCAGAGACTGCATGGACTCAGCCAAGCACGCAAACAGGTACCGCTGTGAATCGGTCAAGAACAAAATTGATTTTCTTTTACTGTTTCCATAGACAAGCTGTTTATCCATCTACACTGTGCCTTAAATCCTACTCAACAAAACATGATCACTTGTCAGATATATAATGTTGGGATTTTTGGACCAATGAGATGGGTGTAGTCATCCGTTGGGTCACACTGGGTTTAGAGGCATCATTACCGTCATGCCAGACCCATTCCCACAATAATGAGATTGCTATTGATCGCCATCGTCCAGCATGCAGCCCAAACAACATCCTCTTACACATCAACAGTGCAACAACCAACCCTGACACAGCTCTCTACAGTAACCAAATAATGTGGCATATGTGGGTGTTTTATATGTGCTACTTCTGCCGTATTGTTGAAGTGAGTCTGCCGTGAGTACCTAAAAGCCTGTTGGCCAACACAGAAGGGTTGATTCATGCTGTGTGTCTCCCTGAAGGATGCAAAGTTGCTCGCTGTTATCTGGTGACTACAGCTTCTGGCATCTTACCCAAAATCCCTCTTCCCCCCACTTCCCAGAATTCCTTTTTTAGAGTGTGTATTGGGCGGTAGTTTCGCATCGCCAATGCCTTTTGATGCCGTTATTGGCCAAGGCCCTTTCAAGAGGCTTTATGGTTGATAGAGGGTACAACCAATCACATTACGTTTTTTGACGTGTCACTCACCAGTTAGAGACCAGTGCATTCACAAACGTGTCAAAAATGAACAGGAACATTGTTTGAGGTTATACTGCTTACTTTAAAGAAACTAGAGTTTTGTCCATTGTAATAAATAATTATTGCATTCAATGTAAACACGATATCACGTCTCCTGGAACTAATGTGGAATTCAAACAATCAGATGACAACTTTAAACTTGCTGAAGTGTTTCTAGAAAAGTGAGCCTTCTGCATCAGATGCTCAGCCAACAGTCCGTGGGCTTGACGTTTGAGACTAACAAGGCTGGTTCTTCCTAAGACAGTCAGAGAACGTTTAAGCTCCCGGCTTTTTCACAAGATGGAGTATTAAACCAAAGTCTATGGGTTTAAGATCCTAGTCAGGTGAGGTTGTTGGCCTACAGTGCTATGTTATTAACCTCACAGCGTGTGTAGGCGTCTGAGCGAGATCCCATATGGGCATCCCATCTGATATGGTCTCATCACATGTTACGCTCCGTTACGCACAGCACATAGACGCAGCCGTGAGGCCTATAGGTCAATGCATGGGCAGCACATGGACAATGTTGCTATTTGCTTCCTGTGTTTTTCTTGATTTTGTAAAAGATGAATATCCAAGTGTTCAATTAAAACTAAAAAAAAGCTAGATGATTATAGGTAGAGCATGGTGGTGTGATGTATATAAATGCGTATAAGCCTTTGGTTGATGCTTTTACATTTAAATGGATAATTTTGCCCAAAAATCCGAATGATTTGTTTTCTTATTTCAGTAAAAGCCGATATGGCTTTTACTCTTCATTTCATTTTAATGTATTTAATTGGCTGACGCTTTTATCCAAAGTGACTTAAGTATTACGCAGTTGTCAATCATCACTGCAGAAAATGGGGGTAATATGTCTTGCTCAAGGACACTTCAGTCATTGTCTTCTGGCACTGGGATTCATACCCGCAACCTTCTGCTTACAAGTCCAACTCTCTAACCACCAGACCACTACTGATTTCTTTCAGTTCACAAGTATACATAATTTCAAGCATGTTGGTAACCAAAGAATGATGGCCCTCTTTGACTTTCTGCAAAACACAAAAGATGATTTTATAAAATTAACATTTCCCTATTATTGGTTTTGGGTAAATTCTATGGAAGGCAGCAGATTTGGTTAGCAACATTCTTCAAAATATCTTATTTTGAATTTAGCAGAAGAAAAAGTCATACAGCTATAAAATGACAAAGAGGGTTAGTCAATAATGTCACAATATTTCTTCTGGGTTGAACTACTCCTTTAAGAATTATGTATTTATGTATTCCTTTTTAAATAAGACATCAGACAAAAATACAGAGAGGAATGCTCTACACAAGTGCTTTCAAAAAGAACGCTGCTGAAGTGACTTTACTCAGGGCTTTATTTTAAGCTGTTTTCATCTCTTTTTACCTCCTAATAAATAGCAATACTGTTATACCATATACATTTTTGGTCATACCAGCCACCCTAATTTAGCTTGATGTGTCTTTAAAAAGTTTCTAGTCCACTTCTGCTTTACTTTAACCACTTCTTCCCAGCTGCTTAGGCTTCCCTAAAACCTACAAGTTGTCTTTGTTTGCCACAGCCTGGCACAAGTCATATAGTATACTATAGATGTCTGTCTGTGCCAGAACTAACATATGTGTTCTAAATCTGTAGGGTTGTATGACCTTAGCCTCTTCCTAGAGATCCACGTCTAAACATCCTGTGATGGGGAGCCCTCTACACACCCCTCTCCGTACATTGTCAAGAATAACAATATTTAGCCAAGATATTCAGTCCTGGCTCAAAGTATTCAGATCGATCATGATAAGAATGGAGGCGAATGAGGAATAACGCACGTCTATGGACAGAAGCATTTCCTGTTCTTGCTGCAAACAAAGCACTGGAACTTTCCATCAGACTGATTAATAACACGGCCTCTTTTGGGCTTTGTGCATTCATCACGGTCCACTTTATCTTTGTTATTTTAGTCTGTCTTCTCGCTTCCTGGAGCACTATCTCTCTACCTACATGCTGTGACAGCAATAGAGTACCACGCTGTTGGGCGGCAGTACCGTCAAATGTCATGCCGACCCATTTTTCTGTTTTTGCAGTATGAACATATCTGTGCATCTGTCAACAAGCTTTCGCTCGAGGCAGCGTCACGATTCACTGATTATAAGGGTCTGAAATGTTTCTCGTTCCACAAATGTGAGTCAGTGGATTCCCAGAATTGTTTGTTTGTAAGATCACATTGTTTGTCAGTGCGAGTTTAAAATGTTCCACATTTAACATCATTGTATTTTCATATGGCACTGAAGAGCCGTCAAGAGCTATTACCCTATTTACAAACTCAAGTTTCATGTTCACAAGACAAGAGGAACTGTTTTTTTTGTAAACCACCAGGCTTCCTGTGACTCTCCGCTCCATTTTGCTGAAGGTGAAGCAGTTACTCTGAAACATACATCAAGAAAAAAAAGTACCATCTACTTGGAACCACATCCGCTTTTAGTCATACTTTTTAACTACTGTCTCCATGTTAATGTGCCCGCGTGGGCATATTTGTTAGAGTTCTTACACTTACAACTAAAATCTCTTCCAGCCTTTTGATGTGAAATATTGACGGACCCTTTAGGCCTAATAATTTGGCACAATTTCATGAAAACGAGTTTTTACCAGACAATATAGAGTTTTTAGTATACTTATAACACACGTCAACATTTGTTGGTTCAGATCTCTCTAAGTTTTTAGAGCATTATTTTTTATTTTAAGCGCATGATTTTACATAGTAAAGTAAGGGCTATTGTATGAATTTTCACATGCATAACGGTACATTTAGCTTAAAAATGGATACATGAGCACAAAAACATAGTATTTTTTAATTTTTATAAGGAGCATTCAAAATTATTGCTACTAGGTTTGTACATTGTAATTCACAGAAAACATAAATTAACCTGTTTCATGGACGTGACAAAAAAGGACACCGTTTCTGATAGACAACTAACCTTTTAACTTTTTAAGTAGAAAACTTGTTCATAGACTGATATTTTTCTGATGTTTAAACACTATCAACAAGGGTTTTTTATAATACAAACAGTTGGCTCAGTTTACTGGTAACAATTCCATTGTAAATGCCTTTTATGTCACATCCATAATGCTGGAATTGCCCATTGACTATTTTCAGTTAAACATCTTTATTAGTGTTTTGGTTTATGTAAATAAGATATCAGATAAATAGTCATTTGCATCTAAAACTTTTTTAATTTGTTTGGAAAACAGAAAATCACAATTAAAAGGAATTATTTGGGTATTTACAGACAATGTCAACCTACATAATGTAGATAATAGTTTTTGAAAATAAAATCAAGAATAAAATCATAGTAAAATGAACGGTTGAAATCAAGCTTTGATGCTTATTTCAAAATTAGATTTTGACACCACCAATTTTTAATTGTATAGTCTAAGCTATTTAGAGAAATGTAACAGCGTAATAATGTTGTGAACCATGTCCCGTGTGTAGGTGCGGGGCAGTGCCAGCCAGACGCGAGATGCACTGCAACGGCACTATCAGGATCTGCAGACGACAGTGAGCAGGCTACTGACTGAGAGGCTAAACGCTCTGCTGCAGGAGGTTGACAGCATCGAGCTGGACAGCGTCAGCCCCTTAGATGACTGCCAGAAGCTTATTGAGCATGGAATCAGCACAGCTGATGAACTGCTCCGAGAGGGTGAGTGAGCCTAAGCTCTGGAGGTCATACGTTTACATTTATGCATTTGGCCGACGTGTTTATCCAAAGCAACTTACATTTCATTATACTATTACACTTGATTTTTGAGTATATGCAACCCCTTGGATCGAGCCCATGTCTGTATGCGCCAGGCTCTAACCACTGAGCCACAGGAAAATCCATTACTATGATCTTCAATGAATTTAAATAAATAGTACAATTAAAGGATTTATTTTATTGCGCTAACAAACTGACAGTGCAATCCTGTAGATTGACTTTCAGATCTCTGAAATCGCTTCAGTTTCCCGTAGGGATCAATTGCTTGTTATTTCTAGTTTATTGTTCATGTGCTCAACCAGTATGTAGCATTGTTTATAGCATAATAATGCTGCTGTATGACTATCCTTGCAGGGGAAGCTGCTATCCGCTGTGGTATGAATGAAGAGGACAAGCTGGGCAGCTTTACTAAGAAAGCCCTGCAGATCCAGTTAGACAGGTGAGGAACTCATTTACTGTCATTTTTTTCTGATCTAGGTAAGCTGAATAGATACGGAAACAGAACCGCAGCGCTTGAGAATACATACAAACAAAAACTAAATCGGGTTATATGATTAAAGAGGCATTCACACTATTGACAAAAAACAATAACTTTAACTACTGTATGAGGATAAAGTATCATACAGAGTGTGGATAGGAATAGAATACAGAGTACGCATCACAGATCTGACAATATATAGATATGAAGAAATGATTTCCTTGGGATTGTTTTTTATTTTTTTAGCTGGGGAACGATAAAACACTCAGCCAAACAGTCTTGAATGCTGTGAATGTTTGGATCTTTCTTAATCACCCCATGCATTGCAAACATATAGCTTTTGCAGTTTGTGACTATTAACAGCGGAAAACAGTTAAGGATTTTACTTAAAACGTAACTTATATAAATGAATGTATATTTTTGATTTATGTTGTGTGGAAACCGTTTTATAATTTCAATAAGGTATTTTAGGCCGAGCTGTATCGTGAAACAATCACGGGTTAAGTCGTTGCAATAACACGTTAAGGCATGATTTATTCATAATACAGAATAGCCCCTTATTGCTTAAATACAATTTTGTTCTCTTTTCAGTTAATACAGACCATCTTTTCTGTTATATTGACATGTATCTCTAGTTCTCATTTTCAGAAAATAAATACAAATAGAATCAATAATTTGTTTGAATTTTAGGAGAAATGTTACAATATAAGTTTACAGTATAAAACAAAAAAATTTATCTTTACTTAAACATACCTATCAACAGTGAATTAAATAAAAAAAAGTTCAGAAAGCATTTGAAACTCTCTCTTTATGTTTTACAATGGCTGTATAAAACCCAATGCATCTGTTATTTCTTTGTTTCTTTCTGAAGAGTAAAAGGGTCAAAACCCCTATCATATCTTAGAATTAACATAAAATTAGCATTATCATATTGGTATAGTTACTAGTAAAGCATTATCATATTGGTATAGTTGCTAGTAAAGATAAGATAGTTATCTTCTATAACATTCATCACAAAATAAGTAAATTAATCTATGTGTCCTTAGCCTTCCTGAGGTACCTGCTCTGGTGGATGTGCCCTGTCTATCTGCGCAGCTGGATGACTCTTTACTGCATATGTTCCGTACTCAAGTGGCTCGACACGGCAGTGTGGCATCGCATCCCCCAGTTCAGATCGAAGAGCTGGTGGAGAGACCTGGTGGTGTGCTGGTTCGCTGGTGCAAGGTATGCCAACAAGTTTCTGTAAACACAAACTTCCTGTATTCAAGTTATTGTCGTTAAACAAGTTGTAATTGAAGAACATTCTCAATTCACAACAACTTTTTATAACGTTTATGTAATGATCTTAAGAATTTCACCTCTTAGTTTATAGTATAACACTGACCATCAGCTCCTGTTGTTTGTCTGTAGGTGGATGATGACTTTACCCCTCAGGATTACCGGTTGCAATATCGTCGTGGTAACTCTTCTCAATATGAAGATGCATACATCGGTAAGGATACGGAGTTCCTGGTGCTTCACCTTGACCCGCACATGGACCACCTGTTCCGTGTGTGTGCTAGAGGAGAGGGCCGAACTGAGTGGAGCCCGTGGAGCATCCCACAAACCGGCTACACCACGCTTGCACCTCACGGTACATACTGAAAAACAAGTTAAACACACAGTAATATACGCTGTTTCTAGGTTGAAGAACTCAAGAGTGTTTTAATGTCCTTACAGAATGGCGTGCAGGTGTTGATGGTTACATTCTAAGCAGTAGGAAAAACATCACTATGCGTAATGACTCGTCGCAGGGTCACGGGGGTGTGCTGTACTCAAACTCCCCCACCTACTTCTGTGGACAGACCCTCACCTTCAGGTACGTACCCATAAGACTTTTGTAAATGCAATACAAGGGTGACCAAATGTGCAATTTGTCCCTGGCAAGGTTTTCTCTATACACTGGAGGTCACATTTGTTCACTGCTGGTGTATTATTTCAGAAAAGCAAAAACTATAATTTTTTTATTAACTGAAATGTGACAAGCTCAATGACAGAACATACGAAATCCTGGCCAGGACGTGTCTCGAGAAAAATTGGACGTATATGAAGAGCAGAGTTCAGAGCAGAAAAATTGGCACACAAATATAATTTAAGAGAAGTAGGACTATTAAAGATAAATAATATTTTTAAATGTATTTTTTTTTAGTTTCTGGAAAAAATTAATGTCAACAGGGTTAACAAATGTCTTTTGTCGATTCTGATTTTTGGCTCTTTAATGTGCGTTTACAGGATCATGGCTGCAGGACAAACAGATAAGCGTGACAGTTTAGGTGTGTGTGCGGACAGCAGAACTGGCACAGACTCATTACAGCGGGATCAGGCTGTCTGCATCTCCACCAGTGGTATGACTTAAGACCCTAAAGTTTTTGAACACATGAAGCACGATATATACCTAATATTTGATTTACATTTGAAGAGCTCTTTTCCAAAACAAGATCAGTTTGTCATGTCATTTTGTTGTGTAGTGAACCTACATCCTGCTATCACACCAAATTACTATTTTTTTTCTTTTAAATGTACTGCAAAATGCTTTTTTTTTTTTTACAAAAAGCTATAAATCCTGAACCTGTTTTTTTTTTTGCCTAAATACAATTTCTCCTCTCTACGAATCAGAATTTATTCAATGCAATCAAACATGGCAACGGATTGAAGTGTTTGTCTGTGTTCAAACTTTTAAATTGGGGGCTTTAAATTCTAACACTTTTGATGGCCTCGATTAGCCAGTGAGACCTACACCTGGGGGTACGAGATTGCAGACTTTTGAGGACATTTGCATTTATTTGATTTACGGAGTCCCGGTTTTACGTAAGACAAACCAACTTTGAAACAAAAAAAGATGGATTTGTATCATTTAAACATTTTTTTGAATTTATAATCTACAATATTCTAATTTAACAATGTTTAACATGTTCAGACAGAGCCAACAGACGATGTCAACAGGATAAATTGAAAATTAACAAAAAGTATGGATCCAAGTATGGTAAAAAAATAAACCCTTTCTGAGAAAAATATTAAAATGAATTTCTCATTATGGAAAAGAGATCATTTATGAATTCCTATTTACATTCATCAGCATATTCAATTCTATGAAAATAATTATATGAATGTATAGATTCATGTTGCCATTTAAATTTTTTAAATCAGGAGTGTTACGATCCTATAAAGGTCTAGGGTTAAACAAGAGGCACGTAACAGAATAAAGAAAATGGTGTTGTGTCAGCTGAAAAACTTGGATCTACTGAACTTCATCAATTAGACCCTAAAGAAAGCCAAAATGCTTTTATTATGAAGGGTAGTGAGATGATTGGTGGCCACGAGAGGGGTTAAGCCAAAAAGCTCAAACACAACACTCTTCCTAATATGGAAGATCTTAATGTAAACTAACATAGAAACAGAAAACTAAACAACAATAAAAATACGCTTACTTCCTTTCTTACATAAACAAAGGAAATCAAAGCACAGAAAAGAAAAGTGCCACCCACCTTCTGTCCAAGCGTTTAAACATATGTTAAAGAATCTTAAAGAAGTGCCAGTGAAACAAATTCGCCTTCTGAAGAATTGGTAGTGTTGAATTAAACTTAAGGGCCAACATTATCAATGAAGACAGCACACTGCGTACAGAGGTTTACAGTTAACAGAGATAACACTTGTGAACTAAAGCAAAGGGACATCCTACACACAATACACATTGGCCTCTGGAAGAGCTATGGGTTAAATCAACAGAGTAGATCTCGTTCTCCAAACAAGCCTCATTGATGACAGGTGATGACCATTATCTCCTGTCTGACAGCAAAGGAGAGAGACAGAGAAAACCACACAACACAACACATCCCAGGACGTAACAAGGAGTATTTACAACACTCTGTATTAAATAGTCCTGTATATCTTTAGCTCATGGTGCTGTTTATCTTCCAGGTGCTGTGTTTGTGAATGGAAAGGAGATGACCAACCAGTTGCCAGCTGTCACTGTCGGTTCATCTGTGACCTTTGACATGGAAGTAGTCAACATCTTTCCAGTGAGCAATAACAATAACCCTAACGATAAGGGAAACTTCAAGCTGAGGGTGACGATTGGCTCGGGGAACAGAGAAGTGGTGTTTGATTGGCTGCTGGATCAGGTTGTGGACAGCCTTTTCTTCGGCTGCTCCTTCACACACACCGGATGGAAAGTGCTGGTGTTTTGATTGTTTTTCAAGTTGTATGATGATAAAAGCATGAAGTGTGCTGGACCTTACCACAATAATGTATTCAGTTCTGAGTTCAAAACCTCAAGTTCCCTTTAAACGTTGTCAAACTTCCTTCAGATTTACACACCGTTTAGTATTTTAGTGTCACTTTTTGGTCATTTTGCCTATCAAGCAGTTTTGTTTCTAATTTTGTGTTATGAAAACCGGTTACAATAGAAAAGCAAGTGACTAAAAGTAGACTTTCTCAAGCCGGTCACTACTCTTGCGAGTGTCATGATCTTTGCATAACAGTACACGTTTGTACAAGACGGTCAAATGGCAGGTCATGAGTAGCAAAGCATGCTGGTCTGGTGTCCCATGAAAAGAAAATGTACTGTGAAGTTTTGGAGCACTTTGTGAATAATAGCAAATCAGTGCACTAAATGCTCAGACAATCCTTCTGTAGGTCACACGTGGAGAGTACCTGAACTATACACAAACCTGTAGCCTGTGGCAGCCGTTGAAATATTGACAAGTCGATACGTTTAGATCGTAAGTTTCATGTACCCGTCTACTGTTTATATTGCTGTTTGCCTGGTACCGACCCGAGTGTTGTAATGTTCGAATTGTTCCATCCCAAATGATTTAGTCTGTTCACAGCTTCCATGACACAATGCTAAACATACCAACACAATGACGTTCTCTAATAAGAACTGTGAACACTTCACAGCATTGTGCTATTTAGAATTTAAATTGTGTGTGTTCTTAATTCATGTGTCTTTTATTTTTGCTGTACACTTTGTCTTATTAGCTGGCTTATTGTTTCCCACACAGTAAATTTGTTGCAGTTTTGTTTTGTTAAAACAAAGTGGGCCCTTACAAGGGCTGAAGAGGCGTAGTGCCCTTGCATGAATATTCCAAGACATAACATCCTTTAAGGTACTATAATTCCTTACTGTAAAAGAGAACATTAATAACATGTTTAGATGTTGTTTGGGCAAACAAGTGATAGACCCACAGGATGTGTTTTATTAACTATTTATACAACTGTGACAGTTTAATGTACATTTACCTCATTTTGCTTATGCCACAATAGAAAAGCTGAATGAATATTTGAAATTTAATAAACTGTTTGGAACATACCGACAAATAAATCCTTTGGTTTTTATGAAATTTACTACACAGATGCAAAAATACAAATGGAATCAATACCATTTGTGTGGAATCCACCGGGGAAAACAAGCCTTTATTTTTAAATAGAAAACCTAAATAACTTGTTTCAGTATATTTAACCAACTGAACAAGCTGGTTTCATGATGTTTATATCATATCGACGATATAGATTTCTTTCAGACATCTACTTATATCAAACAACATGTGTAACTGGTGCTGGTCTTTGTATGCAAGAATAGGGATCATTATGATGACATTTACGATGTAACCACTTCACTTAGAAATTGATTTCCAATATTAATGATTATTTTGTAACCAGTGCAGTCTTTAACCAGGAAAGATTCATAAAAAGACTCCCTTCTATTAAATCCGATGCATACAGCAAACAAAAACTGAAGACATACATTTCATTTTAAATCTTGAGAAAACTAGACAAAAATTTCACTTTGGTCTAAAATAATCTTAATATAATCACCTTCAGCCTTTAGCAAAACCATCATGTTATATGACTAAACTTATATACACAGTACAACAGGATCACTCCGAAACCCATGAAAGCAAAGCAAATTCAAACGAATGGGCACCAGGGACAGTTAAATCAATGGAAAACATTATTTTAAGGATTACGCAGAGCCCGTTGATAATCTTAATGCATTCAGTTGTGACTGGACACTGTGTTGTGTGCAGTACATTGTCACTGAAATAATACGAACAGTGAATGCAAGCAGGGCTTACAGATGTAAACCTGCATACGCTTTCAATGCATTAAGCACACTGAAGGTTCAAACCCTGCTGAAGAATCCATGTGTTCATGGGTAAGGCAAGTGTAAACATTTCTGCTAGGCATTTCACCATGCTGTGTTTTTCGTACCCTGTACCTGTTGGTATCCACGTTGCAAGGTCAACGGAACTGTTAAGGCTCGGCAAACTCAAAACGCTGTGATGCCATTGTAGACAGTCTACAGCTCTGACATTCCATCCCGACATCATTCCTTGATCCGAGTCTTGTGCAGTCTTCAAGTGTGGTTTGAGAATGATGAGGATGATTGCTTTAGTCACCAAGAACAGACCAACAAAACTTTGGTCCAGATGAAATGCCAAAAAATGTATCAAGGGGTGGCGCAAACCACAGTGTCAAAGAAATGTCAAAAACTATACACAAAAAATCTATACACGGGCAAAACTAAAAAGTTCAAGTTTTCCGACTGAATACACCAACCCCTGTAAAAATATACAATAAAAGCAAGCTTGCATGAGCCATTTCAACCATCCATATTCAAAATATATTAAAAAAAAAAATCTTTACATAGTTCTTTTAAAAACGGGCACCTAAAACAAGTGCTAAAAACTCGCTAGAGCTACAGGGTTGTGTGGGGAAAGAAAAACAAAAGGAGACTTTGGAAATTACCCGCTAATGAAGTCCATCACAAGGACTGTTGACATCTTCAAGTAATTCCAATCAAAAAGAGAATTGCTTTTTTCACGATGGAGTGATGTCAGGTCAAAAATCACAATCTGTAGATATAATCATGGCACCATCATCCACACAACCCTTTACTAACTCTACATTACTTTTTACTCAGTGCCTGTGCAAGAATGTGGCTTTTCTCACATTCACAGGCATGTCAAGCCCACTGACACCAGATTGAATGTTGGTTCTGAAATGGATCAATCACTGCTTGGTGGTTTCAGAGGCTCAAGTTCTTCACTGGATTCAATACGTTGACATCTCCATCACCGCTGAGAGCACCATCTTCCGCAGGGTCGCTAGTGTCATTGTCTTGAGATTCCTCATGGCCATCTATTTGTTTCAAATCTCTGAGGTGAGTCATGGCTTTGTCTATGGTCATGGTGTTGACTAAACCGAAGTCATGCATGCTGATCAGATGAAGCAGAATGTTTCTGCACAGACTCTTCTTGATAATGGTGATGCCGTGCTGCTCCACAAACAACATGCAGGCTTGATTCATTTGGTTGTCAGCTATGAATCTACAAAGATTAAAAATATATTATGATTTCCAATAATACACAACACCAGCATGTTAGCGGTACAGATTCAAAACATTTTAAAGATGAAACCTAGGATAACAGAGAAAGGAGTAACATACCCATGTTTCATTACATGCAGGTTCCACAACTTCATCACCTCTTTCTCCCCCTCATTGACATCGGTAAACTCTTCTATTTGCTAAAGGATAAGAAAGAGATATACATAATTCCAGATTGTAATCTTGATACATTTCCTTTATTGTATTCAGCTCTCGTTCACTCGTCGTACCTTAACATATTTTTATGCATATTTTTGTTTACATAATGCAGAACGTGCACACACTGTGTTTAGTGTATAACGTGTAGTGCTTAATGTATGTATGTTGAATGTTTCACTGGGTGTAAAGATTATATGTATGTTCATATTGCACATTGT
The DNA here is from genome assembly GCA_033220385.1 of Triplophysa yarkandensis. Classification (NCBI taxonomy): domain Eukaryota; kingdom Metazoa; phylum Chordata; class Actinopteri; order Cypriniformes; family Nemacheilidae; genus Triplophysa; species Triplophysa yarkandensis. Next base: position 13,196,084 of record CM065661.1, read on the forward strand.
CTTATGCTTGAAGTCTGTATTAAATGTTACATGTTATTTGATATATGTTAACTGTTCCGCAATTTTTCTGGAACAAGCTCCCCAGAATTTCCCTCACCAGGGCACAAGTGCTGTGATGATGTGATAATAAAAGTGACTTTGACATTTTGGTTAGATATAAACTCAATGCCAATGCAATGTGTATCTTAATCACAAATCCAAAGATCTAAAAGTTTCTCAGTTTCTCACCATAGCAGTCTTCTCCCTGAGCCACTCAGGGTCCCTCTCATCCTCACTGTCCACTTCCATCTCCTGTGGTCTCAGTGGCACGCAGCTGTCGCTGTGGAAGTACAGACGGTTGTGGCCGCTAATGTAAGTACGTTGCTGTTCCTGTTCGCCATCTTCAGACTCCAGGAACTCAGAGAGGCTGGGCTTTGAGCGCTTGGGCCTGCAGGAAAAAGAACCTTTCAAATTCCATACCTGCACTAAATTAAGTTAACATATATTATATTTTTTTAAATACTACTTAACTTTATTTTTTAATTTACAGAACTCAGTATCTCATTATATTAAACTAAACTCATCTGTATACATTAATAGCTTTTTTGTTCTGTGTGAGTTGGACTCCAGTGCTTTACTTAAATTAATTTAATCTAGTTAATGTCTACGGCTAACATCATGTGATATTGAATTTTAAAAACAAAACAAAAATTACTTTTAATTAATGCCTAACTTACCAATCATTAAATACCTCCATAACTTATCAACAGGTAATCCTAGCATAACTATTTTTAAATAATTTAAATACATAATTTTATATTTTGTGCAGTAAACACAAAAAAACCTGTGCTTTTTGGTCAGTTATAGAAGGAATATACTTTGACCGTGTGAGAGACCGGCAGACACTTATGGTTGATCCTAACAGGTACAAAAAACTATTTAGCAGTACAACTTTGTATTGTTTAAAAACGTAAAGGCTGTAAGGCAATCAGTTGCCTGAAAACTAATCACACTTTTTAAGTTTAACAGTGTGAAACAATATTTTGATATAAACCTGCTAAAAGCATGAATACAACCCTCTTACCTTCTTTCAGAGCTTACAAACCTGCAGACAAGGAAGTGTGTAACTGGAGTCCTCTTTACCGGTCCATTACGACTGAAAGCAAAGCCTGGCTGGCAGTGGATGTCCTGAGGGTTGCCCACGTAGGAGCCGTCATAGCATTCATTAATCGACACATCTATCCTGGCTCCTTTAGGATGAGGCTGGGAGAAATCAAAACAGCTGTGTCAATATAAACATCTCTTGCAAAAAAGGATCACAAAAATCTTTAAAGGACCAGGTAAGTCTTGTTTTGGTTGCTCACCACATAGTTGAAAATAAAGCGGTTGTGCGAGAGCTTCAGGTGCTTAAGGAGGCTGTAGAGTTTGCGGCAGTTTAGCGTGCACCAGGGACAGTGCAGGTCATCTCTGGCCTCCGTCTGCTGCCGTGTGTTATTGTTGTACAGGAACTACAAAAGAAATAAAACTTTAAGACCACACAGAAGCTCACCATATACACTTGAGGTAAGATATAAGTGCATGTTACTCACCTGATAATAAACTCTTAGTTTCTGACGTGGTTCGACCTGAGTTTGCTCTCTTCTTAATGGCAGGTCAGCACCGACCGGATCAACAGCTACAAGCAGCCAAACAATGTTGACCAGAAGCATAAACTTAATTTCTCGCCAAATGTGCTTTAAAACATTAAACCATTTTGCTTTATGGTTGGAAAAATTGGATTTCAACTTTTCAATGATAATGTTCACCCAAAAACGTTGTGAATAACTCGCCCTTGGAGTATTACAAACCTGTCAACATTGTTATATTTGGTTAAAACTGACATTGCTTTGGGCACAGTTGACTACTATAAAGCCAAAAAACTCGGATTAAATTTTTTTTTCGACTAACTTTCTGTGTTCAACATAAAATTAATTTACACAGGTTTGGAACAACTTTAGGGTGAGCAATTCATGACAAAATCGAGTTTTTGGGTGCACTATTCCTTTAATTGAAAAGCAGAACAATGTATCAGGTACAAAAACATTAGCTAGTTGCTTTATTAACAAACACTAGCCCGAAGAGTCCACAATTTTAGCCTGTCATCACCGTAAGGATCTTACCTACTGCTTGTAGAGGCTTTATGTTGTTTGGTTTGCTGTTGTCCAAAGCGCTTGATTCTGAATTACGTGTGGCCAGTGGTTTGGCCACCGGGGCCGGTACTCTCTCAGCTGAGTCTATGGTCCATCGCAAAGTGAAATGCAGTGTGGGTCCCTGAGAAAAGGTCTCAAAGGGCGGCAACCACTGGGACAAAGGGTAACATATCTTTAAAGACCTATAATAACTCTGTATTGCATCATGCACGCACACACATACACTTCCTGTAACTGACCTTGCCATCTAGTATGGTTTCCCATGTTGCTCTTTTCTTTCCTACTGGACACTCTTCCACCTCCTGCATGGAAACTTCATACTCGCCATCCAAAAGCTGAAGGCGTCTGTTTTAAAAATCACGCATCTTTAATACATAATGTTAGAGAATATATCAAGATAACGCTTGAAATGTACCTGTGTTTATCAAAAACGGTCATCTGAGCAACAAATGTAGTTTCTCCATCATCCTGATGAGGGAAGTATCTCTTCTTTCTATTAGACAACTCTTCAATTACATCTGAGAAAACAAAGAATTAATCAGATGTTGTTTTGGAGAAAAGATCAACATCTCACAGAAATAGTACACCACTCTTCAAAATATGTCATCTTGTAATGTCAAAAGTATTTTGACTACTATAGCAGTCCATCTGGTCTATGAAAAATTTGGTCAAAAACATTTCTCTAAATATATTTGTCTTTGTTCATTAGAACAAATTAATTATGTATTTACGGGGTGCATCAAAGACTGAAAATCGTACTGGTATCTCTGTTGGTCACCCCGCTGATGTCTCTGCCCCCGGGACGAGACACTTTGAACAAAAGAGAGAAAGACTTCACCATGTGGCTGTTACTGGGTTCGAACTCTTGGCTGGGCACCACCAACATGGGGAAATTTCCCAGTTTGGTTTGACTGCTGTCTGGGTTCAGTGGCACTTGCTTTTTGCCAGTAGGCACTTGCTTTACTGGACAACTCACATCCTAGAAACAAACATAAAAAGAGAAGTGTATAAACGTATTATAAAGTCAAGCTAGCAAATATATGATGACCAACAATCTGTCAAACAGACAATGACTACAGGTAATACTAAACCTAAATAAAAATCATTTAATAAAAAAGTTTTTTTAAACAGCTTGTTTTTTGTTGGCGATCAGTGTCAATAGAACAAATTTTTATGTGCCACACATCAAGGCCAACAATTTACCTTTCTCTTCTTGTGGCAGACCTTGACAAGCAGCACTTCCACAGACACAGAGTTTACTTCATTCTCAGAGTTTTGCAATGGCTTCTCTGAAACGTTGAATAACAAATCAAAATCACCAACGGTTCAAAGGATGAAGATTCAATGAAGAAAGGAAACGCCTGAGGCTAAAAACGCTTCGTGTCGGCTTACCAGTTTTATGGAAGAATCCATTGAAGGTGAGCTGCAGATTTGAAGTCATGCTGTCGATGGGAAAAAATGGATAGAAACGTTTGTACGTGTCCGATGTATTCATTTATAGTTAGAGAAGGAGCGGACATAGTAAATAAAATCATACTTGTGGGACTCCTGATCCACTTTTGATTTCTCTACTTTGAAAAGCAGATCATTCACACTGAAGCCCTTCCTGAAACAACAAATGCCAATGCTCATATGTTAAGACATCATAACAAATGCCAATGGTCTGATATCAAGACATCATAACAAATGCCAATGGTCTTATATCAAGACATCATAACAAATGCCAATGGTCTTATATTAAGACATCAAAACCTCGATCTCATCGACAGTTAGAGTTGTAACAGACAATGTTATTCAGTTAACATGCACATTTTTGTCAACGTGTGGCCGACCCAAGAAAAGAAGCGAATCTTACCTTTTGGCATTTGTTCTTGAGTTTCTGTGGGACATGTATGTAAGAGTTCTGTGCAGGAAGATGGGCTTTAAAATAAAAACATGCAAACAATTAATCACATGCAACTGCTTTGAACATTGAATTGAAACAAGTACATTGAGAGTCTAGGCCTACTTACTGCTATGAGATTTCTCGTCCTGAGAAATCTATATATTTGAGTCGGCTCTGTAAAAAAGAAAGGCACAAATAATGTATGGATTGGACCACTGGATCATATACACAGCATGGAAAACACCATCATTCTATTTCTTTCTCAGGAATTCTTCCACATCAGGGTGGCAGGACAACTTGTCTTGTGACTCCTAACAATTGCACAGAATCAGTGTATCATTGACTTCCTTTGTTTCCATGAAAATGGTATTTTGGTGCATAAAAAGTAAGAAAAATGTACATGAGTGCACATTTAAGCACGTGCCATTACATTGATGATGCACGTGTTGAATTTTCACATAGGATGTGGCCTAGACAAATTAAATCGCCTGTTTTCCATAAACATCTCAGGATTCTTCCTACACAATCCTTATAGCCCAATATATGAAGCCACGTTTCGGTATTTTGTTGCAAATTGTACAGTTTGCTAATGTCAAATTAGCCATGAAGCTAAAAGCACCGTGAAACAATCGGATTCGGACAAACATCCCCGAATATGAGATTTATTCCCATATTTACGCATTATTAATTAATAAAGATCATATTTTAACCTGACACATCGCCCTTGCTCAATACAAACGCGCGTACGCGAGCGCAACTTCGATGCTAACGCATTAGCATGCTGCTAACGGCTAGAAACCGCCATGTTTGAAACGGTCGGCACAACAAACGCCGCGGAAATCATCGGAAAACGCGCAGAACCGGACCAAAGCCCGCACGGACTTACTCTCGAACGCCTGGAGAAAGAGTTCATGGTCGGCTTGGATCTGCTCCATCTTGGGTCGCTTGACTGAAGTCATCACGACACCGGACGATACGTGAGCTCCTCCATTCGCTGATTTGCCCGCATAAAACCCACCCGAGCCGTGTTTCTGTGGAGCCATCCCAAAATCGCGCTCGAATCAATGTTGGAAGGGAACTGGGGTGGATTCGGCCGAGCCCAAACAAAGGGAGAGCGCTGGTTCGGCCCCTCAACAGAGGAACAGTTCGCATCCACGAGCCGGTAGTGGAGTTTGTTTCACACACCGGATGGACCTCGAGACGACGGGATCACACATCAAAGTGTCACGAGGATTTATTCTTATATTAATTCTCACACTATAGTAAAGGCTATAGGGGAACACCGTGGACGCGCAGGGATTATTACCCGCCCTCCGTGTTGAATATAATCCGCTCAGCTGATCTTACAGTCAAGTTCGGTGGACTGCACTGCTGAGGTCACGACGCCTTCCGCTCCCGTGTTTACATTTCCGCGGGAAATTCACTTCCTGTTCTGCGAGAGGCCAAAGGCCCGAATCAGAGAATTAAACACCGACAAGGTTGTTTGTGTAGTTGGTTAATAAACGTGTACACAATAAAGCAGCATGATCAACTACACAATTACACCAAACAATGCTTGATATAGTTACTAAACTACACAAAACAATGCTTGATATAGTTACTAAACCACACAATTACACAAAACAATGCTTGATATAGTTACTAAACTACACAATTACACAAAACAATGCTTGATATTGTTACTAAACTACACAAAACAATGCTTGATATAGTTACTAAACCACACAATTACACAAAACAATGCTTGATATTGTTACTAAACTACACACACAAAACAATGCTTGATATAGTTACTAAACTACACACACAAAACAATGCTTGATATAGTTACTAAACTACACAATTACACAAAACAATGCTTGATATAGTTACTAAACTACACACACAAAACAATGCTTGATATAGTTACTAAACTACACACACAAAACAATGCTTGATATAGTTACTAAACTACACAATTACACAAAACATTGCTTGATAAAGTTACTAAACTACACAATTACACAAAACAATGCTTGATATAGTTATTAAACTACACACACAAAACAATGCTTGATATAGTTACTAAACTACACACACAAAACAATGCTTGATATAGTTACTAAACTACACAATTACACAAAACATTGCTTGATAAAGTTACTAAACTACACAATTACACAAAACAATGCTTGATATACTTATTAAACTACACACACAAAACAATGCTTGATATAGTTACTAAACTACACACACAAAACAATGCTTGATATAGTTACTAAACTACACAATTACACAAAACAATGCTTGATATAGTTATTAAACTACACAATTACACCAAACAATGCTTGATATAGTTACTAAACTACACAAAACAATGCTTGATATAGTTACTAAACTACACAAAACAATGCTTGATATAGTTATTAAACTACACAATTACACCAAACAATGCTTGATATAGTTACTAAACCACACAAAACAATGCTTGATATAGTTACTAAACCACACAAAACAATGCTTGATATAGTTACTAAACCACACAAAACAATGCTTGATATAGTTACTAAACTACACAATTACACAAAACAATTCTTGATATTGTTACTAAACTACACACACAAAACAATGCTTGATATAGTTACTAAACTACACAATTACACAAAACAATGCTTGATATAGTTACTAAACTACACAAAACAATGCTTGATATAGTTACTAAACTACACAAAACAATGCTTGATATAGTTACTAAACTACACAATTACACAAAACAATTCTTGATATTGTTACTAAACTACACACACAAAACAATGCTTGATATAGTTACTAAACTACACACACAAAACAATGCTTGATATAGTTACTAAACTACACAATTACACAAAACAATGCTTGATATAGTTATTAAACTACACAATTACACCAAACAATGCTTGATATAGTTACTAAACTACACAAAACAATGCTTGATATAGTTACTAAACTACACAAAACAATGCTTGATATAGTTATTAAACTACACAATTACACAAAACAATGCTTGATATAGTTACTAAACTACACAATTACACAAAACAATGCTTGATATAGTTACTAAACTACACAATTACACAAAACAATGCTTGATATAGTTACTAAACTACACAATTACACAAAATAATGCTTGATATAGTTACTAAACTACACAATTACACAAAACAATGCTTGATATAGTTACTAAACTACACAATTACACAAAACAATGCTTGATATTGTTACTAAACTACACAATTACACAAAACAATGCTTGATATTGTTACTAAACTACACAATTACACAAAACAATGCTTGATATTGTTATTAAACTACACAATTACACAAAATAATGCTTGATATAGTTACTAAACTACACAATTACACAAAACAATGCTTGATATTGTTACTAAACAACACAATTACACAAAACAATGCTTGATATAGTTACTAAACTACACAATTACACAAAACAATACTTGATATTGTTATTAAACTACACAATTACACAAAGCAATGCTTGATATTGTTATTAAACTACACAATTACACAAAACAATACTTGATATTGTTATTAAACTACACAATTACACAAAACAATACTTGATATTGTTATTAAACTACACAATTACACAAAACAATGCTTGATATTGTTATTAAACTACACTATTATACAAAAAATGCTTGATATAGTTACTAAACTACACAATTACACAAAACAATGCTTGATATAGTTACTAAACTACACAATTACACAAAACAATGCTTGATATAGTTACTAAACTACACAATTACACAAAACAATGCTTGATATAGTTACTAAACTACACAATTACTCAAAACAATGCTTGATATAGTTACTAAACAACACAATTACACAAAACAATGCTTGATATAGTTACTAAACTACACAATTACACAAAACAATACTTGATATTGTTATTAAACTACACAATTACACAAAACAATGCTTGATATTGTTATTAAACTACACAATTACACAAAACAATACTTGATATTGTTATTAAACTACACAATTACACAAAACAATGCTTGATATTGTTATTAAACTACACAATTACACAAAACAATACTTGATATTGTTATTAAACTACACAATTACACAAAACAATGCTTGATATTGTTATTACACTACACAATCATACAAATCAATGATCGTTATAGTTACTAAACTAAACGACACAATTACACAAGATGATCATTCCAAACCTAAGAAAGATAGTTGTAAGAATGCTTGCATCCGTTCTTTTTGGGACATCATGCAGAGTAGAGACAGTCAAAGGTCTCTCAGAACTGTTCTTCCAAAACATATCATTTCACCAGAACCAAAAAAGACATGAAACATAATTTGTGCTATTAATCCATTTTCCCTACTGTAATGAATGATGAAATCTCATTTGTAAACGTTCTTCTAAATATATTTCTTTGTGTTCTACAGAAAAACATAACAAAAGGTTTGGAACAGCCTAAGGATGAGGAGATGAAAACAGGGATTTTTGGATTGAGTGTTGTTCACAAACATCTATTACGGGGGTCTCCAATGTGGTCCCCATGGGCACCTGGTAGCCGGCATGATCTTTTTGAGGTGCCCACCATGCACAGGGTTCAACAATAAAAGCTTCACATGAATTTTCCTTGATATTGGGCAACAAAATTATAAAGGCACCATGTTTTTGTCTCTTTGACTCATGAAAACTTTTAAGTAGTAATTCTGCATACGCAAATTCAATTTGAAAAAAGTGTAGTTCTTGTGAAAAATGTGACCATCCCGACTGAAATTGTTACTTTATACTTAAAGACAATCTGTGCTTGTAAAGTTGGTATTTACATTTATGAATATTTTGAAGGTTTTATTATAGATTTTTCATAATATCAACAAGATGATTGGATATTATATTACTGGCCCTCCTGATGATTTCATCTCCTTAAGTAGCCCTCCCTAAAAAAAAGGTTGACGACCCCTGACCTATAACAACTAATAATAAACAAAAATAGATGTAAATACATAAAGAGTTTCTTTTACAGCAAATGTTATTGTGTTTATTTCTGTTAGTTGTGTTTAATTAGCTGAAATATTACGGCTTATCAGAGCAATACAATACATATATTAAACAAAACAATACATATATATATATATATATATATATATATATATATATATATATATATATATATATATATATATATGTGTGTGTGTGTGTATATATTTATGTATAAAGATACGATTTTAATGCACCCAAAATATGGAAACTAAATATGGAATAAACTTCTTAAGATATAGTTTGGAATGTTTGATGTAATTGTTGAACAGTACTCGGTTCGCCCGGCAGGTGGCACTGTTCAGTCGACATGTATCTATCCGCCATTCTATTAAAGCGCTGGTTTATTACACTCAATCATTTACATCACAGAATTATTACATCATTTATTTGGGGATCATAACCCGAGCTATACACAAAATAAACAAGTCATGTTCTCGAGGGGAAATATCTGCTATTTTGCATATGGCAGTAAAACACATATCGT
>CM065661.1:13210676-13282772 GCA_033220385.1 Triplophysa yarkandensis
AACAAAGTCCTCAAATGTTCCCTGATCTTTAGACTTAGACACGTGTTGGAACATTGGCAGGAAAGTCTCAAAGTCGATCAGTTTAGTATTCATTTCTAGACAGAGAGAAAATCTTGATTATGAACATATCAATAATTTAATATGCAATGCCTCATTCAAGTTTTGCTTTTACCATCAGGTTTGGGTTTGCCCAGAACTTTGATGACTTCCGCATTGGTTGGATTCTGCCCCAACGCCCTCATGACATCACCACATTGGGCGTATGTGATCTTCATTTCCCCTTTGGGTGTTCTGTCAAAGAGCATGAAGGCCTCTTTAAATTCTGTGAGGATGAACCAAACATTATATTGTAAGAGCCTTGTAATTCTTTGGGAATTGACAGAAGTCGGACCATTACCTTCAATCTGTTCGGCTGTGAACTCAATCTGAAAAAAAGGTAAATAGGATCACAAAACTTTATTTATTGCATGAAAATGTGTGAAAGAAGTAAAACTACATAAACAAGTCAAGTAAACAAGTGTGCAAAAGAATTGATGCCACTTCCCGACAATCAGCGAAATATCTTCTTTAGTGTTATTTGGAAGAAAGAAAATCTTGCATGTTTCAAGTAAATATATGTTGAGACATTTTTATTATTGGGCTTAATATCATCCCAGCAAAAACAGGGTCACTGAAAATGTGACCCTGCCTGTGATAACCATGCTTAAAAATAAAGAAAAAACTAATTCTGAAAAACTAGGCATTAAACTTTAATTTGATCTATTAATTTTACATGTTTTTGAACTTTAACCTGTCTAACCAAGCCAATGTTAAAGTTATCAATGTTCTCTACATTGTGTAGAATGGTTGTAAGTATAGAGAAAAATAAAGAAAAAAGCTTTAGCTGGGTTTTTACAGGCAGGGCCACAAATATTTCCATCCCACCAGATCCACCGCTGACATAAATGTACATCAACCACGTAAAATGGGAATACCAGAACATCCAGGCTAAACAGACATGCCAACTGCTCACTCTCTTTTTAGATGTTAATAATGCTCTAGAGAAACTTTCTAGAGGTTGATGGAGAGGTCAAATGTGACCTTTGCTCATTATGGGGACTAAGAATAACAGACGCCTGTTTGAGGACCAGAGGGAATAACAATGAAACCTCATCCATACTGTCCCTGAAAGAAAGGGAGGCTCTGACAACAATACGGGAGTGTGAAGCTTTGATATGGGACCCTACAGCCGGTTAGTTGCATGGCTATATAGAGGCACTTTCATACAGGTCTCACTTTCATACAGCTTGAATCATCCGAACCCCACCTTGGACCATCAGGTTGATTAAATTTGTAAAAGTGGTCTCCGATCAATGTAAAAGTGTCTGCATCGAGATGTTTTGCTGAGGAGGGGCTTTTAAAACCTAAGTTTGTGTGGGAAACCTTTTTAAGGCAGAATGTTATTGACTTCGCTATTAAATTGCAAGCTGTGTCATTCACGGTAAAATGTCTTTGTTACACTGTAAAACAACAACTTAAAGTGATAGTTCACCCAAAATAAAAATTGTATCATCATTTGCTCATCCTCTCTTCATTCGAAACCAGTATGACTTTCTTTCCTCCGCAGAACACATAAGAAGATATTTGGAAGAAAGTTGGTAATCAAACTGCAGTTTACACAAAACAAATGCAAGGGGTCAGTTCCAAACTTCTTCAAAATATCTTCTTTTATGCCTTGTGAAAAAAAGTTATACAGGTTTGAATTTGAAATGGATGACAGAGTTTTCATTTCAATATTATTGGTCCGTTGAAATGAAAATATTCAAAATAATACTTGTATAGCATATGTTATAATATTATCATTCACTCACAATATGATTCATTAATCACAACTTAAAGGGATAGTTTAGCCAAAATGAAATTGTCATCACTGACATCCCCTTCTTTCTGCCGCAGAACACAAAAGAAGATAGTTAGGAATCCAACAACGGTTGTACAAATTGATCTTGACTGAATGGAAACCAATGCAATGCAATAAGTGCCACTTCCCAACTTTCTCCTAAATATATTCTTTTGTGTTTTGCAGAAGAAAGAAACACATACAGGTTTCAACTGACAATAGGATGAGTAAATGATGACACAATTCTAAAAAATAGAAGTATAAATCAAATAATAACTCAACCTTACCGTAATGCTTTTTGGGTCAAATTCTGGAACGTTGGGTTTCTCCGGCTCGGGAGGAGGTGCTGGCTTAGCGGCCTCCACCTTCTTTGCTTCTTGCTTTTTGGGAGCCATTCTACAGCAGCAATGAAGGTCAGGCGGACACGTGTGAGATGAGAAACGGGAATGAGAAAGGTCTCTCAGATCTTTTATACTCTTCTCAACGCACCTATCTGCATTTTAGGGATGGGCCAGCCTATTACTGGTCTCCATAAAAGGACAGATAGATATGGGATTGAGGGATGAGACTTTACCAGCTAAGGCGAGCATGACAGGTTAACATAATGTCTGCGCTGATGCTTTCTGGACCCTAGTGGATTCAATCTATAAACATCCTTTGCAATTCCTCATGTCAGACCTTACACTACAGTCTTTCCTGAGATGAATTCTGACTGCTTTAAAGATTTCATGGGGGGTCATCAGCTTATGATTTTTTATTTTGGTGCATTTTAAAAGGATACTTCATATTAAAACAACAATTCTATCATTTACGCACATTTGAGCTGTTACAAATCTGAATACAGAGGAAGATATTTGGAAAAATGTGTTCCATGCTCCAGTGGTAGAGAAAAATTACATTATATTTGTGTTGTTTTGCTAAACACAAAATGAGATATTTTGAAGATATATAGGTGGGGTACTTTTGACTGCAGTGTTTGTACAATGGAAATCTATATTTGTCTTACGCCTCACTGAACAGACTTTTCTTTAAGAATTTCATTGTTGTAGGGATAAGAACAAGGGAATTGCGATGGATAAACACCTTCTGTCTTCCTTTGCTGTGCGCAACAACTGCAGTCCATTCTTGCTTTGTAAAGTCATGATGTCTGTCATTCAGGCATGTGATGAAGCCGCTTTGCAACAACACTTTATTGAGTTGTGTCCACCTGTTCTCCCTGCCTCTTTACCCCAGATAGCTGAAAACGGCATCTCAGGTTCCTGTGGAATAATCTATATGTGGGATGTGCGAACTGCTTTTGTTCACACTATTAGGACTGCTGTTGTTGTATTGTGTTTTCCAAAATTAACTTTTTTGCATGTGCAGTATCAGTGTAGAGCACTGTTAATCTGAAAGGATATATTCATCCAAACAGTCTATATACAAAAAAAAGGGGTTGTGGGAATTACTTAATTTTATTTGTTTAAAATGACCTTTTGACATAATTTCTCTTGAACGCTACATGATAGTATTAAGTAATTCTAACAACCCAATTTTTCAGTTTAGAACGCAGAGGGTTTCTTGAATTTTCTAAATGTAGTTAAAGCAATCAATGAGCAATGAGAAGAGCTCTTTAGAAGATCTTTGTGGGAAGAACAGTCTAAAATGATGTTAACTTTCCCTTTGGTTTGGTCACTGCGTAGACTGTACTTTATATATAATTATTTATTTTTTCATAACATATTCAAATCTACTTTAATAAAAAAACAATTTCTTTGTATACTTTAAAAGAATAAATCTTGTAGAATCTTCTATTTTATAACACTGCATTTTTCCAGACAACAGGACTGACATCTAGACCGAAGAAAATTCAATATGAGCCCCACAGAACAAAAAAATCCACTAAAAATCTGCCTCACCTCCCAAGTTAATGGCTTTAATTCTGGGATACATTTCCCTTCCATGCTTTCAGCTCTGGTGCAAATCCCAGAAGACCTTAGTGAATCACTTAAGACAGCAGAAGCATGTGGTCTCCTATAACTCATGCTATATCTTTCCACATCAAGTGTAGATGCAGTGCATTCAAGCCCATGGCTGTGATAGAGTATGGCATCTCCTGCTCTCGCTTTGCTTTCATCTCCTCTCCGCAGGTCTTCATCGGTGCGATGCAGCTCCTCACCCAGACCCAAAGATGGAGGGCTGATGGGGGTGTCTGCTTTCATGTTGTTAAACCAGCATGAAGTCCCTCTGACAGGACAGGAGGATAGAAGTGTTTTCAACATGTAGGTATGTAGTTATGTAGCTATGCTGCTTAAGAGTGTGTAATGTTGACTGAGCCTGTTGTTAAGCAAATTGACTTCAGTGTATACTAAATAGTGTTAGGTGAGGAGCTGCTTTTCTGAACTATTGATGTCAAATCATAAATGTGCAGAAGTGATTCCACGAGTGACTTAATTTGGACAAGTTCACCTGTAGTTTTCATCCTTCATTACTTATTTTATTTTTCAGAATAGAATAGAATAGAATAGAATAGAATAGAATAGAATAGAATAGAATAGAATAGAATAGAATAGAATAAGAATAGAATAGAATAGAATAGAAAAGAACAGAACAGAATACAATAGAATACAACACAACACAACACAACACAACTCAACACAATACAATACAATACAATACAATTCCATACAATACAATACAACAATTTAAGTAATGTAGATTTAATCCAGTTAATTTCTGGTTATTTCCACACTTAGGTTGAGAAAAAATTTATATTTGCTATAGGAAATATTTTCTCATGGATTTCAAACAACATTGCAATTGGGAAATGTCTTTGAATAGACATTTGAATAGAATAAAATAGAATAGAATAGAACCATCAAACAAATGTAGATTTAATCAAGTGAATTTATAGGTGTTTCCACACATTGTTTGGGCAAATATTGACATTTTCTAGTGGAATTTTACCCTAAAAAATTGTTATGGATTTCAAACAACATAGCATTTTAATGTAAAACATTTGAATAGAATAGAATAGAATAGAATAGAAAAATGAATGATAACATCCAAAGAAATTAATGAGGAAATATGCACATGAAGACTATAGAATGGACAGTAGAATACAAATGTAAAAGCAATGGAAGAATAATCTAATTTAAAATATAATAAAACATTGACATTAGGTGAACATTTCTTCAGAGCTTTCTGGTAGACATATGATAGCATATGTCTGAAAACCACTTTAATTTTTCCTGGTTTTGTATTTTTGTCTGTGCTCCACATGAGGACGCTATGAACTAATGTGATCTGTCTTGTTTTATTTGTGAAAAGATTAAAAAGAGAATTTCACTGAAAGCATTTCTATGAAGTTGTAATTTTGCCCATGCATGATCAAAACACATACAAAATAGGAACAGAGAAAATACAGTGAAACAGAAATCAGGTACAGAAATGGAAATCAAAGCGTGTAGAGTAATGCATTAGAATTAAAGTTGCTTTGGGTGAGCTGTGGGTGGTAGATAGTCTCAGCATGTTTGGAATGTATCCCAGCAGATCATACAAAGATGTCAATTAGGTTCATATTCTACAAGCATTATCTGCAATGTATTTAAGAGCTAAGATACTGAGTGATTTATAATTAAATAACAGCACTTCAAAATCAGTTTTATATATGACTGAAAGCCATTGCATGAAGCCGAGAACTGAAGTTATGTTGGAAGTTATCCCTTTTTAACAAAAGCATTCAATATGAACTAAAGCTATATCTAAAATCATTTTTTGGGGACCTTTTGCAATGGTCAACCCTTTATAAGTTGGTTGAATTATATATTTTTTATGATAGATGTACAAGTTAGATATCATATCGATCAGTACTTTGGGGTCTTGAAATTCATTTTGCATGTTTCATCTGTAAATTGTTTTTAAGGAAATCTACCACATTGTACCATCTGTAAGAATTTAGTTGCATAAAGCTTACGGTTGGTAAATCTGAGTTTTATTTTAAAATGGAATCCACTATTATTATGTAAAATTACCAAATTATGACAATCAGAAAATGTATTCTTGTAATGTAAATGAATACATTTAAATGTAATGTAAATGTATTCTAAATACGAAATAACTACCTTCACAACGCTTTGTGTTAAGATGAGGATCACAACCTGATTTTAAATAGCAACAGGCCGCTTAAGCTCATTTGACTCTAAGAGTCTGTTTGTTTAATTTACATAAATTGTGTCAATAATTCTGTATGAAGAGAAATGTAAAAAGGCCTGTAATATTTGCAACTCTTCAGACTGTGCTTTTATGAGAGAGACTTAACAGCCGGTTTCAAAGACATTGGAAAGATGCCGGACAGAAGAAAGCCATTTACTATTATTACTGTAATAGATTGATGTCTAGACAGTTTGTGTGCAGTGTGTCGGCACAGCAAGCCGATACTTTAAAATGCTACAATACTTTGACATATAAGGCGTATGTAAATTTGTTGTTTGTAACTAAAATATCCAAAATAGATCACATCATTTTAACATAAAATTATAAACCATGAATAATCATACAACTGGATTAAAGGTTTAACATGTTCTATACATGACCAGCAGGTGATGCTATTGTGCAGTCTGTATGAGGTCAAATGACAGGTGTCGAGACAGGTGCATGACAGGAAGGCAAGTTCATGTTCAAGGGAGTAGTCAAGAGTAATATCTCATCATAATCTTAAAATGCATTGCACTCCAGTTCTTTGGTATAATTCCTAGTATAATAATACTAAACTGTGTTTGACCTCTTGACTACAATCAGATTCATTCTGTACAGGAATACATCATATCAGACTAGTTGGTGTCCCTTGTACATTCCTGAATGTTTGTAAGGAATAATATCTCTGAATGGCCGTTCTGTTATGAATGACGTCTTCTGCACAAAGCCTTGCTTGTATCTGTAAAATCTTGGACCAGATTTACCCTCTTCCCAAATCTACCATAGAAACACACTACAAGAACAAATGCAATAAAGGTCATGAGTAAGAATACACTCTATTCACTTATATCCTGTTTATGATGATGTCCAGGAAACATGACTCAATACATACATTTTAAAGTTTAACAGGAACACATCAACCAAACTTTAAAATAATTAAAATGTATGTGTTGTATGATACAAGACAAATGCCATATGGACTGGACATGAGATCAAAACTAACTTAAAATGGAAAGAAACAATAGCCAGTGGGCCTCATACCCGGAGATGCTGCGTACGCGAAACCTGTGCGCAAAACCTGTCTGCAAAACTTGTGTGCAAAACTTGTGTGCTAAGTGGGCAATATCTGTGTGAAAAATCAGTGCGTAAAACCTGTTTGTTGAACCTGTGCACAAAACCTGTGCAAAACACCTGTGCGCAACGCCTGTGTGTAAAACTTAAAAGCTTAAAACTTATGCATAAAACCTGTGCGCGAAACCTGTTCTTAAAACCAGTGCATAAAACCTGTGTGCAATGTTCACAAAGCCTGTGCACAAAACCTGTGTGCAAAACCTATGCACTAAACCTGTGCGCAACACCTGTGCAAGAAACCTGTGCACAAAACCTGTGCGTAAAATCTGTGCACAACACCTGTGTGCAAAACCTATGCACAAAACCTGTGCGCAACACCTGTGCAAGAAACCTGTGCACAATACCTGTGCATAAAACCTGTGTACAATACCTGTGCGTAAAACCTGTGCAAAAAAAACCTGTGTGTAAAACCTGTGCACAAAACCTGTGTGTAAAACCTGTGCACAAAACCTGTGTGTAAAACCTGTGCACAAAACCTGTGCACAAAACCTGTGCGTAAAACCTGTGCGTAAAACCTGTGTGTAAAACTTGTGAATAAAGTGCGCAAAACCTGCATGTAAAACCTGTGCGTAAAACCTATTCGCAAAACCTGTGCGTAAAACTTCTGCACAAAGTGCGCAAAACCTTCGTGTAAAACCCGTGCGCAAAACCTGGGCGTAAACTTGTGCGCAAAGTGCGCAAAACCTGTGCGCAAAGTGCGCAAAACCTGTGCGCAAAGTGCACAACGTGCGCAAAAGCCTGTGCGCATAAGGAGACGCGCAACTGTCTGAGAGCATCTTCTCCATCATAGCAAGCTCGTCCGAATCAAACAAGAATGTGGGGGGTTTATATATTTGTGTATAGATTAAATCGTCATGTTAGACATACTAAACACATGTCAGGTCATTGGCACGATGGTTACAGGGCATGGAAGGCCAGACGCAAGTCCCCAAACTGACCACTTTATCCTATGTTGACCATTTACATCTCTTTAGATTTCTTCAGCACTGATATGATAAAATGTGCAGCTTTAAAACATTCCGCCTTGTCATCGTGTGTTCTCTTTATAACCCCGATTTTTGGAGTTTGGAGATGGCACAAGTTTAAGGCAAAGTTATGATCGTACCTGAGACGTTTCTCAGGTTTCATGCAAGACACCCGTGCGTAAGCGACAGCTGCCCCGGAGCCTGGACTTTCTCCCAGACGAGACTAAAGTTTCGGAGTGGATCCAAGCACACAAACCTTCGGATCCGAAATAAAAGGCACACCGTTACCCCTGCTGAATAAGGTACAAATCTGTGCATTACTGATCTCTTGCAGCTTTAGTTGGCTTGGTTTGGTGATCTTGAAATGGAGCTTGGCACTTGTCCTTTGAACTTCACAAAAGTACATTTCAAGATTAAACTATGAGTCACTTAAAGTGTGCTTAGGAAACGTTGCTACTTCTATCTGAGTTAGGCTACTGTCTGTTCTGATTCTGGATTATTACTGCAATGTAGATGTTTGTTGTGTGTGATACAAGAGTTAACACAACTTCAACATGGTCTGACTGCTACACACCTGAACATCTACCATTCAGCTTTTTGGGTAAATGCTTCTCTTATTTTAAAGATATTGCAATCACTTTGTTTACATCTTCAAGAATCGGCATGCTTACAATATGCTTATATTGCACAACTCACTTTATTTGAGGAATACGTACTGTTTGTGCAATATATAATTTATCTTTGAAAATGATATTGCACAATATATTTGTTCACGAGAGCTGGTTTAAAAAAAAAAGAGGAAAACAGTAGGGCAGTTCCAGCGTTGTGGATTTTATATAAAAATACTCTTGGAATTTTTATTGTAACTGGTAAACTGAACAAATGTTTAATATTTTATAATGTTATGTATTAGAAAAAAAGTTTTCTATTTAAAAAAAGGTTGTAAACCTGCATTATGGACATGACAAAGTGGACACAGGTTTTGGGAGACAACAAACTTCTAAAGATTTATGTGAATTAAAATCTACAAACAAGAATTAAAAATATCCAACAAAGGGCCATGGGAAAGTTCTTTATAGAACATAAAATAATTAATGTAAATACTATGTTTTACAGTTAAGGATGTGACAATCCTGGAGATAGCCCTTACTTTACTTTGAAAAATGATGCACTTAAAATATAAATAATTCTCTACAAATTTAAAGCGAGGCCTTTCATGGGTATTTGAACAACCAAATGTTGACACCTGTGCTGTATGTATACTGAAAACCTTGGTAAAAACTAAATATAAAAAATATATTTTAAAAAAAAGATATATATTTTCATGGTGAGGTTGACCTTTCCACAGAATTGCCCAGTACAGTATTAAAAATGTCAACTTTAAGTTCCTTTGTTTCTTTCATTTTTAGTCATTAGATATTCAAGCAGGTCTGTATGTGTAAATGAACGCAGTCATTTGTCAGATGCTGGTAGGGAGCGTTCTGTGAACGTGGGGGGTGTTGGCTGTTTTAAACTAACTGATGCTGAAGTACTAAAAGCGTTCAGTCGAAAGCAATAGATGATGTGGGTCTATATGGAGCCATTATCATATCAGTGATGATGGACGAGGCGGTTATATGGTCAGTTCTCATTGTGCTGCTGAGTTGAAGCGTGTGCCGCTGATGATAGACAGGGATTTGTTTTCAGCATCCAAAGCAGCTATATCATATTTTAATTTCGTTTGGTGGTAGATATGTGCTCATCCAACTGTTATGACAAAAAGCCAATGTTGTATATTTTGGGTTGCATTAAAAAACAATCCATTGGATGATATAAAGTGGTTTGATAGCAAAGTCAGTTCTAGGCCATGTTACAGTAATTTTATTCTGGTCACAGGATGTTATCAGTATAAGTGTAGGCTGTTTCCAGTTGCCAAGCATTATTACCGAGTTCATTTGATCTGCTCTCACAGTTGTGTTTTACAACATTGCACATCCAAAAAATGTATGATTCATTGCAAGAGTGATTTCAGAATTGAAAGGTGAACCAGAATTGTGGGAATTGACCAGTCATAAGTCAAAGTAATTGAGAATATAGTGGTGGTTTGATAAAGAAGAGCAACTCCATGAAAATGTCCAACTTGCAATAAAAAAATCACTAAAGGTTTTTTACAATGCTAATAACACAAATATCAACATTTTGTTGTTGAAATGACAATGTGAGGTCTCTCTTTAAGGTTTTAAAGCATTTATCATATTTTTCAAAGTCAAGAAAGGGCTAGATTGACAGATCCGCAATGTTTCATATTGTTCATAAAATATGAACTATTCTTAATTTTTATGTGTATATTTATATTCTATAAAGAGCTATCCCTTGTTCATTTGTTGGGTATTATTGCTTCTGGTATGTGCATTTTAATTCACAGGTAAAGTTTTTCATTTTCAAAAACCGTGTCTATTTCATGTCCATAACACATGTTCAAAACCCTTTTAAAATAGAAAATATAGACAGATCATTTGCTGGTATAAACAGATTTAAAGCAATATTAACAGATAGTTTAGTGTAATGTTAAGAAATACATATTCTGTGTTTTGTGAACATATTTATTACATATTTTGAATCTACACAAACTTTCTTTAAAAAAGGTGCTCGATGATGCCATAGAATGTCCTTTTTCGTCTTAATGGTAGAACCTTATAACACCAGAAGAACCTTATGGTCTTACAAAAGGTTTCTTAGATTATAAAAAGGTAAGACAATGAATGCTGCTTTGCAGAAACCAACATTTTTCTTTGGTTGGTTAAGGTTCTTCATGGAACCATTCAGACAAAAATGGCATTGTGTTGCACCGATATTTTAAACAAATGCAAGTATACGGCGACAAGTGGACTTATCATTTTACTTTAAGGAGAACTCACTTATACTTTTCTCCCACTCCCTCTCTCTCTCTCTCTCTCTCTCTCCCGAGACTTACACTGTATAGCTAATGCTATTTCATCTTGCTACAGGATCTCCTTGTATAACTATGTTGAGGGAGTTCCCTTTGATCTGGCCATTAGAGCCGGCATTCTGTCTCCACTTCCATCTTTCAGTCGAGATATTCACCTCCAGAGACATCCGGATCTCTGAACTCTGTTTACAGACTCCAATGTTCAGTGTGTGTGTGTGTGTGTGTGTGTGTGTGTGTGTGTGCGTGCGTGCGTGCGTGCGTGCGTGCGTGCGTGCGTGCGTGCGTGTGTAAGCAAGCATCTGTATATGTCTTTAGTCTATCAGTGTAAACAGATCAATGTCAAGCACCTAAGCATCCATAGGTGAATACTACCATAAAGTTTAATACTTCATAGGAACGATATAGCTCTGTAGTGTCTATACTACGGATTGGTAAGGGCCAGAAGATCCTCGTAAAACTTTGTCCGGGCGCGTGTAAATTTGAGCAGGGAGCCTGGCATCCACTTTTGAAATTCTGGTGTCGACTCTACTATACAAGCATGTGATAAATCAATCACCTGCTCCCTGGCATGTGAGTTTGGACCGTCTTCCATTAGTGGATGTCTTCATCCACTCTGAGAATTGAGACGATCAAATATATGTTTTTGCCCTTCGGTCCCACACCATCCACACCCTATTGGGTTTTGCCAGGTCCTGGCAAAGCTTGCAACATCCCCGCCAGACGAGCCTCGGGGGGCCAGGTCACCCCCTGTCCCACGGGCCTTCATTAGAAACACAGATCAGGTTGGTTTCTGTCTCGTATTAATACTGCTCAGCACACCAATCTCCATTTAAGTCCGGGCCCTGGCGCGAAGACGTGACGCCTGGTCACCTCACAAACTGTCAGACTGTGGGCTAGCTGGATTTTATGACTGATAATAAAATAGATATTTCGAAGAATGTTGGTAACTGGCACACTTCTACTTACATTTTTTTTGGAAATGGGTGCCACTGCCCTTCGGTTATCAACAAATAGTGACACATTTTTCTTTTTTTGTTCAAACTGTCACTTTAAAGTCACTGAGAGTTATCCCAACTGGTTTGGGTTCACCCCCTTTATGATCAGAATGTAAGACCTTTATCTAAATAAATGTATAGATTAACGCAAAATCAAATACAAAATCTGACATCATTTAATCATGCTCATTTTTCCAATCCCATACATAACGCAGCCTAAAGGCAAATTCAATCGTAGTTCAGTCGTATTTTTGACTGAACTGTCCCTTTAAGAACCACGCTGGTGTCAATCATCTTTGTACAAGTAATTTTGTTATCGTCTTTCTTTTCTGAAGCTGATTGACTCCAAAAGCATCCAGAACCCAACATGTGCTGGTGATCATGCTGATGCACAACAGCACATTGACAACAACTTCTCTGTTCAAAATTGTCCCGAATATTTCCCTTCCCTAAATTTTGTTCCTCTTTATCTCGAGTTGGAGGCACTGAAGTATGTCTGGTTATACATCTTGACACTGAGGCAAAGGGGTGATGAAGTTTCTCACCACTAGATTTAATTTGTTTGCCCGTCTGACTCATGTGGCGCACTAGGAGGATCATCACATCTTCCGTTGCCATTCAGCGCTGAAAATCTATACCCTGATTACTTAATACAGCTGCATTAATGGTATGCATTTCTTACTTGGAAGCTTCGGATCATGTGCCCAGAGATGTGTGCGTCTAAGAGAAAGTGTACGCCTGTGCTGACATAGTGGACATTTGTCTAGATTTATTTGGCTTTAAGGGAAAATGTTTTTGTAATCATATGAAGTACTGTACAGACTAAAGGTTTTTTCTTCATTTACACAACATATTATCTGGTCTGAACCTATTATATTTACACTTAAATGGTCAAGAAATCAAGTTGTGAGTGTGCTGTAGAGCACTTGATGTAAAGTGATCTCGGCTCAGGACCGCAGCACGTCTCTTAGGCCTGATCTTTTGAGTTGATCATGTTCTTAGGTGGGTGGGTCGGATCTTGGTTCTCCTGTTTGCTTGGCCGTCAACTCTGAAATTGGAGTTGACCAGAATGATAAGCCACTGAGGTGTTTAAATGTTTAACCCTGATAACATTTCTAAGGAGACAAGTGGGGGCCAGTCGGCCTAATGGTTGGAGGATTAGAATTGAAACGTCTCCGGTTGGAGTTTTTGTACAAACTGCTCCACGGGCCCTGCAGAAAATAAAATGTCTGACCATTGTTCCAGGTTAATGTTCAGTTGGATGGGTGAAAGGCAGAGTAGAAATTCTAATGGTATGATGTGGTTGCGCAACAGCAGCATCGCAGTAGGTTTGGTGTAGGTGTGATGTTAAAGGCCGAGCTTCCGTATTGCTATATCTTGTGAAACTGTTCTGAACTCCTGTGAGATCAGGTTGGACATTTTTATTGATTTAAGGAAGTATTAGGAGTTCTGATGTATAGTTTCTGGTATTCTAAAATCCTTACTTCCAAAATCTGTCTTTGAAACATGACATCTGTAATTTGGATAAGTTATAAATCTATTAAAGCTGATCTGATATAGTTTATGTAGCTAGTAGCTAGTCTTTAACAGTCGCAGAACCTTTCTATTGCATATACATTTTTTGATGTAGAAAATGATTCTTAAGAAGATACTTAAAAACTTTAAAAAAAAATTTAAAACTTAAAAGCCTAGAAAGAAATGGCTCTTTATAATACAACAAATGGTTTAGCAAATAGAGTGTTTATTAAAATCTACAGCCTTGATAAATCATTACTTGTAAATGTAATTGTTTATTAATTCAGCGATTGAACTCATTTAAAATAAAATAGAAATACACACTAGGATCACAGTTCAGCAGAAAGAGAAGAAAAGGAGGGTAACACATGTCAGATACCAAAAGTGGACAAGTGTGTCTATAACATTATTAATCTTTTTGGACAGAATTAAAACCCAAAAATAAAAGTTCTGTCATGAATTTCCCAACTTTAAGTTTTTCTAAATCTGTAAACATATCTTTGTCCGGTTGAGCACAAAGGAAGATATTTGTCAGAATGTTAGCAACTGAGATTTCTGGCGCATCATTTACCACAACTTTAAACAAAAATGAGAGTGGCTTAAAATATATCATAAAAACAAATAGCATTAACTTTATGAAATAGATTTTCCAATGCTACATGTTAAAACAATATAATATAATAGATTAATAAAACCTCACAGTTCATTTATTTGTTTAATAAATAAATATTTTTAACAAACCCCTAATATTTGGGTGAATTCTAATAGAAACATTTTTGGTTAATCAGATTTACTTTTTCCTGGCATATGCACAAAATTCTAACTTTAACTTTACTGAATTTCAAGGCTTTAAAATGTCATAACAACAAATCCAAATATCTTTCTTTGTGTTTTAAGTTTGTACAGATTTTGTAAGGTTGACTAAATCATGACAGAATTTTCATGACCACGTTTCCCTTTAATCATGTAATGGTTTCGCTCTCAAAGATATTTTAGGACACCAGCTATTGTTCAATGCATGTACGGGAGCACTTTTATTCTCATCACACAGGGTGAGGACGAGTTGAGATTGCCCGGCGTCGGGGTGTTGAAGTGTGCTCGGGGTGAGGTGAGATGTGACTTTGAGAAAGGCAAAAAAAGTTGCTGTTCATGATTGTTGTTTTTGCTAAATTCTAAAACAACGTTACATTTGTAAAAAAATGCAATCTCAGAACGCATTGTTACAGAATTGCTGAAAGATGAATGTGCACGAAGAAGTTGTATTATATGAATTTATTTGAATCAATACTTGAAGCTAATGAAAACAGAACTATCTGTTGGAATGAAATATCAAGAGCGTTTGAGACAGAGTGTCTCGAGTAAAAGCAGTTTGTCCTTTAAGGTCCTTTACTAACCAAACTCTTCTCTCTGCGTGGCGTCTCTTTATCAAAGCTATAAGTGCTTTTATGACAGGCTGCTGATGAATGATCTGTACTCCTTTTCATATCTATGAGCTTGCTCGGGCTGCCCGACCCATCGGCGACTGGGTGATGGTCTTTTATAGTGGCCACTCATAGCTGTCACAAAGTGTTCTGTCATAAACACGGTTATATGACTGTCCTCCATCAACAGAAGGATTACTCAGAGCTTCTCTATACATCTCTATATGCTGAAGTGTATTCACAGACCATGACTGTTAGGAGGTGCTGGTATGTGGCACCTTCGTTCTTGTACTAATGTATAACATCCAGCTTGAGCTTGTAACTGTTTTGGGAATGGGTAACTTCATATCAGAGAATTTCTAAATTTACTTTATGTGCTTCTATGATGAATGGAATTTGTTGCACTTTGAAGAACTTTGGAAGTGTTTGCAACTCTGTATTTGTATTAGTAGATGCATACAGCATTTCTTAATTATTAAAATATTTGTACATTGTAGAGAAATTAACTGTTGGATTTTTACTCAATTATTTTTTTCCACTGAACAATTTCTAGTATTTTAAAGGATTTTGTTGAGTAAATAAAAGTATTTATTTTGGGATATTTATTGTGCCATGTGCAATTTACTATACGCCGTAGTACAGTGCATGGGCGATATTTTCATCCCTTAAAACTGTTTTTGACCATCAGAATGACATATTTAACTGTTTATTGATGTTAAAAATAACACTTAAAATAGTTGTGCACCTCATATTCATTAAGAACACGCAAATACATGAATATATGATTAAAAATAAAAACCAATATATTTGAACATAGTTTGTCTTAATACAACATTAAACACAGTACCTTAAACTAGCATTGAAAAAAATAATTGCACAGAAAAAATACACATGCTTGAAAGTTTGTAAACTGGGGCTATTTAAAAAACAAGGTTATTTTTAGTTTGATAAAGATCATATTTCAGCATTTTTTTAATATTTGAATCATGTCCTTGAGTAACTGTATAAAGCTCAGATTCATCGTTTTACATTTATAAATAAAGACAGTTATTCAAAACGTTCACAATTAACAGAAAAATTCAGTAACACTTGAGAAGTTTGTAGCTTGGTCCCAATGTAAAGCTTTATTTCCAAAATTCTTTTATTTTCCTCCAAATTTTCTGATTCTGCAGGGAGTTCACAAACTCCAGCAGTACTGTTCTTTATATTGATCATCATTGTTTTTTATATTTAATGCATTTTAATGTTAAAAAAACAGCCTAATTGTTCTAAGTGTTACCGAAATGTTTTCTAAATGAGTAGATGTGCTTGAAAATAACCCCATAGCCAACATCTTTTCCCGTATAGTTCAATTTGGAAGGGCATTACATTGAAATTCCCGGAAACATTGTGATAAAATGTATGTCTTAAAAGCACTGTATGTCACTTTGGTTAAAAGCCTCTGCCAAATCCATAAATGTAAGAAGTTTAAGCTTATGTAATATCTACTTATTTCCAAGAGAAAGAAAACGTGTGGTTCTGAGATTGACTTTCCTTTGGTTCTCAAACATTTCCATGTCTCTTCCCCCTCAGATATATGGCACATGCCTACAGATCTTTAGAAAAGACATGTCGATTTTATGTATTTGTGATAGATTTGCCTTTAGAGGTATGATAGACACACTAAATTCCTAAAGGGCTCGTAATATCTTTTTACCTTACCTGCTCTTTGTGTTTGCTTATTCCGTCTGCTTATATAATCTGAAATGCTGCAAAAGTGATTTATAGACATCTTCAGATTTTTATGGATAGAGACCTCTTAATGGAGGAAGACCTAGTAAATATTGTATAAAACATTTTGAGCGTGGTCTAAAATAATGTGTATTGAACCATATGAATGGGAAATGCATATTTAATGATGTTTACTTTTAATATCTTATGTCCTAGCGTATACTGTTAACAAACTACATAAAATGTTCATTTTACATTAGTACATTACAATAGGGAACATTCTTTCCCAATTAGATTTAATATTTATTATTTTCATATTGTGCCACTTAAGGTCCAATTCTTTTTCAAATTAATTACTTTATATCAAATAATTGGTTTCACGGGATATTTGTTCTGATGATTAATTTTTTATAAAAAATTTGATGTGTTCATTTGCAAAAGCATATACCCTCAATTTTTGTAATGTTAAAAAAAAATGTATGTAACAATTACTCAAAACAGGAAACCATCTCAACAAATCACACCACTCTTTTTGCCCTTGTCTTTTTGCAAATAATCTCTTATTCTACTTCTAATGAAATTTAAAAGTATCATAGTTTTGTTTGCTTCAAATCTTTAACTCAATGATTCACTCTCATTCATGTGGTTGTTTCTAATAGACCATTTCGGATATGAAATGTGTTGAGATCAATATATTTCCCACCAGTTACGGCAGGGTGAAAACACATGTAAACAAGTTGCCATCTGAAATATTACTCCTCTCTGTTTATTGGAAGGATGGATGTTTCAGATTTTCTGAGTTTGATGATCTGTTTTGATTGCTCGTCTGTCAGGGAAACGCTGGTTCTCAGGTCTCACTTCGGGGCCTCTGGCTTTGCAGTGTTTGGTCCATTGCGACAGGAGCAGAAACTGCTTATGTTGGGCTGTGACCAAAACACGATTCCTTATTATTAATTTTATGAGTATCTTTTCCTCTATACAATGCCCATGCAAATGAGCTATATTTTGTAATATAGCCTTGGGTGTATTGTGTCAACCCAAGTTTGATTCTTCGTCAAATCCGTTTCCGTTTCTCCACCCAGTACTTTCTTATCAGCTCTTCACTATGTCCTCCCCTAATATCGTTTCAAACCTGTCTGACTTTCTTTCATGGGCAGAAAACAAAAGAAGATATTTTGAAGAATGTTGGTAACAAAAAATGGCTTTCTGTTCAATGGCAACACTCTTCAAAATATCTTTTTGTGTACTGCATAATATGACAGTCGATGTGTGCAGTGTATATTCAATGCTAGCTGATCAGTGGTATGGTGGGCGGGGTCAATATGCATCAGTAGGTGGAGCTTGTTTATCCCAACAATATAAGCGTGCAAACACATGGCAAGAATGAGTAGACTCATCAGTAATCCGACGCGGTAGCATGCACTGATGTCCCACAACAGCTGTTGAGGTACCACAGTGTCGGTCCCTCACAACTATACCAGAGTCCTTACCATCAATCCAATTCACAACTTATTTATTCAATTCACTTAAGCACTATATGAGAAAGCCAAGCACCTGTTTACCAGCGGGTGTCAGCTATATACACCACCCACAGGCCTTCCAAACATAACAAACCCTTATTAATGACTATAAGTTGTATCACATTCCTGACAAAACAGGTGAGTTTGTGTTATGTAATAGCCAACCGGCCCAAGCTCTCCTTTGGCTTCCGACCAGTGCTTTAAAGATAGGAATAAACACGCGTCTCAACACCCAGCGGCCAGATTTCAAAGAGTTTCACATGACTTCTGTGTACATGAGATTTAATATGTGCCTGTAGAAAAGATGTAGGGATGAACGCTTAATATTACACAGGTGGTGATTGTCATCATTACAAAGATGCTTGATGTTTAACAAGTGCTGTCATGCATCGCATTTTGCATATAACAGGTTGTAGATGCAATCTTTGCAAAGCAGTACATTTTTCATAAGTAAATATCCAAATATATAATTGTTGGAAAAAGAAATGTTCAATAAAGTAAAATAAACAAGACACAGATAGACATCAATCATGATATATATATATATATATATATATATATATATATATATATATATATATATATATACATACACATATATACATGATATATATATATATATATATATATATATATATATATATATATATATTGTATGTATATTTTTAAATATAAGTTATTTAAGTCCTTACGAATTCCGAATCGATGTCCTTGTAAAACACACAAGTGGCTACTGTTTGGGAGGACATGCTTTCAGTACATACTGTTCAACTCCAAGAAATGCTCAATTCAATGACCCATTGAACGCCTTCTCTCTCAAACATATTTTGAGAAAAAAATCTAATCTTTGTATGCAGAATTGTTTTGATTTGGCAAGGGGCGGCGTTTTGAGTCAGAAGGAATGAAAAGTAAAAGTTTGTCCCAAAGATCAGCATTCGCTCATTTGCGCTTGAGTTGATTGAGACAGAAACCAAAAAGACGGCAGTCATGCCAAAAAGAAAAATAAACCTGCTGGAGGTTTGGCGTCGGAATCTTGCTGCACACCCAAACAGAGGCAAGAATCTAAAACTATGGCCTCATCAACTGTAAGTCGGAAACATATTTATATGGTTTACGAGACGGGACAGTGAACATTACATGTTCATTCTACGGACTTATTTTGTGTATATTTTATATCATGTTGGCGTTATGTAGTAATATCTGCTACTGTTCTTCTGAAACCTTGCATCTCCATATTTCCTTATTTCTAGTATGCAAATATATAAGCAATAAAAAGTATTTGATAAAAAAACAATATTTTACACATATTTATATACATCCTTAAATGGCTTAATTTTCTGATTTTGTTAGGAAGCAGTGAATTTGGATATTTTAGGTTTCGAAAGGACAGTAACCTCATGTATCATGTAGTGCTGTATGTGTTAAATATTAAAATGATCAAATGTTTTGGTATGTGTGATATGTATAGCACTTTTACACTGGCATAATGTTTTTTTTTGTCTATGACAGAAAAACTATGGGAAAAACGGCATGCCTTATTGGTCAAGCTTACTGTAAAGGCGGGGTAACAAGCCTGTCCACCAAATCCTTTTTCTTGACTAAAAATGCTGATGGTAAATACCGGCGCTGAGCATGGAATGAAAAACCATGTTTGCCGTATCAATGGACACAGCCCCTTAACAAACTTTAAAAATGCTTGTTGTTTCTTGTTTTCCTCCTGCTCGTTACTGCTGATGCTTTTAGAAATCAGTTACCCCGCCTTTATATGAATTATGATGTACAAAGATCTGTGCAATTTTAGATAACCTTAGAGCTGGTGAATAGATTGACATAAGCATGTAAGAATCATGTTATTTATAGAATTGTTATCCTAATTTCCCCTTATCCCCACAGGTCACAGTTGAAGGACGAGGTGGTGGCATCTCTGACCCAGCAGAATGCCAAGATGGCGAGTTTACTCCTTCCTACAGGCACAGATGTGTTCAGGCCCTTCACTCTGGAGTCGCTCGCTAAGATTGAGCGACAGATGGCAGAGGAGGCCGCCGAGCAGGAGCGGATGAAGGCAGAGAATATTGAGGTGGATGAGGAAAATCTGCCCAAACCCAGCAGGGATTTGGAGGCTGGAAAAGTCCTGCCTTTCATCTATGGAGACCCACCACCAAAGCTTCTCAATGTACCTCTGGAGGAGTTGGATCCATTTTACAAAGCACAAAAAGTCAGTGGCAGAAGGAACACATTCATTCAATTCCTAATGTGCTATAATATCAAAATTTTAAGTATATTTAAATGTGACTTAAGGGGTTTGAAAGTATCCTATAAGAAATTAAAATGACAATCAATGAGATTGTGTGAAAATGCATACCAGATATTTATCTTGAAAAAAAAAGACAGATACCTCACAAATATATTCATGAGTTTAAGCTAAGAGGTCTGCTATCACTATTTAAATGATGTTATCAAATTGACCTTAATATACATTCTTGTATTCAACTAATATATATTTATTTATATCATTTATATTATTTATCTCTGGTCAGTACACTCTAAAAGACAAAGATTAACCTGGCTTATTAAATATAAAAAATAAACAGTATTATTAACTGTTAAACTTTATTAGTAAAATTAATTTTGTATATTAAAATCCTTTTAAAATATTAAATAGATTTTAAAAAAGAAATAATTGAAATCCAACCATAAACTTCAATCAAATTTACAAATAATATTTAGGTTTATGCTTGAAAAAAGTCACAAAACATATATTTGTAACATACACCTCATATTTACTTGGTTACTCAGATTAATTTTTACTTCTTTTTTTTACAGCTACACAAAATGTAATTTATTTCAAAGCCTCAAATTAAAAAATAAAATAAAAAGGGTAAATTGATTCATAAAAATTTACAGAAATTTAAATAAAAAAATACAATATCAAAACGTAATATTCAAAAATCAAAACTTAAACTGTTAAACTTCGGAGCAGTTATTTTCCTCCAGGCTGTGTTTTATGAGCAAATCCATTGCTCATGAACTGAAGCTTTGTATCCAGATTCAGTCTAACAGTGATGTAAGTTCCTTAATAATGGCAAATGTGGTCTGGTTTTCTGTTTTGCAGACTTTCATTGTCATCACCAAAGGAAATACAATTTACAGATTCAATGCTGAACCCGCCTGCTACATTCTGAGTCCTCTCAGCCCGATTCGACGATTGGCCATCCGAATACTCATACATTCATATCCTTTGTGAACAAATGAAGATGCGTGCAGAAATTTGTAAACATTTTCATAATACATTGAGTGTGAGTTTGAATTTATACAAATGAAAAGAAATGCACTTGCAAGTGTAGTGTGAAACTTTTTTTGTTACATTTATAACCACAAATGTTCCTCCAAATGATCCTTTACTCTAGAGTACATTGTTCAGCATGTTCATCATGATAACCATCTTGTCAAACTGTGTGTTCATGACCATGAGTGACCCTCCGGCCTGGAGCAAAACAGTAGAGTAAGAATCACATCTCCATCATTTGCCAGAATACCCCAAACGCATTATTTTGCTAAAAAATGCTGTTCATTTTTCCCTTGCGATAGGTATGTTTTTACTGGCATTTACACCTTTGAGGCCACGGTAAAAGTGCTATCCAGGGGATTTTGCTTTGGCAGTTTCACATTCCTTCGAGATCCGTGGAATTGGCTGGATTTCATGGTCATCAGCATGGCGTAAGTGTGACCCCTAACTTACCATACAATTACTGAATCATCCAAAACATCCAACACAAATATCACTAATGGTTCTGACTTCACTCTGTTCTTTTCTACACAATTAAAGTTAACCAAAGCGGCTCACGTTTGAGTTGTTGCTCTGATATTTAGAAGAATGCTTGCAACCAACTAGTTCTTGAACCCCACTGACAACCACAGCAGGAAAAAGAATTTAATATTTTTTCAGGAAAGAAAGAGTTCTAGGGTACTTTTTAATTTGGGTCATCAATGGGGTCCAAGCACTGTTTAGCGACAAGCATTTGTCCAAATATCTTTCTCTGTGTTCAACCAAACTATTTCATACAGGTTTGGGACAAAGAGAAAGTAAGTAATTCATACAGAATTTTAATGGTTGAGTGAACTATCTCTTAAAGACACTGGATTTAAACATAATTTCAAAATTTGAACTAATTTAAAATAATTCAAATCTAAATGTTTCATGCATTATATCTACACCCTACTGTAAAATGTTCCAATTTAAGCCTCCCCATTGTGGTTAACAGCAAATGAATGTCACCTGCTTGGTGACAGTTCGTGACTTTATTTTTAACAGTGCTTCCCGAAATCAGATGCCACAACATATAGTCAGCATAATGTGTTACTAATTCGTTTTTTGCTTAGTCAGAGTATGTCGCATGAGATGCAGTTTTGGCAAGCACGTTGGACAGAGGCAGGGCATGTGCTTTTGACATTGTGAAAATACCCACTTATATGTGAGAGGTTAAAAGTCAGCGTGTTTACAGCATCCCAACCCATAATGAGGCAACCCCCGGTCCTCAACCCTCATTCTAAGTTCCTCCATAAACCTCCTTAACGTCGACCTTCACTTCCCTTTTACAATCTCAGACCGGCTGAATGAAAATATTTATCAACTTGTAAAATGAGATCGCAGAAGAGATCTATTTTTAGCAGTAAATCTCAGCATTACACTCCAGCTGTTCTTAAAAAGTGTGCAGTTTTATAATGAATGTGTATTTAGACTTTAAGTGGATAGTTGTTCTTTAAGCAGTTCTCATCCTAACATATATTATTCATTTAGGATTTAGATTTTCTGTTTTGTTTTCTATAGACCTTGATATCAAAATAACATGACGGTGTCATTTCCAAGACTCCTGCCTTTTCTAGAAATCAATTAATTGCAGGTTCACAGACATATTTGCTGTATAGATCTGGCGTCCACATGCCAAATAGCCGTCTCATCTGCTATTAGTTTATAGTATACACATTATGGTGCCATTTGGCGTCTGTGATTGACTGTTGCCCTAAAGCTAAATATAGACTACACTGAAGCATATCTCTTACCCTTGCAATTTTCTGCACGACTGAAAAGACCAAACTCATGAAGGAAAACACAACACAAAGTAGACTATGATCTGGTCGCGTAGATGACAATTATTTGGTTGGTTTCATTGTAGTTGGTTTTATGCCCAAGGGTGGAAAACTTTACCTGAAAATGTCCACTGCCGGTCAAATGTTTGGCACAATTGAGTGAAATTTTTACTTTTTGATCTGAAGGTGTATGCCTAAATGTCTTATGTCAATAGACAAAAATATGATTTGCAAAACTGCATTTTATTTATTAAAAAATGTTTTGAAATGAAAGACTGAATGTAAAAGAAAGATCAGCCAATAGGAACACATAATGGATGCAGACTTCTTTAAAATTCTTTAAAATTCCTTTTTTCTTTTGATGAGACCTTAACTAGCTGCTTGAAAAAATGGGAAGAAAAAATTCAGCAAATTCTCGTCTAAACATGATCTTTAGTTATAGCATAATTCCAGTTACTTTTGTTTCGTCATAATTTTAATGAGTTTATTATTTATTCGGAATTGGGGAGGAATATGAATGCACGAGTGAGTAAGTGTCCCTTAACTCAGTTTAGATACGTCATCCACAGGTACCTCACAGAGTTTGTGGACCTGGGCAACGTGTCTGCTCTCAGGACCTTCCGTGTTCTCCGTGCCCTCAAAACGATCACTGTGATTCCAGGTATGCAGCATTTCATTTAAAGGGAAAGTTAACACAAATGGAAAAATGTATCATCAATTAAAAAAAGGTAGAATATAACTGAGTTTCTTTCTTCTGCAATAAACTAAAAAGAAAACATATTGTTGACAACGAGCAGCGACATCCATTCTTATTCTGTGTAAGAACAAAACCAATGGAAGTGAACGGGTGGCAACATTCTATAAAATATCTTCTTTTGTGTTCTAAAATGATGATAGGAATGTACATTTTTAAATAAACTTTTAATTTAACACAACAGAAATATAAACGTTACCTACTGATAAAAATGAACTAAAATCACATATTTCTTACTTGTGAGTTTAGGTCTGAAAACTATTGTCGGAGCCCTGATTCAGTCTGTGAAGAAACTGGCAGATGTCATGATCCTCACCGTCTTTTGTCTCAGCGTGTTCGCTCTCATTGGCTTACAGCTCTTTATGGGAAATCTGCGTCAAAAGTGTGTCTTTTTCCCTCCGATTTCCAATGAAACCATGAGCAACTTCAATCACACCAGCTTTAATGACACAGAAAACGGCAACAGCACTTTTAACTTCCAGGAACACATTAACAATCCAGGTGATTTATCTACGTCAGTAACGAAAATCTATGTGACTGCATCATTTCCTGCAGACTGTGCATTTATGTATTTTCTAATCTCTGTTCGTTCGTTCTCCAGAGAATTATTATTACCTGCCTGACCATCTAGATCCATTACCATGTGGAAACAGTTCTGATGCAGGGTATGTTCTTTAGAATCAATACAATGTCATTCTCTGAGTTATTTATAAACTGTTCTTGAAAAAGTGTAAATACATATTACCTCGAACTAATATGAAGCAAAGCAGAATGACTCGAATAGATTTAATATTTTTGTGTATAAAAGTTTGATTCACTGTTCTGTTTACAGGAAGTGTCCTGAAGGATACAGATGTCTGAAAGTTGGCCGAAACCCAAATTTTGGCTACACCAGCTATGACACCTTTGCCTGGGCTTTCTTGGCCCTCTTTCGCCTAATGACTCAAGATTTCTGGGAAAACTTGTTCCAGTTGGTGGGTTTAAGCATGGTTCTGCAGTCAAGGCCAAATTTGAGCTTATCATTTTATTTTGTAGGATTATTTATCATTTTGATTAGCATTTATTGTTATGTTTTTTTTAATGTTGGTTTAATCTTTAGCCATATATTATGTGCCTTGTAATTTGTTTATTCATTTGCTGTAGAAGAGGATTTTAGTATTTATATTTTAACACAGTATTTATTTTATATTTTTCATAGTATGATTCTACCTCTCTCTCTCTCTAAAAAGTGTTAATCATTCTTTATTATATATGATATATACACAATATATAAATAATTTGTATATAGTTTTAGTCTATATCTATTTTTAGTTTGCTTAAGCGTCCTGGAATTATTTCTCAGCTTTAAAATATTTTTCAGTGTATTGTTTAGTTTATGAAAACATTAAAACTTCTTCTCCTTCTTCTCCTACTTCACATTCTCCTTCACCTTCTCTGTCATTTTTTTCTTCTTCTTCTTCTTCTTCTTCTTCTTCTTCTTTTTCTTCTTTTTCTTCTTCTTCTTCTTCTTCTTCTATTTTTTCTTCTTCTTCTTCTTCTATTTTTTTCTTCTTCTTCTTCTTCTTCTTCTTCTTCTTCTTCTTCTTCTTCTTCAATTTATTATTATTTGTAGAATTAGTAGTATTATTAAGGTTTGCTGTCTTTTTGCCCGATTCAGAATTCTGCTGCACTGCTAAATAGCTCACATGGGAGACTAATTGTTTTAAAACTCATTTTTACATTTGTTACATTTCAGTTCCAGGAATTAACACATCTTAACAAAACAAGTATTTCTCCAGCTTTTATAGAAGTAAACATTGATTTGTGCATTTGGCAGATGCTTTTATCCATAGTGATTTACAGTGCATTTAAGCTATACATATTTAATGAATATATTTGTGTGTTCTCTGGGAATTGAAACCACAACATTTCAGTTGCCAGCACATCACAATGAACCACAGTTATTGTACCCGTAGATTAATGTCAATCATTACTTAAACCAATAAGAAAAGTGTTGTGAAAATTTCAGACCCTGCGGACGGCGGGAAAGACCTACATGATCTTCTTTGTGATCGTCATTTTTTTGGGATCATTCTACCTCATCAATCTGATTCTGGCTGTGGTGGCGATGGCGTATGCAGAGCAGAATGAAGCCACCATAGCAGAAGCTAAAGAAAAGGAGGACGAGTATGCAATGATAATGGAACAACTTAAGAAACACGCAGAGGTTTGTCCAAAATGTTTTAGATTTGTATAGACACTTTATTAATTCATATGGGTTTACCTTTCAAAGACCATAGATAATTGATTAATTGCTCTCTAAACCATGTAACATTAACAAATCTGAGGTTTCATCTGAGGTCTTGATTTGTCAATCAGCAGAAGAATGCTATACACGGCAGCAATACATCATTGTGCAGCAAAAAGAAAGATGAAGATGACCTAAGCTTTGATGGAAAGGTTTATCACGACTTCGATGGAATCGCGCTGAAGCCTATCTCAGGTAGAGAGGTAGGTAAAGTCACATTTATTTGTGTTGTAGTCGAGTCCAAGACCAATACAAGAGGGTGTCGAGACCGAGACAAGACCGAGACCAAGGAAGGCAGAGACCAAATCAAGACCAACCCAAAGCAATAAAAAGTCACAAAATAACAATAAAACTTGGATGATTTATTGTGTCGAAGTGTATATAGAATGAGATTGTGATTGAATGTAACAAAGCGATAAGTACTTTAAAAAATCACCAACAGCATCCAGACACCGAAGTACTTTTACAAACAAGTATCATAGTCATTTTGATGCACGTATTTAAAGACAGCCCTTCATAAGAAGTATTAAAATAATCAAATAAGTTTTACATTCAATCACATTAATAAACACATAAATACACCATTCATTTAGTGTAATTCCAGCAGTTTGGATCTTTCCCGACCTTGAAATAAAATTTGTATAAAGTCTGAGACCAAGACAAGACCGAGACCAAAGACAGTCGAAACCAAGACCAACTCAAGTACTACAACGCAAGAATCCATTAAACATTTGTTATTTTCTTAACAACATGCCCAAAGTTTGTAAATGATTCTTCTCAGTGGGCTACTGAAGTATCAAACGGATCCAAAGGGAGTATGACCTACTTAGAAGTGCCTGGAAGCGCGCATATAAGAAAACAAAGTGCAGTGAGTGCTACAGAAAACACATTAGAAGGTAACTTTATATTCAATCTCCATTTTTGAATTGATCAAATGTTTGTGTTGTGTTTATAAACTTTTCCATGTGTTCAACAGAGGTGGAGGATATTCAAAGGCCTTGTCCTCCATGCTGGTACAAGTGTTCCGACATATTCCTAAAATGGAATTGTTGCATGCCGTGGGTGAAATTTAAGAAGGTTATCTACTTAATTGTGATGGACCCTTTCGTGGATCTGGGCATTACAATCTGCATCGTGCTCAACACGATGTTTATGGCAATGGAGCATTATCCAATGACTCCACAATTTGAACACATTTTGACTGTGGGGAACTTGGTAAGACATGTCTTTTGTGACTATGAAGGACTTAAAGTTCATTGTAATGGAGGGATAAATGATGATCACGTGTCTCACCCTTTGCAGGTTTTCACAGGTATCTTTACAGCAGAGATGGTCCTGAAACTCATTGCGTTAGACCCATATTATTACTTCCAGGTGGGCTGGAATATTTTTGATAGCATCATCGTGACCATGAGTCTGGTGGAGCTGGGCTTGGCCAATGTACAGGGCTTGTCTGTGCTGAGATCCTTCCGTCTGGTGGGTAAAACTTCAATGGCTGGATCATAGTTAATTTAGTTTTAGATAAGAGATTGTATGCAAGCTTATTTGAAACTGTGATTCATGACAAATCATTTACTTAAAATTATAATTAATATATATATGAAAAGTTAATGGTAAGTATATTAGGAATATCATATTTACAAATAATTTAATCACACTGTATTTTAAAAACCAGTTATGATCACCATGTCGTTGGTTTAATGTGCAATAATAAAGTTAACATAACATTTGATTTTGAACATAACAGAAAAATTTAATTAATTTTTTTTTTATAATTATATGTTACCCCTTATATAATTGCATTTATTATTTTATATAAGTAAATATATTTTGTTCAACCAATTCAAAATGACTCCATATTGATTTTTATGGTGTTGATTGCAAAAACCAACTTCCTAAAATGAATGTTGAGTGTTGTAACTTCAAATTGAGTTTTTGAAAATGTATTGAAAATTATTGTAAAACATTATATTAAGATGTTAAATAGTTTGAGGCCTTAAAATTGAGCTTTAAAACTATTTTATATGACTTTTATTGTAACACCTGTACTTACGTAATGCAATATATAAAAGAGTAACCTTTCTGCATTCTTGGTTGCAGATGCGTGTTTTCAAACTGGCAAAGTCATGGCCCACCCTTAACATGCTGATAAAGATCATTGGCAATTCCGTGGGAGCCCTTGGAAACCTGACCCTTGTCCTTGCCATCATCGTCTTCATCTTCGCCGTGGTCGGGATGCAGCTCTTCGGAAAGAGCTACAAGGACTGTGTTTGTAAGATCTCAGGGGACTGTGAGCTACCCCGCTGGCACATGACCGATTTTTTTCACTCGTTCCTCATTATCTTTCGAATACTTTGTGGCGAGTGGATTGAAACCATGTGGGACTGCATGGAGGTGGCTGGACAGGGCATGTGTATCCTTGTCTTCATGATGGTCATGGTTATTGGAAACCTGGTGGTGAGTGGATTAAAAAGGCCGATATATTGAATTTTTTGTTCTTCATCATAGTTTAGGCCAAAATAAACATTGGAGCGAATTTAGTTCTTCACATCTGACATGATTCTTGTCTTTTAGGTCCAAAACATTTCTGAGTGTGCAACACCAATACAACTTCTGCTAAAACATAACTAATTCAGATTTTCACAATCAGATTGTATTGTAACCCTCCATTTGGTTCTGATATTCCTCAGCTATCCGAAGCATATTATGGTGGGTATGCCTAAGAGGACAGATCTGTCAGATGTGTAACGTCAAGTGCCATAGATCAGGACCATGCAGTCCTCTTGCTGGAGGTTAATTTTACTTACGCCATATTTATACAAGTATCAAACACCCATTTACTATAAAAGCCACCGATAGGATTTCCGTTGCGGTTATTCTTAGACGAAACAGGAACTGGCTTATCTCTGAGGTAATCAAACCTGTTGAACCAAGCCGTGTTTTGGATGGCTGGAGGTTTGCATTGCGAGAAAACCTGGGTTTGAAAAACATAAACATTTTATGCAATAAAGTTTAGCCCAATGGACGTTCTTGGCGCCAACAGCATTCCCAAGGACTTGGAGTGTAGAAAGCATGCAAGCTCAAATTTCAAAATCTTCAAGACATTAACCTGTACTCATGAACTAATTCGAGAATGAGATATCACTCAGGACTGTGGAGTTTTTTGGACTGACTCTGTGTTTTTCTGGAACAGGTGCTGAATCTCTTCCTGGCTTTGCTGCTCAGTTCCTTCAGCGGGGATAACCTGTCTGCCTCTGATGACGATGGAGAGACAAACAATCTTCTCATCGCCATGTCTAGAATCACAAGAGCCATCGACTGGATTAAAGCGTTTTTTATAGGCCGTGCGAGACGGTTG
The DNA here is from genome assembly GCA_033220385.1 of Triplophysa yarkandensis. NCBI lineage: Eukaryota > Metazoa > Chordata > Actinopteri > Cypriniformes > Nemacheilidae > Triplophysa > Triplophysa yarkandensis. Next base: position 13,240,405 of record CM065661.1, read on the forward strand.
CTAGGCGTCAAGCCGAAAGAAGAGGGTGGGAAAGATAATACAGAAAATGATTCCAGACAGGCCATGTTTACCTCCAATACAACGATCATCAGCGTGCCAATAGCCAACGGTGAATCCGACCTGGACAGCCCTTACGATGAAGGCGACAGCATTTCAGAAGACGATGACAAAGAGGCCATTGATGGAAACAAAGTGAGTTGTTTTTTAAACACAGAAGATAATTATTGTGAGACTGTGTAAACCTAAAAGGGTCAAGTGTAGTCGTTCTGGTATTTTTATAGAAAAAATGTATACTCAAATAAGACCTGGCATGCAAAGCCGGTTGCCAGGGTGTCTACTGACAACCTTCCATCAACACCTCTGACACCAAGACATGTGTCCCAAACACCGCAACACCTGTAAAGTCCATCCCGAGCCCCGCGGGTCATCTGCTCAGACTCTTGTTTAGAGAGCACGTCTGAGGAATGGCAGCGGCAGGGCGTGGGAAAGAGCACCAGCACAGCATGATTTGTTACTTTGTCATGCAACTTCCCGACCCCAGTAGAAGAAATAGCGCAAGACATATCGATGCCCCTCAGCCTTTCTGAAATAAAACCTCTATCTTGTATTTAACCTCACTTATATGTGCGGAAGATTTCGTTTCTGTATATTTGATTGGAGTTTGGTTTCATTGAAGACCTCTGACTCAAAGCAATGCTTGTTGGCATGCCTCTGAAGTGGATCAGGTGTCACGGTTGACATGTCATGCCCCGTGTGTCGCACAGCCTCACATTTCATCTAGCAACATGTCAGCATTAGGGAACATGAACAAGGAGCCAGTTGTACATGTGTATCGTGTGAACAGTCGCTTAAGATCTGAGGGGATAAAAGTGTGGTTTTAGTGCGTAATACGATCAGATGTCATTTTTCTATATGATACTTGTTGCACGACAGAGGATGTTTGTGATATGATAAATTATGAAGTTGTAGTGATGTTTATTATAGAAAAATACTCCAAGTAAGACACAACTGGACTGTTAAAAATTCTGCATTTTATTGCCACATTTCCAGATATACAGTTAATGCTTTGGGTAGTTTGATCAGCCATTATGAGCTATTAATAATTTGTGACACTGCCTTAAGAAGCACGGCTGAAGTCAGTAAATCGCAACTATAAATCAAAATTATAATAAAATAAAAATAAATAAAATGTAGATATAACATGAATCTGGAACCAAAATGGCACATTAACCATTTAAAAGACTGGAAACAAAATCAGACAAAATGTTAATGATTATTCATATAAAAACGTATACAAAGTCAATAGACTTTGGATGTATTCTTGAGTAATAAACATAGGAATCCATTATCCAATAAGAAGACTTTTAAGGTAGACTTAGAAATTAAAGATAATACTTACCCAAAATTTTGAAAATGATTCAGATAAAAAAATGGAAAAAATTTAGTGAATCGAGAAGTCAGATTTTAGAAAAACCTGATCAAAGTGATTGAATGCTTTTCATAATAGGATGATATTAGATTGTTACTAAACTGATCTATTATAATATTTTCACCCGGACAGAATAAAAATGGTGATGAATCTTCAATATGTAGCACTGTGGACAATGCCCCTGATATACAAGATATGGAATCAGAGATTGAGGAGGACCCAACAGTCCCTCAGGACTGCTATACAGAGCGTGAGACATACATTCTGACATATATCCCTCTTTTACACTTTTCAAATCCGTTGTATTTATTGATTTGGTGTTTTGGTCTGCATTCACAGAATGTATCAGGCGATGTCCTTGCTTGGATCTTGACATTATGGAAGGTAAAGGAAAAGTGTGGTGGAACTTCCGGAAAGCCTGCTTTTCCATTGTTGAGCATAGCTATTTTGAAACCTTTATTGTCTTCATGATTCTACTCAGCAGTGGGGCTTTGGTGAGTATATCCAAAACAGTATAGCTTGTAAATAAGAGTCAATGTAATCACATTTTTCATATATTATTTGTGTTTCCTATTAGGCATTTGAGGACATATACATTGAACAGAGGAGAACGATTAAAATCATCCTTGAATATGCAGATCAGGTCTTCACGTATGTGTTCGTCATTGAGATGTTTCTAAAATGGGTAGCCTATGGATTCAAAGTCTATTTCACGAATGCATGGTGCTGGCTGGACTTTCTCATCGTTGATGTAAGTAGTACTTTATCCTCGCTCTGCAAGCACACATTTACAATAACTATAAAACGGTATAAAATTAGGGTCGTAAGTTCATTTCACAAACACAAAGCGATAACGTATTTTTTTTAGAGAGTGTTAATGAACTGCAAGTCATTTATTTAATGTAAAACTGCACATTTTACTTTGTAAAATCATAGTAACATGGACTGTTAGTTACCCTATAAGTATATCTTATTTAGTATATTAATATCAAAAGTATTAGTGTATATGTAGGTATAATTCTTTTTAACCACGTTTCAATGTTTAAAAGTTTGCTTTATCGATACCTTAAATATATAGGTTGCAAATACCCCACAAAGTTAGAACTAATATTTTTGTTTGTACTGTAACTATACTTCAACTTATGAATATAGTAACAGTGTACTAGTTCTGTAGAGTACAGCACATTCTTATTGAATGAAAGTATGCTTTTAAGTTTACCAAGTCATAATTTAAACATACAGTATATTATTTTGCCTGAAAAATTTACTCACTCTTTAAGGAATTTTACTGACAAGGTTAACTAACTGATCATTAAATAAACCTAATCAATAATTCTGCAGGTCTCCCTGATCAGCTTGACAGCAAACATTTTAGGATACTCTGAACTGGGGGCCATTAAATCTCTCCGAACGTTGAGAGCTCTGAGACCTCTTAGAGCTCTGTCCAGATTTGAAGGAATGAGGGTTAGTATTAAGTTTTCTTCTCTATGTCATATTTTCACAACTTCTTATCATTCAAAGATATAATAATATCCGCTTGCTTTTATTTGTTTCTTATTGTTGAGTTTTAAATTCAGATGTTTGCTATTTAACACAGAAAGCTGAAGTTGTTATATCTAAATCTTTTGCCCATATGTTATTAATACACAGGTGGTCGTGAATGCCCTGGTGGGAGCTATCCCCTCCATCTTCAACGTTCTCCTGGTGTGTCTCATCTTTTGGCTCATCTTCAGCATCATGGGGGTGAACCTTTTTGCCGGAAAATTTTACTACTGTTTCAACATGACATCCGAAGAGAAAATCCATCCATCTATGGTCAATAATAAGACTGAGTGCTTGGAGCTCTTAGAAGCTGGTCATAACGTGCGTTGGATGAATCTGAAGGTCACCTATGATAACGTCGGCATGGGCTACCTCTCCTTACTGCAAGTGGTGAGCATATGGCAAACCGTATTCTTTTATTGCTTTTGTGGTAGCTCATAAATAAGTTGCTAACAATTATGTAATCGACTTCCAGGCAACATTCAAAGGTTGGATGGACATCATGTACGCTGCTGTGGATTCCCGCGGGGTAATGCTGATTTTCAACAAAATGGTACTGAAATGTTGTGACATCTTGAGTACTATTTCATTTTGATTCTCCCTAGATTGAAATGCAGCCGGAGTATGAGTCCAACCTCTACATGTACCTTTACTTTGTTATTTTTATCATTTTTGGCTCCTTCTTCACCCTTAACTTATTCATTGGTGTCATCATTGATAATTTCAACCAGCAGAAAGCAAAGATAAGTATCTGCAATGGGTCTTTCTCATGATTCCTTAGTTTGCATTGGAATAACTGTGGCTGTCTCTGCACTTAGGGGGTAAAGATATCTTCATGACAGAGGAACAGAAAAAGTACTACAATGCGATGAAGAAACTGGGCTCCAAGAAGCCACAGAAGCCTATCCCGAGACCTACGGTAAGACTGGATATTTCTATTGGAAGAAATCGTTTTGCTCTTGAGGATAATTTATGGACATTTCTTATGTTCGCAGAACTGTTGTCAAGGCTTGGTATTCGACTTTGTCACCAAGCAGTTCTTTGACATCTTCATTATGGTTCTGATCTGCCTCAACATGGTCACCATGATGATAGAGACAGATGAACAGAGTGCAGAGAAGGAAATTATTTTGTATTATGTAAATTTGGTCTTCATTGTGATCTTCACTGCGGAGTGTGTTCTCAAGCTGATCGCCCTGCGCTATCACTACTTCTCTGTTGGATGGAACATCTTTGATTTTGTGGTGGTCATCCTTTCAATCGTTGGTAAGTGGTCTTATTGCTACTCTATGTTAACCAAAAATATAAAGCACATATTAAATGTAAATACTTAGGTGTTTGATTCATTCTTTTCGCAGGTCTTTTGTTGGCAGACCTTATAGAGAAGTACTTTGTGTCGCCCACCCTTTTCCGTGTCATCAGATTGGCAAGAATTGGCCGCGTCCTGCGACTCATTCGAGGTGCCAAGGGCATCAGGACGTTACTGTTTGCATTGATGATGTCACTTCCCGCCCTATTCAACATCGGCCTCCTGCTTTTCCTAATCATGTTTATCTTCTCCATCTTCGGCATGTCCAACTTTGCCTACGTAAAGAAAGAAGGCGGCATAGATGACATGTTCAACTTTGAGACCTTTGGAAACAGCATCATATGCTTGTTCATGATCACAACGTCTGCCGGCTGGGACGGACTGTTGTCGCCTATACTCAACAGTGGCTGGCCAGACTGCGACCCGGATGTGGAGAACCCTGGTTCATTCGTCAAAGGGAACTGCGGGAGCCCAGCGGTAGGAATCGTCTTCTTCTGCAGCTACATTGTAATGTCTTTCCTCGTCGTGGTGAATATGTACATCGCCATTATTCTTGAAAACTTCAATGTGGCGACGGAGGAGAGCAGTGATCCACTCAGTGAGGACGACTTTGAAATGTTCTACGAAACCTGGGAGAAGTATGATCCCACTGCATCACAGTTCATTGGTTACAATGTGCTGTCGGAATTCTGCGACACACTAAAAGAACCACTGAGGGTGGCCAAACCCAACATGGTCAAGTTGATCACAATGGACCTTCCTATGGTCCCTGGAGACAAGATTCACTGTCTTGACCTCCTCCTAGCTCTTACTACAGAGGTGCTGGGAGATTCTGGCCAGATGGATGAAATGAAGGCGACTATGGAGGAGAAGTTCATGGCCAACAACCCATCAAAAGCCTCCTACGAGCCCATCACAAGCACTCTTAAACGAAAGCACGAGGAGGTGGCTGCTTCAACCATTCAAAAAGCATACCGATGGCACCTTCTCAAACGCTCTCTCAAATATGCCTCATATATGAACAGAGAGAATACAAACGCAAAGAACAAAGATGAGGAGGCTCCAGAGAAGGTGGGGATGATAGCTGAGAACATGAGCCGGTTTTATGGAGATCAAGCGTTTGAGGACGACCAAGCTCTCTGCATTTCTTTTCCCCAGAATCGAAAAAAGCAGCAGAAGTCAAAGAGTCCTCCGGTGAAGGTTCAAAGTGATGTGATCTTACATTCTGCCCCCTTTTCCAACCCTGATTCTTATACTGTTGTGAAGAATTTGAAAGAATCGATTGTGTAGCAGGATCCACCCATGATGCAAACAAAACCTTGGGAATGCACAACAATACTGAGACCCTTATGAAGACAGTTTGCTCATCTTCAAAAGTTGAATTATGACACATGTAAGAAATGTTGTGATGTAAGAGTGGGTACCTGATTTGGAAAAAGAACATTGATCAGTATAATTGTTGCAATCCTTGCGTATCAGTTCTGCCTTTCAGAAGACAATCACTGACTGTTTGTCGAGCGGCACTAGAGAGGTTTGGCCTGTAAGTTTGATCTCCTAGTGCGTATATCAAAAAGCAGAACATGTTTTTGATGCACAGACCCTAAAGAACGTTAGAGAAGTTTAGAAGCACAACAACATTGCTTGCTGATGAATCAAAATATATTCCCTTTAAGGGATAGTTAATGCAGAAATGAAAAATTTGTCATCATGTACTAATTTCTGTGACATTTCAAATCTGTTTGAGTTTTCTTTATCCTGCAGAACACAAAGGAATATATTTTGAATAATGTTTGCAAGGAAACCACAGCCACACCCATTCACTTCTATTGCGTGGAGATAAAAACCAGTGGAAGTCAGTGGGCACCGTTTCTTTTTGAATTATTATAATGTATATTTGCTTTTGACATTTCAATACAGGTTTGAAATGTAAAGAGGTTGAGTAAATGATGACTGTTCTTTTTATTTTACCGATAACTTTATTTTATTTCATTTTCTATTTAACTATAAAAGATTTTTGTTACAAAAATATTTTTCACAGTTCAATTTAATGTAGCAATAGCTCTTAAACATCCAACACCTAATAGATGATTTTGCACTAATAGGAAAAATATAATTTGAAAATGAATACAATGATATACCGCATTAGTCTTAATAGTTCACTGTTTAAACATGTAATATTATGTTTGCCTTGCTGCCTTATACGAATCTTGCTAGCAAATATTTCAGAGGTCTTTTGATACAATAGTACTCTGGTAGTATTGTAACCACAGCAGTATGCAAGCATTAAGGTAACAAAATCTCAACACATCTGACTTCAGGTAAGAATGAGCTTAGAACATGCATCATGAAATATACAAAAATGAAATCTAGTGCTTCACTGCCCAAGTGAACATGCTGCCATGTAAATATAAATGAAGTAATATTTAGCTTAGATTTTTGCCTTATGAGACTTTCTTTTAATGGAAATTTGCTCGTTCCAAGTATGCAGTCTGTGAAATAAGTTAATGGAATAACGTTATATTAGTCTTCATTTATTATGAGCCTGATGAAGATCTGTGTCCAGAATGTTGGCCTGTTTATCAACCTGTAGTTGGAAAGAATAAAACACAAACGAGAACTAGCTTTGATTTGAAGCCAATCACTTGATCAAATCAAAGCTTGTGGGATGGCATTTAAAGACTTAAATGGTTAAATGGTTTTCAAATCTGTGTGGATAAACAAAAATATTATTTAATTCAGTTTTTCAGCTTTATTTGCATTTACATAAATATTTAAACATCCAACGTACATAATTAAAAAATAACATACATATTCATAAAATGTAGAATTTAGTAGAAATATTGATAAAATTTACAAATAAAAGAGAGCAAACACAACATTATTCTATAGACACTACAGGTTTGAATGGAAGTATCATAAAGATAAAAGCCAGTACCCTCACACTGTGAGACGTTTTCAGTGATGTAAATCCTCATCATTTATTTCTTGCTTAACCAAGTTATTGAAATCAAAGTTTTGTACTTTCTTTTAGATTTTTCTTAATGGAGCAGTAAAAAGGAGCTGTGGTGTTTCTCGACTCCCTTTAAGCTTTAAAGTTTCTTTCAAACTTTCACTTTTATTTATTCTTTTCTAATGCAAAAAAATTGATATTTATTTTTTGCTTTAAATAAGCCATATTGTTAGGTCTTAAGACATAAAATCCAAATTAGCACTTTGATTAAATGATATCTGAAGTACCTGCTCATCAATAAACATTGTATGTGGCAAATTACAGTATCAATGAAAGCCAGTTATGAATGTTATTTTATACATCAATGGGAAAAGTCAGTTTTCTACTTACCATACTGATCATAATGTCGAAATGTATGAAATGAAAAAACAATGATTTAAGCTGGACTTTACTGTTCAGCTGGCCATACGAATGCTCTGTTTACTGTAACATGCAGTATAAGGACATCTGTTACGTCATCACATCTGCTGAATGCATGTTGTTGATGTCACATTTTGCATCTGTACATTTTCCCCTTGCTCTGTTTACATTATTGGAATAAACTGTTTTTGAAATATGGCTTGTTAATTACTTTAAGAAAGTGTAACAGTGAAGTACCAAAACTGAATATTTAAAATAATTCATTCTAAAAATCTAAATGTGTCGAAGTTCTCATTTTTATTGAAAATCAAGTTTAAATAATCAAGTGTTTTGGATGTGACATATTCAGTAAATATACTCAGTATATTTTAGTAAACCCCTGATGATAGAGTCCAGTGAAAATAACATACATTGTAAGAACTCTGTAAAATAATTTTACAAACCGTAAGCAATATTACTCATTAAATAGAGAAAATGAGTCTCTTTATGAACCAAAAAAATAGTTACTTTGCTTATTTTGACATCTGACCTATTATAATTATGTAACCTGTATGACTTTCTTTTTTCTGCAGAACCCCATAGATGATATTTTGAAGAAAGTTGGTAAGACAGTGCTTCCACTGTAATTTGTGGAAGCAAAACCAATGCAATTGAATGGGTGCCAGTTACCACCATTCTTCAAAACATATTTGTGTCCTGCAAAAGAAATAAAGCCAAACATGTTTGATATGAAAGGGTGAGTAAATAAAACATGACTTTTGGGATGAACTGTTACATTTGCATTGAAATGCCTAATGTTGCAAACTTGCACCATCTAGTGAGAAAGCAGATTTGCCCACAAGAAAAAACACTTTAGTGTTTATTTAAAACTATTGAAAGTGAAAACATTTTTTTTTTAATGTAGTACTGTAAGTACACCAGATGTTTTCCCATCTTCTTAAAAAAGTACCAGTTTTCTGTAAAGTCCACTATTCTGCCACATGAAAGTTTTATATAGTGCTTCCATCAGATCTGAAAAAACCATTTGATTGATGTACTTAAAAAAATAACAAAGAATGATTTGTGGGGAAGATATAAAGATCTGTTTGAATAAATAAATGACTGTATACATATAGTATACGTAACCCAACAGTATATTCCAAGCAGAACTGAATCAAGACGACCATGTCTGTCCCTGCTTGGCCATCCATGATCTATCAATAAGAAGGCATGTGTGACTCCACCAAACTGACAAACATGTGCCGCCCAGATGGGCATAGCAGGAAAGCCACTGCGGCATCCACTTGATCACAGTCGCTCAAGTTCTGTGCATACAAATGAGGTCAGAGGTCAGCTGTGAAGTGTGCTCTCAGGACTAAAGGTCAGCGTGTTCACTGCAACTCCTTCGCACTAAAGGCAGAACATTTAAAAAAGATATTTGGAGAAATGTCTCAAAATGTCTTCAGTTACCGCCATTCTACAAAATGTCTTATTTCGTGTTTGACATCAGAAAGAGTCATAAATAGATTTTAATAACATAAGGCTGCATAAGTAATGATCATTATTTTGGGCACTAACTTCTTTCTGATAAGTTTGACTTGTGAACAAAAAGCAACACAAATTGTCAGTCTGTGACCTGTACAAACTTTGTTTGCTTCATTAACAGGAAGGATGGGAATGTGAGTGTCCCGTCCAGAGATTTAGCTTTTCCGTAAGCAAAGGACGCACTGGAGAGGATCGTTCCGTCAACAAGCGGTGCCTCCAAAGCCAGGAAACCACAGCTGTCCCTGAAGATGCAACTTGAACTGACGGGAGGGCTGTGATGGGCAGCCTGTGGAACCGGAGACAGGGCGGGATGGAGTCAACGCATTCCTAGGTTGATGTGTAACATTGCCCACTTTGAAACTACAGTTGACAAGAAGTAGGGACAAGGTGGAGTCCGCATTGAAGGAGCTGTGTTCTCAAACACTGCTGATCACAGGACAGCTTGTCCTGTCCAGATCCTTGGACCATTTAGGGACATTATAAAGTAGGTCTAGTCTTCATGAAAGACAGCAATGTGACTGATCAAGCATGTCAAAAGTTCAAGAGCAGTTCACAATGACAGGGTCAGTGGAGGTCAAAGGTCTGCTGGCATTAACATGTGGCAGGTGGAGTCAGGTGCACACGCTTCTAGTTTTCCTGAAGATGTTCTTTTATTTTGCTTCTATAAACACATTTCAGGTTTTGCAACAAAATTTGACACTGCAATTAATGTGTTTGCTTGTATTTGCACGCAAGAACACAATGTCAGCACATACAAAGTCTCATGAAGTTAAGGGTAAGGGTTAAAACAGAGCGAAATAAAGAGCAATGAGAGAATGATACTGTAGATCCTGTGAGCTGACAGAGAAGCGGAAGCAAGCTGGTAGACGATGTTCTCTAAATAAAGCTTGTCATTTTAATGTCCTCGTCACGTAAAGCTGTCGGCTTGGTTATGGGATCATAGTAATGTTAGTAATAGCGCTGACCTACCTGAACTTGAGATGGAGCTGTCTCTGCTTATTCCATTAAGATAAGAGTTGGACCTTAAAAGCTCAAAGCAAGAGTTCAGGATTTCAATTATTTTCTTATTTAAATTCTATAAAAGTGGAATTTTGTCGATTTTAAATGTCAGTTTTAAATGTCAAACTTAATTTATTTTATTTTATTTTTGTTTTGTTTTGTTTTGTTTTGTTTTGTTTTGTTTTGTTTTGTTTTGTTTTGTTTTGTTTTGTTTTGTTTTGTTTTGTTTTGTTTTGTTTTGTTTTGTTTTGTTTTGTTTTATCTAAACTTGACTTGACTTGACTTGACTTGACTTGACTTGACTAGACTAGAATAGAATAGAATAGAATAGAATAGAATAGAATAGAATAGAATAGAATAGAATAGAATAGAATAGAACTATACTAGACTAGAACTGGACTAGAGTAGACAAGACTAGATTTTTTTTAGTTTAGTTTTAGTTTAGTTTGGTTTATTTCATCATATTGCATTTTTATTACATTCTGTAATTATTTACTGACCTGTGGGACTTACTTCTGTAGAAACAAAACATATATTTTGAAGAATGTTCCTTTAAGCTTAGGTGACTTTAGAACAGTGGCACTGACGGAGCCACTTTGGTGTTCTTCCATTACTTCATTTATACATTCATAGAAATTCAAAGGCTGAGAGATCCTCAACTCTCAAAACACTTGAAATATCTGCTTGTGGTATATGATGCCCTAAGAACTGACCAGAGGTCAGATTTGCTCTTTCTATTCATAATCATTAGATCTGTATTAAGTGGAAGGATGCTGTTCCTAGATCCACCTGACACGGCAGTTTCTACGGTTTCTCACAGTTGATTGACAGGTAGCAAGTTCAGGGGATAAACACTCATCTGAATGCCCACATGAACAGCTGAAGCATCATGGCGGATTCATCTCTGGCATCTGCTGCCAATTCCAACAGTAACCACAGGGAGGAAGTAACTTATAGTCTTGGAATACTTGTAAAGTTTTCCTTTCAAAACTGATCGGAGAACAGAATCCGTGATGCAAATCATAATACATAGACTGGGTAGGCCTAGTTGAAACTAAACTGTTTTAAAAACAGAAACCATAGGAACAAAATAAATAAAAATACTTGGGCCATGATATGCAACGTGGCATTTCATAAAAACTCGGACAAACAGCCACAGGACCTTTTTACCCCTCTGAGTCACACCTTTTTCCGGAAAGACATTGCCCTCGCCCATATGGGACAATGGTTCAACTTTGTGTTCATGTTGCTTTTGCTATACGTATGTTATTAAAGTGCAATATAAAATCTGTTTATGTCAAATTGTCATATTAAAATGTAAAAAGATTGAATTAATCAAAAATTTAAATAAAGAATATTTTGTTCTGGTGAACCCAAAGAAAGAAAAATGTTTGCAAATGAGATTTCCGGTTAATGGAAAAAAAATTATTTGTTTCCTTAATCTTTTTTAGTATTTTCTTCAGTGTTTAGCAGAACAAAAAACACAATATGTTTGTCTACTACACCGTAAAATATATATTTCATGTTGCTTAGTAAATAAAACTAAAATAACAAACATAAAATATTCACTTAAAAAATCTTTTAAAAACATGAAATATAATTTTTCAGTGAAAAATATTACAGGTAATTTTTCTCAAATGTACAAAGATATTTAAAGTTCTAATTCTAATTAAAATTGAAATATTTGAGTTAATAAGATTTATTTATACTTTTTCTTACATATTCAAAAGTTAAAACATTATATTTACTCGTTGTTTATTTACTTAATAGCACTTATGCTCCCATAATTATTATAATCCAATATTATTCCAGATATTTTTTTCCGAGATTCACTCTTACATCTCCTTCGATCATGATTCTGAAGGTCATAAAATGATCAAATATCTTGTTTCTCTTCTATGATACACTGTGAGACATATTAAAACCCACGTGGGCCCCTGACATCACTGTCCTGAAGCAAATATAAAAGAGAAAACAGCAATGAGGATCAGGTAAACAGATTGTGTTCTGTTTTCCCCACTGAGGGATTAAACTATTCATTTCATTGTGACATTTAACAGCCCTAAAACTGTTGAATATTAGACAGAAACCAAGCCTACGTCTGAATAGGAAGGCCTACCACATCCCCAGAGTGGCAACACATGCGTCTATGACCTGATTTACTCTCATGTTTATGTAGAACGTGTCCTTTCTACAGGAGGTGACACCAACCACAGGTCAACACAGTGACGCCACACATTCTCCCATTAGATCGCCTACAGAATATAAGGGAATAATTCCATTTAATGGAAACCAAAGTGGAGTACCCATTGTGGTGAAATTTAACTATAGTAAAATATTTTATCGTTAGTCAGACGGAAAGGAATATTGCATGATTTCTGCCATGCATAAAATAAAGAAAATGACTTTGAATTCATGTTTAAAAAAATAAAGTGTCACTCACCTCTCTACAACTCCGAAGAAGTTAAAAAAGAAAACATGACCGGAACAGCATCACAACTGTATGGTGTCAATATACGTGTAATAATGAATATTAAAGTTTAGTTCACTTGGAAACTCTCATGTTTCTGATCAACATGCATCAAAACATGTTCATTTCACATATAAATGTCAGCACACCTGAGCTAGTTCACATACATTCACAAGCCTTCAACTAAGATCGAAGATTACATCCACCCTGCGAAAAATGGCTAAAGGTAGGACCTTCTGATTTTGCTTGATATGAATCAATATAGTTTAATAAATAGTCTTGCTTTAAATATTTTACTTTTATCTTCATTTCTAGTTTTAGTACTGTTGTCGGTGGTGCTGGTCAGTGTATTTGTGACTAATGGGACCGCTTCAGAGAACCAGCGACTCTTCAACAACGCAGTCATCCGTGTGCAACATCTGCATCAGCTGGCTGCAAAAATGATCAACGACTTTGTAAGATCCTTCTTTGGGAATATAGAAATACTTTTAGAAATAAGGAAACCTGTCAAAGTAAAAATTTTATTTACAATTAAATGTTTGTCTTTTATTTTTAAAGGAGGACAGCCTGTTGCCCGAGGAACGCAGGCAACTAAGTAAAATCTTCCCATTGTCTTTCTGCAACTCTGATTCTATAGAAGCTCCAACTGGAAAAGATGAAACACAGAAAAGTTCTGTAAGAATCCAGCACCTTCAAAAAGTTTACTTCCAGGCCCAGTACACATTTCGCAACTGAAAATATCTACATGTTGTGACATGGACATAACAGACTCTATTCAGTAATGTTAAAATGTGAAATGTTATGTATCTACGTCTAACTAAGACACACTTTGAAAACCACTATACATTTGAGCAGCATGCAGTTTAAAACGATCAAATCCTCAACATTATTCTCTTATTTTCTCAGGTGCTTAAACTCCTTCGCATCTCTTTCCGCCTCATTGAGTCATGGGAGTACCCCAGCCAGACCCTGAGTGGAACCATCTCAAATAGTCTGACCATCGGGAATCCCAACCAGATCACAGAGAAGCTGGCTGACCTCAAAGTGGGCATCAGTGTGCTCATAAAGGTGAGAGAGAGAAAGAAAGAGGTCAAGTGACCATACATTTCTATATACATGAGAAAGTCCATGAAAAGGTCAACCTTACTATGTAAATGTAAAGTTTTTAAGGTTTTTTACTATACTTCTAGTACGTATGTGACCATTTGGGGTTTAAATACCAATGTGAGGTCACTCTTTAAATTTTAATAGATTTTTTATTTTTAGGGCATGATTATTCATAGCAAAGTAAGTGCAATTTTTAGGATTGTCACATCCATAATGCCACATTTCAATAATAAACGGAAAATTAATATATAGTTATTCTTCTATGTTCCATAAAGAGCTATGCCTTGGACATGTGTTGGATATAATTGCTTCTAGTTTGTACTTTTTATTTTAAGATAATCTTGAAAAGTTGGTCATCTTCCAAAAAAGAATGTACTTTTTTGTCAAATCTAAAACCAAAGTACTTTTTTTAAATAGAAAACTTTTGCATAGACTGATTTTTTTTCTGATTTTTAAACACTATCAATATGGATTGTGAATATTTAAAAAAGATGGCCAAGTTTAACATATGTGTGTGTTTCATTTTCACAATTAAATGATATTATATTATATATAATATATATATTGCTTATCTTGCTTTCAAGGCATAATCCTGACCCAATGACAGAAATATATATTTAAAATACATTTCTATTATTTTTTATTCTCATTTGCCGAGGCTGTAACATCATTTAAAATCTATGCACAGGGGTGTCTCGATGGACAACCAAACATGGATGATAACGACTCACTGCCCCTGCCCTTCGAGGATTTCTACTTGACCTTGGGAGAAAACAACCTCAGAGAGAGCTTTCGTCTGCTGGCTTGCTTTAAGAAAGACATGCACAAGGTAGAAACCTACCTGAGGGTTGCAAACTGCAGGCGATCCCTGGATTCCAACTGCACCCTCTAGAGAGTACCAAACGTCTAGCCAGAGCCTTTGATGACAATGGTGCTTTACTACAAATCTTTAACCAGCTATATCCTAAAAAACCCTTTACTCCAATTATCTGGTTTTGAATTTGCAGAAAAGTTCAATCAGGCCAGGCTAGACTTTTCTTCCATTCTTAAACATGCCATTGTTGTATTTATTCTGTAAGGAGTCTTAATCATTAAACAGACACATTATTTTAAATCCATTTTAACATCAGAATGTTACTATGAAATTAATGATCATATCCTCTGAAGTAAAAATGATATGATATTTAAAATGCTGAATGTGCTAGAAATAATTGGCAAAAATGCCATGATGATGACTTCACTCCTGAGCAACTAAATGAGTTTCTGTTTAATAGATGTGCTCCTTATCTTTCATTGGCTTATCATGTTTGTTTCAATCTGTGTGTTTCTTTATCCATTAAAGTTTTAAACAGCATCTGATGTGTGACCAGTGCGGTTTACCATTGAAATCTAAGTGTGAAACTTCTACAATACGGATGGAATAACAAGGAATAAGATTTTGAGATATAATTTAAATCTATTATATAATTCTGTATTTTGAATCAATAAATTAACACAAATGTATTTACAATGACTACAATAGGTTGTCAGGAAAATATTAGACATTACAAGAACAGAACAAGTAAAAGCACTCTCTATTCCATTCTTTATTGTCCTTTGTAGGTATACACAACAACACCATTTTGTATGCATTTCTACTCTAAAATACACATATTTGCAACATACACAAAAAAACATTCAGAGTTAAAGTTTTTGAATGTTTTTGTAATGATAATAATACAAGTTCTGAATCCATGATTTGAACCCGTTGTATCATCACATTAACCCACCACACTAACCACTGCCCTGCATTAAGGCGAACATTATCATTAATGTAAATCATTACAATTGATCATCTGACTATTCTTCAAGTCTAAGAACCATTCTTCAACATGACCTCTAGATATGACTGTAGAGACTGCTGTGGAAAAGCTTCGGCACATTGCGGCTTTAACTGTTTCAAGATATTATTGCGCTTCATGACACAGTTAAACATTACACTATTAAAAATAAACAACACTACCAAACAACCCTATTAAAAAACACTATTAAACACCAATATTAATCTATTAAACAACAATATTAAACAATACTATTAAACAATAACCAACACAATTAAACAACAGTATTAAGCAACACTTTTAAACAACACTAGTAAACTGTTAAACAACAATTTTAAACAACACTAGTAAACTTTTAAACAACACTATTAAACAACAATATTAAACAACACTATTAAACTATTAAACAACACTATTAAACAATACTATCAAACAATAAACAACACCACTAAACAACACTGTTAAAAAAAACTATTAAACAACAATATTTATCTATTAAACAACAAAATTAAACAATACTATTAAACAATAACCAACACAACTAAACAACACTATTAAACAACACTTTTAAACAACACTAGTAAACTATTAAACAACACTTTTAAACAACACTAGTAAACTTTTAAACAACACTATTAAACAACACTATTTAAAAGCACTATTGAACTATTAAACAACACTATTTAACAACAATATTAAACAACACTTTTAAACTATTAAACAACACTATTAAACAACAAGTTTAAACAACAATATTAAAATTATTAAACAACCACATTAAACAGCAATATTAAACTTTTAAGCAACAACTTTAAATAACACTTTTAAACTATTAAACAACACTACTAAAAAACAAACAACACTACTAAACAACACTATTAAAATATGAATCAACACTACTTAACAACACTTTTAACTATTAAACAACAACATTAAGTATTAAACAACAGTATTAAACAACAATATGAATCAACAATATTACACAACAATATTAAACAAGAATATTGAACTATTAAAAAGCTATATAAAAAAAAAAAATTATTAAACTATTAATCAACACTATTAAACAACACTTTTAAACTATTAAACAATGATATTAAACAACACAATTAAACTATAAAACAACAATACTAAGCAACAATATTGAACAATACCATTAAACAATAATATTTAGCTATTAAACAACAATATTAAACAAGAACATTAAACAACACTATTAAACTATGAAAAAACAATATTAAACAACACTATTCAACTTTTAAACAACAATATAAAAAAAATATTAAAAACAATATTAAACTATTAAAAACAATATTAAACAACACTATTTAACTATTAAACAACACTATTAAACAACAATATTTGACAACACTATTAAAAACACTATTAAACTAATAAACAATGCTATTAAACTATAAAACAACACTATTGAAAAAAAAGTAAAACAACACCAGTAAACAACAATATTAAACAACACTATTAAACTATTATACAAAACTATTAAACAATATTGTTTAAAAAAACTATAAAACTATTAAACAACATAATTAAACTATAAAACAACACTATTGAAAAAAAAAGTAAAACAACACCAGTAAACAACAATATTAAACAACACTATTAAACTATTATACAAAACTATTAAACAACATTGTTTAAAAAAACTATAAAACTATTAAACAACACAATTTAACTATTAAACAACATTATTAAACTATTTAACACAACTATTTAACAACAAAATTAAACAACAATATTGAACTATTAAACAACAATATTAAACAAGAATATTAAATAATATTAAACTATGAAACTATTAAACAACAATATTAAACAAGAATATTAAATAATATTAAACTATGAAACTATTAAACAACAATATTAAACAAGAATATTAAATAATATTAAACTATGAAACTATTAAACAACAATATTAATCAAGAATATTAAATAATATTAAACTATGAAACTATTAAACAACAATATTGAACAAGAATATTAAATAACAATATAAAACTATTAAACAATAATATAAAACTATTAAACAATAATATAAAACTATTAAACAACAATATTAAACAATAATATTAAACTTTTAAACAAGACTAGTGTCCAAAAAATGCTTATCAAAACCGGTGCAGCGTGAGATTTTGCGTGTTCTCGCGGTACTTTGACATCATGAGCATCCAATCACAGGAAGTAACGTCACTCGTGACGTCAATGAGCGCGAAGTACGACTGTGTTTACGGAAGTACAAAGAACTTTATTCAGATATATTATTGTTCAATGTTATGTTGCACGAGGCAAACCCGTTAGCATAACTTCATTCCACACTTTACCTCAATGGATATTGAAGTCGACATAATTGAGTTCAAAGTTCCAGTGGAAAACAACAAAACTATTTTAATTTGGGATATACAGCCGAAATATTCCGAGGTTTATATTTTTGTAAGTTAAATACGTAACAAACGCAATAAACACTGTGATATGTTTAACAGAAACTGTATAATTTATTGATATTTAAACACTTAAAGTATAAACCCTTAAGTTTAAAATATAATTAAGTCAAAGAAATAAGTGATATTTAATTTAATTTTTTATTGAATATAAAGTAACATTATATCACTAGAATATACTTATATATGTTAATAAAACTCCAAATCACTTTTAAAGAGATAGTTCACCCAAAAATTCACTCACACTCTTGTCATTTTAAACTTGTATGACTGTTTTCCAGTGAAGAAAAAAGAAGATATTTTGAAGAATGTGCCCATTGACTTTGCATCTATACAATAGAAGGGAATGGGTGCCACTGCTTTTCAGTCACCATTTTCTATCAAAGTATTGTCTTTTAAAAACCTATAAAGAAAGAAATGTGGATGAGAAAATTAAAAAATTTTCATAATTGGGACACTATCACTTTAACACCAGTGTAAAGCTTCATTGTCTCCTTGACTGTGTGTAAGTCGCTTTGGATAAAAGCGTCTGCTAAATGCCTAAATGTAAATGTAAAGTGTCCAGCTTGAGCCAAACTTCTCTTCGTTTCAGGAATCCCTGTGGCGAGTGTATTCGGCGTTTGGAGCTCTCTATTTGGTTAAAGTGTGCCCCAATGCGGCCGTGGCAGAACCAGGGTTCTACGCGCTGGTGAAGTTCTACTCAGCTGCTCAAGCTTCCAAAGCTCAACGGGCCACAGATAAACAATGCCTTTTCCAGAGCTCTCCTTTGAAGGTAAAATCGGGATACAGACACTGGAAGATGCATTTCAAAAAGTTTAATCACTTTTCTGTTTTTCTGCCCATCACCCAGGTCAGATTGAGTACAAAACAAAATCCTGCCTTCTATAATTCCATACCCCTGAGTCGTTCCAAATGTGTGGACCTGGCGAATCATTACCTGGGTTTCAGCGGCTGGTCTAATCGCATTATCACGGTAAGAGCCTGCGGTCAGTTAGTGTAATGTCACACTTTAAGGAGAATTTTCCGCAGATCGATGCTAAGTGCATATCTATTCATGAGTGTTTTTAAACTATATATTGAAAGTCTCTTATACATAGTTGAAGGACATCTCTAAGTGTGCGGAAGCTGGGTGTCAAGAAGATGAAGACGATGAGGGTGTGCTTTTCAAATATGGATGTTTAGTAGAGCTGACATTTCCGCAGCATGGAGTGAGCTGCCAGGGGGTTGGTGTGGCTGAAGACATCATTGACAAGGAACGGGGTGAGTATACGTGCACATTGAGCTTTAGTAATTTAGTAAAGAAAGACCTGCTTAAATTTGTCAAATCTTTAAGACCCAGAGGAAAGGTTGAGGAGAAGAGGGATTTTGATGAAACAAGCCAAAGACAAAGCTGTGGTGGGTGCCTTTGAGAAAGTACTGCTCATGGTTTTGGGTAAGTTTTTGTTCTTTAAGGATACATTACAATGCAAAGTGTGAAATGTAAATGCATAGGTGAATTAAATATTAAAGAAATGTAGTTATTGATTTACAGGAAGTGGAAAGGTGGCAATTGAATGCAGGTTTGATCCAAATGAGATTCTTCCAGAGGAGAAGTCCGAAGGAATCATAATGGTAAGAGTTCAACATTCTAAGATCCTCCCAAACTATGTATTAACAGCAGAGAAAACTCTATTTTCGATTATGTTTTCGTTCATTTTCAAATGAAATCTTAGCCCAAATGTGTCTAGTTCATCTCACTTAGTTGCAATGAAAGTTAGTTTGAAAGTGTCAAAAGTAAGATTGTTTTTCAATTTCATTGGTTTGCTGTATTAAACATTGTCGTAAGGGACACAAACTATCAAGTCACTTTCAGTTCTTGTCCAGTTGATTCGTGGTTTAGCAACAGCCATGTGGAAAACTAACAATACGTTCATCTGTCAGGTTAATGACATCTCCTGGAATGAGTTTGATGGTGCTAACAGTAATACAGAGGAGGATTTCCCTTGGGACCTCACCGTGGATTAATACCCACTACAGATCAGCTATCTCTAACCGCAAGCAGACGATTTTTTCCAGATAAATGACACCAAAATGGGTCCCCACGTGAAAAAATACTGTTTGTCCGGTGTTTCTCGCAAAGTACGTTGCTGACTCATGAAGGCGATTGTTGAAGTGTTGCACCTTGGATTTAGAGGGCAAATATTTTTCTAGAAATGTTAGGTACTTTTCTGTGAATACCAATTATAGTGGAAATTATACAAGATGTTGTGCTCTAAAATGTGTGATTTAATTGCGTTACATTGTTTGATGCCGCGACTGTGTGAACATGTAAAAAACACTATATTGTTAATTTAATGTATAATGACATGGGTTTATAAGATTATGATTTTTTGTGATTGTGTACTGGTTTAAGACTGCGTCATCACTCAACCAAAACCACATGTTGAAACTAAACTCCTGAGAGCTAGAATACAAGAGAAAAGCATACATTCAGTATTGACCATAATGTCACTGTTACAACCAAACCCTGTGGTTACCCTTGTGATTTCAACTCTGGCTTCACATCTCTTCTTTATTTCCATATCATTATAAGCAACTAGTATACTGCACCACAATAAAAGGCAATTAAAGGCCATATTGAACAACTTATATTACCTTATAATGTATTTATAAATATACATTCCGGAAACTAATATTTACATGTTATCTTTTTTTACACTTTTACCACTCATAACGTGTTGGCATTTTTATTTATAGAAATTTACATGCAAAGGATTTCATTATTTTTCTGAATTAATTTGAGCATTTTGTTGAAAATAAAATATTTTATGGCAGTGTATTATATTTACATTTATTCATTTGGATGATGCTTTTATCTAAAGCGACTTACAGTACCAGCAGTAGTCAATGACCACTGCAAAGCAAACAGTGGTAAAGTGTCTTGCTCAAGAACACTGCAGTCATTGTCTGCAGGCCCCGGGTTTCTTACCTGCAACCTTCTGCTTACAAGTCCAACTCTCTTACCAACAGACCATAACTGACTCCTGAGAGCTAGAATACAAGAGAAAAGCATACATTCAGTATTGACCATAATCTCACTGTTACGAGCAAACTCTGTGGTTACCCTTGTGATTTCAATTCTGGCTTCACATCTCTCTTCTTTATTTCCATATCATTATTGGCAGCTAGTAAACTGCATCAAAATAAAATCATTCCATGATGTAATATATATTCTTAAAAGTCTATATATATATATATATATATATATATATATATATATATATATATATATATATACATGTATATTGTTGAATTATTTTATTTATATATTGAGAGAGTTGCCCAAAGCACTTTTTGTAGATTTTCAACACTAGATGGCAGTGTTTGATGCTCCCAAAATAACATGGCATTATTTTCATTTTCATGTTATTAATTTTTCTTAAAAAATATTTTATTAACATCACTTGTCAACCTTGCTATACACTGTTTATTTAATTTAAACAAATACAGCTGTTGATAATTCAAATCCAATCTTTAATTAATACATTTTTAATTAATCCTTGTTAATGTGTAAAATTAGATAAGTTACACATTATACACAATTGTAGGGCTATATATGCAGTACTTGTTTAAACAAAGCTCTGCTGTAAGACACAAACAGTTACTGATTCATAACCGTTTATGAGAAGTTAATTGCTTTGCCAACTTTGTGCTTGTTCAGATGTATGACTGTATCTGTGGTTGATGCTGATCTTTCTTCACCTTCAGGCAGATTGGCAAAACCAACGTTTCATTCTTGTCAGAAGGGATTATTTTAAGAGATCTTCTTTTGAGACCTTTTCTTTCACTTGTTCACACACTTTCAGTTCCCTCTCATCATTTTCACTTTCCAAACATGCCAGTGGGCTGCCTCCATATACCCACAGGACTGAAATATGCCATTTCAAAGCAAAGAACGAGTGACGTTAGACAAAATCTGGGGTTTACTGACACTCAATGATTACAAGGAAAACCACAACTGCCACAATGTTAATGACACAAACAGGCAAAGCGTAGTGTTGAAAGAAAATCTGTTGTGGTCAAATATGATTTTCACCGTATTTGCAAATCACTTTCTGCTATTTGCAAATGTAAATTATCTTTATGTTTTTAATTAGGATTACCGGGATATGTAAGTGTGTATGAAGTTCCCTGAAAAGGGTTAAGGCCTTGGCCCAGATGCCTTCAAACGTCTTATGCCGGGACCATTGTGTTGTCTTAAAATGCTTACCAGGAATGTTACATAGGAAAATGTTCTCACCAATATTGGTATCCCTGAATTGATTGGTATAGCTTTGCCCAGACCCCATATTGATTGTAAGGACTTTTAAACCACACACACACACACACACACACACACACACACACACACACACACACACACACACACACACACACACACACACATTTTAAATAGATGAAATGCATCTTATAGACATACCAATGTATTGTAATCTATAGATTGCATGGATTTGATGATAACAGAATATATATTTACATGTGTAATTATTCCAACACACCTCACATCCTTCTCTCTGCAGCACTTTTTTCCATTTTCATTCACATTTGTCTTTTCTGTTACCATCACCTGTATGATAAAGAAAACATGTGGCAGCATGACCATAATGACTGTGCCAATGAATCATCTGTCGTCTGTTATAATTCACTGGAATTAGTTTGTGCATTTTAAGGTGTGTGTGCGTATGTGTGTGTTTTATTCGTTTATACTCCAGGCTACTTGAAACCACATAAATCATTGTAATACTACTTGCGAGGACCCAAACGTATGACACATGGTTTCGAGGGCACCCGGGTACATCTCTCCTCGATTGTGGTACACTGGAAAGAAAGAAGCAAGCAATGAAAAAGAATCGTTTGAAAATCCCCTGGGTTCGTGCGATTCGAAAACGGAAAGATCAAACGAAAAGTTTGCCCCATTCGGATGTAGTGAAAAGTGTGACATCTGAAATCAAAGATGCAGTATATAAACTCCAATCCCATCATAATTTTATCACATTACTACAAAACCCATTCTGAAAGATACAAGAGAGGATCCAAAGAGGTAAGAATGATTATTCTACATGAGAATGATTATTTTGCATAAGAATGATTATTGTATATAAGAATGATTATTGTATATAAGAATGATTATTTTGTATAATAGTTGAAGTGTTTGTAAAACATTGATGTTGTTTTTAAGGCACCTGTTATAATGGAACTGAATCGTGTGGCCTTGATGTGCGCAATTATCTGTTTTGCGCACGTTTGCGCAATGCCAACTAAGTGCGTTCTGCAAAAGCAATTGATGATGAAATCTTATGCCCTCCTGGATACTATGGTAAGAAATTTGGGGTGGTAAAAGTCCAATGCAAAGTTGTCATTTTCTAAAATGAATGATATTTCAGGGTGGGCTTTTTCCCGAGCGATGCCTGGACGATGATGTTCCAGTTCCTTTACCCCTAAGTGCTTTTCAGCCAAATGAAATGCATCAGGTAATTGACTGCTGGATTTAAAACAGTTAGTTTGGTAAAGTTTGCACTATTTCTTTATTAACTTTTTTCTCTTTTTTTTATGCAGGTCGGAAAAGAAAAAGTTATCTATCAGACACTGCAGAATATTGACACTTTGTTTGGGAATGCTGGCATTCCTGACAGCTGGAATGAAGAAAAGTTGGATGGGTTTTTACACATCATTTACCGTCAGATTAATGACAGCAGATGCGTAAGTTGTCCTACAGGATGTCTAATTGACATTTATAAAAATGTCTGAAATGTTTTATTTCATCTTCTTTTTGCTGGACACAGATCTTAACCAAACCTGAGGCTGAACAGAACTTGGATGGAGAAGATGCGCTCCAAGTTTATTTTGACACCATTTCTTCCAACATGAAAGAAAAGGTAATAATACGTCACAATACTATATGATAGATAATAGATTTTGTCAATAAAAAAAAATAATTATTTTTTTCATCTGGACAGAATTTTAGTTCCTGCGCATGGGAGGTCGCTAGAAAGGAGGTTCTGCGCATCCTGGACTACATATTAAGACCCAACACTGACGTCAAGTTATAAGACCCAGGACGTCTTATTTATTTATTTATTTAATTCATATTTATTTATTTATTATTTATTGTCTGCCTGATGTGTGCAACTGCAGCACTGGAAAAAGCTGAAAAACTGTTTTTGTACTTTTTATAACACATTTATTTTGTATTTTTGTTGAAAAAACTTTGCAAAGAATAAATATTTTAAATGCACTCTCTGTTGTCTTCTCTTGTTTTTTCAAAGCATTTGATCCATAATCATTAAGAAAGTATATTTAACAGTTGCAAACAATTAAAAGTGGATAGCATGAATGGGAAATGATAAAACATGGTATACTTCATGCATGTGAAGTTGAGATTGAGTCTTTCAAAGCTCTGCTTGTTATAACTTCACATGTATAAGTGCATTGTCATTTGTTTGTGTCAGCAAAAGTTATTAATAGCCACAGCAGACTTGTCTCAGATAGGAGTTCTCTATATAGGCGGCCGCTGATAAAACCATTCACACTTTACCCACATATCCTGTGTGTTAGCACTGTGTCTTGCAGAAAGAACACATCCTGTTTTCCATCTAGATAAATACATATTCATTGTTCTTTTGCTCCTTTCTTTTGAAAACTCTTGATATCTCTGTGCATCAAGACATATGAGTACAAACATGATCTGCTCTTATTTAGTTTAACAGGACACAAGACAATGATTTTAAAACTGAGCCAATACTGTTCATCTTTTTATGTTCTTTTTAGAATATCACATTCAGAACAAGCTTTTTTGCCCAACACCTAAGGAATTTGTCTTAGACAGAAGCTTTCAGTACACGCACGTTGTAAAGCGACAAGACACCATCAAGTAACATAGGAAACAAGAATGGTGAGATATTAGTAAGATAACCCTGGCACGAAACTATGGCATGATAGGGGAACATTTAACTGGTTGGGAGGAAGATGGCCTGCGTAAAGAGGCCTTTCCTTTCCTGCAACCACAGTGCTGTGGTGGAGTGCAGGGGATTCTCCAAAAGACCACTATCATCTCCACTGTTTGGAGTGTGTACCACTCCAGGTTTTATATTGTGACGAGTATCCCTCAACCCCATCATCGTTGCCCTGGAAACTCACTTAACACACCTGGCATTGATAATCCCAATGAGCTCGCCAGCTGAGGCCTATTCCCAAGGCTCCATATAAGCCAGTCACAGCTCCCTCAAGGAGGAATGTACAGATGCCAGTGAATCCCACTGGCTGTCTTTTCCTCACTTCTATTTCTCCACAGAGAGCAGGGTATGAGCACCCGGGCACCAAGCCGGCACCAGGACTTACCTCCACGCTTCAGACTGCACACCCAGAAGTCAACCTTGATCTCAGCCATCTCTCTCGCAATTTGTAAGTAAATCATTCTACGGGGCACTTTGTTGTCGTGTTGTTCTTCTTTGCTTACTGCAATAGTTAACCGTTTAGCATATTTGAACCTTGTGCTCATAGAGACTAACAAACCGTATCTTTGCGTTAGTCTGCTTGCTTTATACTCCTTTTGTGTTCATTACTTTAGACCTTGAAGTGTAAGATCCACACATAAAATTTTGTCCTTGAACTATGTGTGGGAGAGGGAGGTATAGAGATGATGTAGGTGAAACTACCTTCAGTCCTCCTTATCTCCACAAAAAGGAAGTCATCAAATAGGTGAGAAAATGAGAGCTTTTTTGATTGTTGGCACCTGCAATTGTTTTGTTAAAAAATGATTGGAATTTTGCCAAGACGCCCTGGAAGACATTTCATCAGTGCTGCCGTATACTGTGTGAGGATTTTGAATGTTGACTTAGACTTTATAGGGGAAATGTCAACCTTGCTTCATGCATTATAAGTGCTTTAGAGTGTTCAAAGTGTTTAGTTCTCATTTTTAACTGGTCCATTTGTTTGAAAGTGAGTAGGATGCATGCTTAAGTATTTCTGTGGTCAATACAATCCGTAGTACAACTTTGATCTGAAAGTTTTTTTTAATCTGCAACTTTTGAGCGTAAGAAAGTTCCTAGTTATTTATTGGCCATTTGCTAGTAGATTCCCGATCACGCACCCATCAGACAGATCGGAAGAGCACGAGCAGCGTGTAGATTCTAGTTGAAGTCCTTGTGAGGAGACGGCCTGCTTTTTTTTAAACCCCATAATCCTACACTACAGGTACTTAAGAATAACACAAAAGTGACAGAATCTGAGTGGGATGCTTCCCCTTTAAAGTTGAGACATGCAGTACTATCATGTATAGAACATTTACATATAGTATTTTTTTAGTGTATTTACTAGTGAAAGCATAGTGGCCAAGAAAAGACCTTGTAAAAACCCATCCCTTTCTCTCGTTTATGTGAAAGTGACCTATTTGTCAGATATGGTGAACCATACCCAAACTGTGACCTCTGCATTTAACCCATCCAGTATATATTGAACACACTTAGTGAAAGGAAACGGGGCTTAGGGGTTAAGTCACGAGTTCAACTCTCTAACCACTAGGCCATGAACCCAGCATTAATTTGAGCATTGATATTGCTCACATGAACTTCATATTCACATGTCATTTGTGTGAAAAAATTTAAAATTCTCACAGGCAAAAAAACAAGATCAAAGCAATGTTCAGTTTTTGAATGCAATTTATTTTGTATAAATATTTAAATAAATAAATAAATAAATAAATAAATAAATAAATAAATAGTTGAACAAATTAGTATAAAAACATGTAACAAGTAAGCCTAGGGTGAGTTAATCTTGATGATGAATTCTAAAACGCTCAAGAGTTCACTGCGAATCACCTCCCAAGCGCAGAGACTGTGGTCCTGATAGAGAAAAGATAAATGTTGAGTTTAATATGGTTTGTTATTATAATCATAAACAGAGTTTTTATTATTAAAGGTCTGGTGTACATATTATCAATAAAGTCCAAATACTGTACCTTGTTTCTGAGCAGAGTTGCTAATTTTTCAAAATAGATTTCCAGAGCACGGTCTCTTGAAGAAGAATCATCTATGTGCCCATGACTCCCCTCTGAAATCTACAAAAATTGTGACAGTTACGCATGAGCTCACATATATGTAAAAGTGTACCTAAAACTGCAGTTGTACTCACACATCTGTGGTCCTTAGTAATACGGTAAACTAGGTTCTGGAAGTCATCTGCTTTCTGGGCGTTCCAAGACTCTGGGAGGGTATCGTTCGCAAACAGAGAGTCGATGTGCTCCATAATTTTATGTACTGTGTCGATTTTCTACAACAGAATACATTACATTTCATCAGACAATGAATTGAAGCTAAGGTGTTGTGATATCCTAGGCCTTGCTTGGAGTAATTTTATTACATTTTACCTGATTTAAACTCTTTGAATGCAGAACAGATTTAGGGAACTTTATATCGATGATGTCATCCAAGCATTCACGGGGGAAAAGGCCGCCCTGTTAAAATATCATCTGATTAGGACACATTGCACAGTGAACAAGAAAAAAGCAAAGGTCATGACCCCTATGTTCACAAACTGGACTTGAAAGTGATTTCAAAAAATAAAATAGTTTATTCATTATATATTAATAAAAGTATATTAATAAGATAGTTTCTTTCATAGCCAGAACACAAAAGAAGATATTTTGAAGAACGTTGTTGTCCGGAACTATTCACTTCCATTGGTTTTGTGTCAAAATAGAAGTGAATGTTCAGTGCTGTTCAAGAATCAACTTTTTCAAAACAGTGCATAAGAAAAAAAGTCATTCAGTCTTGAAATGACAAGAGGTTGAGGAAATCATGACAGAATATTCAATTTAAGCTACACAATCACTTTCAAAAGTCACTTTAGGCAAACTTTAAAAAATGAACAATACTTTTCTAGTAACCTCAATTTTGCAAAATGTATTGCAAAAGTTTTGTGACACTTTTTTCATTGAATCCATTATTAAAGTTTCATGGTATAGCCACCATGAAATAAATGTAAATGTAAAATCTCAACCTACCATTTTCTCAAGCAGATAGTGAGCTGATTTCACCAATCTCCACTGAAGATGGCAAGGTTTTGGCATAGAGCAAACTTGTTCACAAACAAGAACCGCACACAGTAAAGTGATGCACTGGAGCTTCATGATGGCAAATATAGTAAAGTATTAGAAGAAATACTGCCAGAATGTAATACTCGGTCACGAGCACTGTTAAAACCTACAAATATCTTCTTGTGTCTGACATGGATGCTCATCGTCCGTTTTATACAGCTCGCATCCATGATTGATCGAGAAAGAAAATTCCGCGGTGAGAGGAAAGAAAAAATGAAACCGCAACCCATTAACTTGTATGAACTGCTGAATAACTTTACTCTTTTCATGTGGTTTACAAACAGGAAATCTATCTATCTATCTATCTATCTATCTATCTATCTATCTATCTATCTATCTATCTATCTAGCTATCTATCTATCTATCTATCTATCTATCTATCTATCTTATAATATTATCTCTCTCTGTCTCTCTCTCTGTCTCTCACTCTTAATATTATAATTCTATCTATTTATCTATCAATTTAACTTATAATTCTCTCTCTCTGTCTCTTAATATTTTCTATCTATCTATCTATCTATCTATCTATCTATCTATCTATCTATCTATCTATCTATCTATCTATCTATCTATCTATCTATCTATCTATCTATCTATCTAATTTAACTTATAATTCTATCTATCTATCTATCTATCTATCTAATTTAACTTATAAATCTATCTATCTATCTATCTATCTATCTATCTATCTATCTATCTATCTATCTATCTATCTATCTATCTATCTATCTATCTATCTATCTATCTATCTATTTAACTTATAATATTCTCTCTCTCTCTCTCTCTCTCTCTTCATCCATCTATCAATTTAACTAATAATAATATCTATCTGTCTATCTACTCTTCATATTTAAATCTTTATCAATTTTATATCATTTTTAATCCAAACACACATTTTAACTTCCATGCTTATACTCTCGTTTTACTTTATTTAATTCTACACCAACTATCCATAAATAAATCCTTAATAAAAAGTTTTGCATGTGTGGGCGTTCCTTTTCCTTTTATCTATACATGTCTGACATTATTAAATACATGTCATGACCTTATTAAATCTTTATAAAGATAAAGATCATATTTCACTATCAGATCCGACTTAGAATCAAAAAGTAAAACTTTGTCCCGTTTTCATATTCACTTAAAGGTCGAAAGTGCTTGCCCGGTAAGGCTTGTGTCTTTCTATGAATGATTTTTTTATTTTTATTTTTTTTTTACAAATATCAGCTATTCGAACAATGGGAAACCGAAGTGCGTGTGATGTGTCTGCAGCCCACACCGTGAACCCAGAATGACTGCGAGGAGCTGCGCAAGTTCACGTCCTCCACCTCATGAGACCGCAGGAGTTTTCACAGCCGAGCTCGAGCGAGCTGTGGCCTGCCGGGTTCCATTAACCACCAGTAATGAGTGTCAGCAGACCTAATAATGCCCGCACAGTCATCTCCTAATAGCGGAATATTCCGTCTTCAACATCACAAGCGTGTACCAAAGGCACAGGTTTCTCTTAAAGCTCTTGAATATCTGGAAAAAGTAAACACAGCATATTTCGTTAGGTGCATTTCTTCACATAAGGACACTTGACTTATAGCAACAATCAATAGAAGTTTCCTTTAAGTGCATCATCATGGAACGTCATGCAACTACTATGACTGAAGTTTGTTGTCTCATATCCTGATGTGTTAGAATTCTGTTGATATTTCTATACCCTTGGAATAAATGCAGTCCAGTCTTGTTAGGTTTTGCCCCTTTTAAGTTTGGAAGCCCCCCACACTGAAAGAAATTGTTTGTTGGAATTACTTAATTGTTTTAAGTAAATAGGTTGAACCTGATTGAAAGAAGTTGTTTTCAACTACTTCTTGTATTTTGAAGACAATCCGGACACTTGAAATGAAGGATGTACATGTTAGATAAAGAATTTCCAGTGCGCTGTAAAATCGAGTTCAGTTTACTTAAAACTTTGGGCTGATTTAACTGTTTTTATAAATTGAACTTGAAGGAAATTTAAAGTTAAGTTACTGTTTAGCTAAAAGCACGTAGAACAAGTTAACCAACTTCTAAATTTCAAGTGAGTTTAATATGTCAATTTTAGTTAGTTTAATATTTAAGGGTTATTTATGTTACTTAAGAGATGGAAGTAAAAACACTATATTATTTCAGTTAATTTACTCTTAGATTTTGAGTTATGACAACTTAAGGAACTATGTGTAATCGGTTTCCAAAGTTTTTTAAAGTACAGCCAGCATGTTTATTTAAGCACAACTTAAACAGAAAGCACTCAACACAAATCTGATATTCTCAACAGTGTTTTTGTATTAATAAACAGCTCGACAAATCATTAGGAACATCAAAATTACAATCTAAATGCAGGACTCAAGGTTAATTTATAATTAGAAAACTATTACTCTGTAGAAAAAAATTTTTACAATATTGGCATTAATTTTTTTTTATAGGTGATAATGTTTGCACTGATAAGGGACATTATGAAACTACGAAAACAATTTTATTTCGTCAGCAGTTCACAGAGAAAAATAAATACTTTTTATATAATCCATTTATCAAAATATCCACCATTGGCAGCTTTTACAGCTCTTCATAACCTGGTCATCAGAGTTCTCAGTTTATCAAACATTGACTTAATATATCACTTCAAGCTGAAAATATTTAGAACCAGTAAGCAGGCATCACAGCTAAGGGGCATGTCTGACTTTGACATGAATATATTTGCCATTATTGTGTAATGAAAATTATAGTTGTTATTGCTGCTCTTTAATTATAATGTGAAATTATATAAAGGTATATTTGCACCAAACAAATATATAGATTTACGCTGCGATCATCCAAAACCCTGTAAGGGGTGTTTCCAAATTGGAGGGCAATGCATGACATTTATAACCTTCAGAGAACACGTTTACTTCACGTTAAGTGGCTCAGAAGCATTGGCTATGATTCATTAACTGGGACACTGGGATTTTTTTATGGGTGGACCTGATAACTTCTGAACAAGCCTCAATGTAAACCACAGAAATGTAGTTTAAACGGCAGCTGAGTAAAGGGATGAGTAAGCTGTTAAATCATGGAAACATGTCATCAGCATCAGAGTAGAATAAGGCTAAACACCATCATATCTCGGATTATTTAAGTGGTCATATAGTTAAAAATACTGAAGATTAAGGGTCACAATACATTTGACGTGCATCAATGTTATTGTCAATTAAATAAAAAAAATGAAAAATTGCAGTTAACAGCAGCCATGCATTTGACCATAAAATGGCAGTGTTATGGATGCAAATGAGTGTATTTGAATGCTGGGTTATACTTAACCAAGGGTTGGGTCAAAGGGTCAAATCAAACAGTTGGGTTAAAATTAAACCGTTGGGTTGATTAAACCCATTGCTACCTGGGTCAAACACATAATGTTTTTTGAGTGGAATGGATTCAATGCCAGAATTTCTTCCCTTTTTGATCCAACTTTTATGTTGAAAAAACTAGGTATTTTCACATAGACACCAATAGTAGGCTAAAAGTTGTATCAGAAGTTTGTTCCCCATGCGACAGGAAACACTGCCAATCTACAGCAAAACGTGTGGATTACGTCATCTCTTCAAAGGGTTGAAGCCGAATGAATCACTGCGACTTGACTCCTTAAATACATTGTAAACAAGTGTTTGTTTGCCCAACTTAAATATGTTATTTGATAACAAAAGTAAAAAATCATGTTCATTTTACAAATAAAAAGAAACCTATTTACAAACTTGTCAGAGAAAGAATTGTCAATTTCAATAAATAATTTTTATTTTACACATTTCATAAATAGTATAAAAACATTTGCCAGACATAAAGACAATAGAAAGGTATAAATAAATAAATAAAAATGAATTAATTCAAAAACAAATAAATATTCTTTAAAAAAGAGGAATGGAAACCAATATGAAAACATATACAATATTGCCAAAAACAAAAGGCCTGAATATATGATAAACACAATATTCATGTGCATCACAAATAGATTTAGGCTAACTTAACAAACTGTAGTTTGTTATTCGTGATGAGCATTACAAAACATAGCTTTATAAAAATACATTTCCGTCTACTCATTGTATTCATTTGAGAAACTTATTTGATCACTTCAAGTTTGATTGGAAAATTATGCAGTAAACTCTTTCACATATTTTCATTGTAACACCGTACATTTAATGTAAACAAATGCATAAAACACAGAATTTTTTTTATTTGCTTATGCAGCAAAATGGTTTTTGTTCGCTTTATGGAATGTAAAAGCAGTCAGTTCTCCGTCCTGATCATCAGTTTTGATGTTTTCTTAAAGTTTCAGGAGGGTCTTGGCATTGGTTGCCATGATGTCCATTCTCTGAAGGTGGCTTCTCACAGCCCTGCGGATCTGCTCCCATGACCAAGCACTATATTCCTTAAAAAAAGGACAACTGATTACATTTACTGTAGTAAACAGTCATTTCTTTTCAAAAGTAACCCCTTCCAGAACAGGATTGTTCATAAAAAGTATTTTTGCTACAATGGGATTACTTACTTTTTTCTTTAAGAGTTTCTTCAAAACCTTGAAGTGTCTTTTTGTTCTTCTTTCATAAAACTTATGTGGTGCTTTATGGTATTCAGCCACCTGAACAATCCAAAAATTAACAATGAGCGAAAACAGTACAAATTATGCTACTCTGCTATTAAAAAGCAACATTGTTCATACAAGACTTACGCATTCTTTGAGTTCAGATGACTGCCTTTGCAGGATATTTAAAAAATTGTCCACAGTCTTGGGGTTCCATTTAACTGAATGCATGTGCTCCTTCGCATCCATGAGGTCTATGATTTGGTCTGAGACCAAGGTTAGAAACCTGATTTGGTCTTCCACCTGTAAAGAGACATAGGTCAGTTATTTAGTTTGATTGTAGCAAATAGGGCAGATAAACAATGTCCTAGTGTCAACAAGTCATGATCTTTCATCAATTTATTTTAACACAGAAAAAATATTTAACCAATTTCAAATTTATTTTCTATGCCATGCATAAACCCTATTGACTACCATCGTAGGATAAATAATGATAATGCAAGTAAGACGGGCCTCAAAGCTGTTTGCAGTCCTACATTCCTCAAAATATATTCTTATGTGATCAACAAAACAAAGATTTATATACACATGCAGGTTTGGAATAACTTAACACTGAAAAAACAACTTGTAGAATTTACTTAATGAAATCAATAAAGATTTACATTTAGGCATTAAGCAGACACTTTTATCCAAAGCGACTTACTAGTTATACTGTTATCATTCAAGTACAACCTACTAACCCAAATAAATTAAACTCTACTATGCCATGCAAAAAATATTTGTTAAAATATTGAGTAAAAATTATTTGAAGTGGGCACATAAAAAAACATTGCGTTGAACAAAAAAACTAGTCTACCTGAACCTTCAAAGTTCCCTAACATTTATACCAAAATATTTTTAACACAGACAAATTGAGAAGTGACTGGTGGTGTCTGTGCTGGGATTAAACACTTTAATTTTAACTCTTTAATTTTCCATATTTAAGCCTTGTTCAGACTACCAGTGACTTTAACCATTTTTTGCAGAGTCAAAGCATGATGAGAATTTCAGATTAACGACCATGACATTATATAAAAAATATATATGTTGTCTCATCTAACAAAATAAACTATCTTTGTATACAATTGAACTCTCTAGACCATAGTAAAATGAAGCTAGATTTACAATTTGTTTCTTTAAAAAATAATTAAATTTAAACATAAAAATATATTTTCACATTATTTTAAACCGGGACAATAATTCTATTTAGTATATTTAAATAATCTGCTAAGGCATGGAATCAGTTTGGAGTAAGTGAATGTTGACAGAGATTTGCTTGAACTATCCCTTTTAGAATCATGAAATCTGCCCACCTCAGCATTGTCCATAGATCTGTACAGGGGATAAGGAAACGGCATTCTTGGTCCCTGTGATTCTGCACCCTATAACAGTGATGAAAATTTTTTTTATCAAAAATCCTTAAATCATTAAAATAGACACACTTGTGCTTTCTGGGTAAAACTTTTAAATATAGCATAGTAAATATAACCAAAAAAAAGTTTCATTAACATTAAAAACTGGAAAAAAATACAAAAATTGTAAGATAATGTTATGAAATTTTTTACAAATATTTGTAATGTACACAAACATTTTGGCACAATCTAATGCATTGGTCTTAAGACGTTCATGTTCTGCAGTACTACAACATTAACAATATTTTTTTAACCTCCTGATAGCACACATCATCTATTAAATGTCTGAATTTACATCAGCCAGACATCCGGCAGACATTGTCTCCAATAATTTTCTTAGACGTCTG
Organism: Triplophysa yarkandensis; assembly: GCA_033220385.1. NCBI lineage: Eukaryota > Metazoa > Chordata > Actinopteri > Cypriniformes > Nemacheilidae > Triplophysa > Triplophysa yarkandensis. The sequence continues at coordinate 13,274,934 of CM065661.1, forward strand.
ATGTCATATGGATGTTTATGATATAGAAGTGACGATAGCTAAGATGTTTATGATATGGAACCGATGATAGTTAAGATGTTTATGATATGGAACCGATGATAGTTAAGATGTTTATGATATGGAACCGATGATAGTTAAGATGTTTACAATATAGAACCGATGATAGTTAAGATGTTTACAATATAGAACTGATGATAGTTAAGATGTTTATAATATAGAACGGAGGATAATTAAGATGTTTATAATATAGAACCCATGATAGTTAAGATGTTTAGGATATAGAATTGATGATAGTTAAGATGTTTAGGATATAGAATTGTTGATAGTTAAGATGTTTATGATATGGAACCGATGATAGTTAAGATGTTTACAATATAGAACCGATGATAGTTAAGATGTTTACAATATAGAACTGATGATAGTTAAGATGTTTATAATATAGAACGGAGGATAGTTAAGATGTTTATAGTATAGAACCGATGACAGTTAAGATGTTTAGGATATAGAATTGTTGAAAGTTAAGATGTTTATTGTATGGAACCGATGATAGTTAAGATGTTTATAATATAGAACCGATGATAATTAAGATGTTTAGGATATAGAACTGTTGATAGTTAAGATGTTTATAGTATAGAACCGATGATAATTAAGATGTTTTTAACATAGAACTAATGATAGTTAAGATGTTTATAATATAGAACGGATGACAGTTAAAGTGTTTATGATATAGAACCGATTATAAATCACAAAGTTGCTCAGAAGATGTGTCAACCGTCTTACAGATGTGTGCTATCAGCGTAAAAATATTTAACACGGAATAGTAAATATCATCAAATGAAGTAAATAAAAGTGTAAAATATTACAATATTTTAAGTTGACGTTAAAAAACGTAACAAATATTTGTAATGTACATTTTGGTGAATATTTGAATCAATCAGATTTACTTCTTTTTTTCTGACACATACACAAAATTCAAACAGTAAATGTAACAAATTCCAAAGCTTTCAACAGTTATAACACAGTAACGTTTTAAGTGTACGTCCATCCATCACACATCCATCGCACTTGTACCTTAAAACACTAGAAAGATTCGTAATAAATCCTACGACAATTGAAACTTGTAAACGTACCATTTGAGAGAGCAGATTGAGAGCCTCGTTGCTTATCAGCCTGTATCTCCCGAGCCAGTCACAGGCAGAGCATGGACTCTGCAGAATCAAACATATGAGAAAAACATAAGTCCACATTTTGGTTTGCTTGACAGATGCACACATGATGTTTTCTACACTGTAGCTTAGACTGATCCACAAGCGACATGTTGAGGTGCTTTGGATTTATAGTGACAGGATGAAAAGGGAAAATGAAGAATGCAAGAGGAGAGACTCTACTGTACACAATGAGAAATCCCCACTGTCTCTTATCAGCTGGCTTCTACTGTACTTTCACTTTGGATACAATAGGAAATGCCCATCTATAACAAATCATTTCTATTTGAATTCACTAGAATAGGTTATAATGTATAGGTTATATAGGTTAATTTGATCTCTATTGAGTTGGATTTGATGTTTAAAGAAACAGCTTACACACAAGGCATGGTGCAGAACAAACAACAAACCCACGTGTTCAGGAGTCTAAACTCTTACATTTATAAATGTGTTAAACTCTTTTAATGAATAATGATGAAATTATAACATAAACATGTCAGATTAACCCGAACAAGACTTACTTGATTCTGTCGGCTTCTGTGACGTTTCAAATGAAAGAGAGAATTCCCCGTTTTCACTTTCTGTTCGGTGACATAATCTCGCACTCTCATTGGTTTTCGCTTTTCGCTGCGGCTAAACCCAACGAGCGTGACGTCACAGTACGCGCGAAATGGGCCGGGCCAAGCATCAGCCAATAGAATTTTCAAAACTTTCCCTTCTGTGTTGTTGTTTGGTCAACGAGAATCAAGTTAAAGGCACTGTTTTCAAGTGCTGGGATATTTCTCTTTTGACGAAAATATATAAAAATATAAAAAATATATAAAAAATATATAAAAAAATTGAAAATAAAAAATATATAAAAATATAAAAAAATTAAAAAATATATAAAAATATAAAAAATATATAAAAATATAAAATAATATATAAAAATATACAAATATATACAATTATAAAAAATATATAAAAAATATATAAAAATATATAAAAATATATAAAAATATGAAAAAATATGAAAAAATATAAAAATATAAAAATATAAAAATTTATAAAAATTAAAAAAAAATAAAAACATGGGATGTGTTACAGGTGAACATCATCACTGTTGCTCTGTTTCTTTCTTCTTTGTTATATGACAAACTCAATGGCGGCACACATGTGTCACTAAAGGATGTGTAATGTGATTTATTGTAATTATAACAATAAACAATAATAATTAATTATGATAATCCATGTAAAATAAAAGCTGCCATGTTATGGGGTAACGATTCCTTTTGTAAGCTTTATCTACATCTTGAAGACAGTTGGATGTCTGCATTTTAATATCCGGCCTATATACAAATTGATGTGATGTCCATGATTTGACCATGGGATATTTGGGAGTCGCATTCATTAATTAACAATTAAAAGTAAATGTGTGGGAATGAAAGGGAGGAAAAAATAGGGTGGGCGTGGGAGCTCATATCTTTTTTTTTATTCATAAGGAATTTCTAATGTTTGAAGATTTTTTTCTGGAAAAAATATACTTCAAGATGCAAGTCTAAAAAGGATTGACGAGTCACAAACTATTCCCACAATCAGCTCCAGCGTTTTTGAACATTGCTTGCTCAGTTAAAATGTCTGTTGATAGATGTCTCAAAGACGTCTGGAAGATGTTTATGATTTAGAATGGAAACAGGTCTTTCTAACATCTTGCAGAAGTACCTGTACTTGACCTTATTTGACCTTATGAAAAATAAGTTTTTTGAAATGCACTTTTAGTGCAGTTGTTTTACATTGAAATTAGGAAAGTATAATTTCATAAAGTTGGCCATTTATTCCCAAGTGTGATTAGGACACTTGAAGTACACCAATACATTTATATTATTGACTTTCTAAATAAACTACACTTAAACTTGACCTTTGCACTTAAAGAATATACTTCACGTATTGTTTTTTTTAAGGTTGGCAAGTCTGTTTACATTATTTGTATTTGTGTGTATATTTATATTAATATAAATATATAAACAAATGCATTTACACTGAAAAGTGCGTATCTTTTGACACAGGAAAAAAAGCAATTTAATTTTACCAATGTATTTTTTCATAGCTTTTCATTTTCAAAACCAAAGACACAATATCAATCCAACTGGACAAGACCACGTCACTCCAGACATTTGGTCACTCCATACATTTGAGAATACACTTTTTTTATAATTATATAGTTCTCAAAAATGTGCATTATAAAACACGAAAGGCCTTATCAGGTGATACCATGGCTTGAAAAGAATATTGCTGTTTCATTGAGCAGAATTTCGATCTCCATGTCAGGTAATCCAGTAAGTGTTGTTTACAAACAAAACATGAAATAAATATTATAACATGAAATCAAAAAGTCAACAGGTTGATTTAACACTTAAAAGTGTTTTCTGTCAAATGACAGTAGTTTTCTTATATGTACTCTAGGTGTCGCTGTTCTGCGGACCACATGTTGAGTTTCTATAGAGGCAGATACAATGTATCAAGTTTTCACCGCAGTATTTGTGTCGACTGAATGTGAGAAAGTAACAGGGAGAAAACATTTCTCCGAGAGAGATTACAAGTTTCACCTGCGGATGCACACATCGATACCTAAATCCATTTCTTCTCTTTCGATAAGAAGTTTCTAGTAATGTAAAAAGCACAGTATAACTTCTATATCTGAGGAAGATTTAAAGCATTTTACTGCCTTGTCCCATTACAGTGCATATTCAATGATGTCATCACATACATTGAGATTGTATTTATTGTAAACATATAAATAACAAATAAAAAATTCAATAAATAACGTTTTACAACTCATTCATTCATCCATACGTTAATTCATTCAATCTGCTTGCAAATAGTGCAAATACAAAGTGCAATTAATAATTATATTGTTAAGTTAAAACATATCTATTAGAGTATTCACAATTGCATATGCATGGTCAAAAAACATTTACACTGCTAAACGTCTTAAGATCTTCTGGAAGTGATCCATGACTCCCAGAATCTCATTGCGCACGATCTCCCAAGCACACTTGGAGAAATTCTAAAACAAAAGAAACAAACTAAGGATTCAACATCATCAGAGTACAAAACAATATTATGGGATTGACTGATGAACTTAAAAAAATGATACTGTCAAGTCTCATACCTCCTGGGTGAGGAATTGCTCAAGATTTTCGAAGTTCTTCTCCAGCTTCTCAAGTTTGGAGCTTACTTGTATCTTCTATATAAAGGGGAAATTAAACACTTATAATTGAACATTCCAAAAATGTTGTGGTTCCAAGCCCAAGGATATCTAACTTACAGAGTTTTCATTTGATTTCGTTTGCTGCTGGAGGAGACTGTGAAGAACCCCTCGAAGATCTCCAAGGACTTTGGGTTTCCAGTCTCCACGTCCTTCTTTCTTAAAGATCTCAAAGGTATGTTTGAGGGCCATCTTCAGTGCTTGATGTACTTCAGGACCCTGTTTCCAAAAAGATTCATAAACGCTACAAATTACAAGAATAAACATGATGTGATGTCCATCCATGATACCCATCCCTTAATCATAAACCCATGTGCTCTTGGAATGGGATGTCCACCTTTTTTGAAAGACTGGAGGAGATGTCAAAAGTAGATTTTTCCACCTCTCTGGGGCAGGACTTTGGACCCTGTGGGATAGAAAAGGCATATATATGAATGGATGGATGGAAATAGATACATATGGATAAATAGATAGACAGACTCACCAGTGCATGAAGAAGTCTTATTGTTCTGTTTAAATTTAAACTTGTCTCCCTTCTGAAGGACTCTGCAATTATTGTCTGGAAAATGAGGAGCCACAGAAAACAGAATAAAGTTTTCATCATCACTTTGTGTTTAAAGATACTGTGACACTCTTGAAGGCTACTACAGTGCTCAACTACAAGATGATGACAAGACACTGACTTTATAGGCTCCCAGAAGCAAACATCATACACATTTGCATTCCATGTAGCAGGTGGACAGCCCGGGAAGCCCAAAGGTATTGCAATTTGGAAAGTTTTAAAGGAGAAAATGAAAGGATCACGTGATGCTCTTTGTCATTTTCTTACACTGAACACTGATCAGTGAGAGTCATGACACATTAGTTTTTCACTTCAGTTTATTGGGGCTTAATATTACACACTGGATAAACAATGCTGTTTTGCTTTATTATGATTTCACTAATGTATATTTATAAATACACTCTACAAATATAAATACACTTTATAAATATAAATACACTCTACAAATATAAATACACTTTACAAATATAAATGTAAAGTATTTACAAATATAAATACACTTTACAAATATAAATGTAAAGTATTTACAAATATAAATACACTTTACAAATATAAATACACTTTACAAATATAAATGTAAAGTGTTTACAAATATAAATACACTTTACAAATATAAATTCACTTATATCAATACACTTTACAAATATAAATGTAACGTTTTTAAAAATATAGATACACTTTACAAATATAAATGCACTTAATTGTTTGTTGTGGTGTCATTCTTTGGTGATTCCTCAATGTTTCCGGTGTGTTTGATACACAGCTTTTTCATTTTCACTTTCATGTTGCAAAGAATTTGGAATGCCGAATAATTCCTTTAGGGATTTCTTTAAAGCTTTGCGTAATGACGCAATCTGTTAAACTCTGATTGCATGACATGCTGTCATTTGTGTGAACAATAAGGGCGTGGTGGAAAAAAACACACTTTAAGATTTAAGCAGATCTGGAGTATTATTTTATTATTTATAAATATATTTTACAAAAAAATTATTTGTTTAACTTATATTTAGACACATTCAATTAAATCAAAACGTTGTAAGTTTAAAATTGGAAAAGAAAATACTGCTACTTTGAAAAAAGGTTTACAGTTGTGTTAATGTATAATAATTAAAAATGTATGATTTATAACTTTTATCAAAATAGGCATACACTCAAAAACTTGACTCTTTTTATGTGAAACGAAAGTGTATAAATTGTGTAAATACTGTACTTGTAAGTATAAAAATAAGTAAATCTCTCTAACTTAATTATTTCTATTAGGATCCTACAAAAATGTTGATGTATGTTAGAAATACATGTTAAATATATATTTTTCCATTTTAAAAACTTTCTTACATTTGTGTGCTGTTGAATTTGTACTTAATTATTTTAATATTTTCCACTTAAAAAATCCATTAGATGTAGTAGTAGTAGTAGTAATAATAATAACAATAATAAAAATAATAAATCTAATAATATTGAATTTGTGAGATTTACGATAAGCCATGTCAAACATTTTTACAGTGTGAAATACAGTTCATAATTGAGTTTAATAGAAGCCATCTGATTGTAGGTTTCAGGTTATGTCTATGCTTCTTTGAGGGTGAAGTTACTCCAAGACCAACATGAGTTCTGAAATGTTGACCTAGGAACACATTTTACCTGGCAGAAGTGTCAACCACAGTGAAAATAAGGCTCTGTTGGAATTGCTCAATTATCATAACATTATATCATTATATTAAGTTTATGTGACATTTCCTTTCAAATTCCTACAATCAAGAGAAAATCTGATTAAAAAAGTAAAAAAACATCAGGTGGATCCCATTTGAGCAGCATTTTTAGTGCACTCTGTAAACCAGTGGATGGCAGCACAACATTACTGTCACTACACCATGACACACTGTCATAAAGATCAACTTGTGGGCCTTTATTTTTTTGCTTTAATTTGTCTAATTAGTTTTTCTTCCACGTGTATTTTTGATCATTTCAATATTGTATCAAACTCTGATACAGTTTTCCACATTTATCTTCTACAACTCAGTCCCTGCTTTTGAGGCTACAGTGCTGTCTTTTTCTGTTTGCTTGATTTAGTTTTGTTGAGGTGTCATTAATATCTGTTATGATCTACTGTGTTCTAGATTCCTTGTGAGACATTTTAGTGCCTCCTTGATATTTAAAACAGTGTGGGCTGTTTCAAAACACACTACCGAGACATGTTCACACTTGTGTAAGAGCATGCCACCTGTCTATGAGATGTAGCTGAACAGAGTTCACACATGACCTGTTCTTCATCGGAATCTGTGTTTAAAACATGTGAATCTTAAAGCAGGAAATGAGAGTTTAAGAATAGGAAACTTTATGTGGCTCAGCTCACTGCGCAGGAAAGAGAGGGTTTCCTTCCAGGGGATGTAGATGTAGGAGACGAGAGAGAGAGAGAGACCAGAGAGAGAGACCAGAGAGAGAGACCAGAGAGAGAGACCAGAGAGAGAGAGAGAGAGAGAGAGAGAGAGACCAGAGAGAGACCAGAGAGAGAGAGAGAGAGAGAGAGAGAGAGAGAGAGAGAGAGAGAGAGAGAGAGAGAGAGAGAGAGAGAGAGAGAGAGAGAGAGAGAGAGAGAGAGAGAGAGAGAGAGAGAGAGAGAGAGAGAGAGAGAGAGAGAGAGAGAGAGAGAGAGAGAGAGAGAGAGACCAGAGAGAGACCAGAGAGAGAGAGAGAGAGACCAGAGAGAGAGAGAGAGACCAGAGAGAGAGAGAGAGACCAGAGAGAGAGAGAGAGACCAGAGAGAGAGAGAGAGACCAGAGAGAGAGAGAGAGACCAGAGAGAGAGAGAGAGACCAGAGAGAGAGA